>JBBBDQ010000298.1:2360000-2655000 GCA_037127315.1 Ascarosepion bandense | reverse complement strand
CACATATATATATATACATATATACATGTATACGTATATATATATATACACATATATATATGTATACATACACACACATACATATGTATATATACATACACACAATTACATATATACATATATATATTAATAGACATATAAATATATATATATATATTTTCTGTAAATGTTTTTCATATCTTCTGATAAACTTAATAGCATTATTGTTGAAAAAGGAAAGAAAATCACAATATTGATACATGTTTTTATTTAATCCTTTCTGAGCTTTCGGCTTACATCAGTCATTATCATAGATGAAAATAGTGTTGGTTGTAACGGGCAGTTTGCGGACGAACGATAGTAGTAGCAGTCTATTTTGTTTGTGTGTAGGATTGGCGAACACGTGCGTGCATGCTGGAAGCGAAAATCGCACTACAGCTTATGGCATCTCACATAACCAACCGAGATAACCAGTCGCCTCTGTTATCTATTATATTCATTTGAGAATGTGTGTGGAGATTTCCTAGTTGATTTTGTTCAGGTTAGGTTTTAACTGTTTTATGTATATGGCTTCGAGTATTTTTAGTTTTTGTTTATTGTTTTCATGTTTTTAAGTATGATTGTATTTTCGACGAGGATTTCACGGAATTGTGTATGTGGTCTGGTATGTTGTTTTAGATGTCTAAAGGTGTTGGAATTGTTGTTTAAATGTAGTGTCAAGCGTCGTGAGAGCGAGTTTGTAGTGTGACCAACATAAATATTGTTTAATCCGTTGGAGACACAATCTCCCAAAGGGCCCTTGAATTTATAGACTACGTTAGTTTTTTTTTTTCAAATCGCTAACCAGGGGAGAAGAAACGTTGCGAATGAGTGAGTTGGATATACTGGATTTAGAGTTGGATATGATTAACTTAATTTTTTTACTAGGATCAGTTGTAGATATAGTGGTATTTATTAATTTTTGTAGTATATTTTCATCTTGTTTATAGTTATCATGCATTTGATTGCGATATAGGAGATTAATATTTTTGAGATTAGTTGAGGCAGCACTGTGCGTCACCTGTTTGGTATTGAGACTTCTAAGAAAGCATCTTATTTGTTCGTCAACTATATAGTTTGGGAAGCTATTGTTAATAAGTGTTTGTTTTATATTCTTTAGTTCACCGTAGAAAATCTGTTTTGTGGATGAATTAGTTTCTGCACGATGTATTAGATTTTTTATAATTGCTATTTTGTAGTAATATGGGCATTCGCTCTTGTAATTATACATACACATAATCCAATCTGTTGTTAAAAATTGTCTATACATTTAAATAGTGTAATGTCTCACTATGTATCTAACGCAGACAAAATAAAGAAGAGACTTGCCTTGCTACCAGGCTACTCTGCTTCCTTTCGCGACTCAGATCTGCAACTTATATATTCCAACCTAATAATTTTTTGATTGAACAATATTGACACATTAAGAAGCATATTCTTCAACTACCACCCCTTCAATTTCTAAATAACCATGAATTCATTTTATATTTTCTAAATAAATCATTTTCAACATGTATTTTAAAATATTGCCTAAAGAAAATAGTATAGTTCTGAAACGTGAAAATCGCTGTATAATATTAAGGCTTTTATAAAACATTGTAATAACAAAATTACAATATCAAGCTCTACTTTGTATTGAGCAGTTAAAAGTAAATGCATGAACAGTGGGTTTTAATCTACCTGTCCTTTCACTTCCTTATAATACACACACACACACACACACACACACACACACACACACACACACACACACACATATATATATATATATATAAAAACGTAGACATATATATTCACACACACACACATATATATATATACATACACAATGTACACATGTATATATACATATATATATTCACATATACATTTTCTATCAAAGTCCGGTTTGTGGTTCTTGATAGTGATGTAAAACTCAATAGCGTTGAGTTTCCTGACTCTGTCGCTAATTATTAACTTGTCAGTTATAATTTTACTATATAATATTAAGGCTGTCAACTATATTATTAGAGCAAATATTAACTTTCTTTATAATTTTTGGTTAGGATTTTAGTAAATAGAGTTTTAATGCTGTAGTGTAGTTATATAGTAATTATTTGTTTTGTCAGAACATAAAAAAGAAGTGTTAATATTCTTAACAATAGAGTTCAGTTGTTTCTGGAAATTGGATATGTGTCTGTGGAATTTGATGTTGTTAATAGTTTGAAACAAATCATATGCCAAATCTAATAAGATATCAATGAAAGGAGTAGCTTTCTAGTTTTTAAATTCATAACAAGTATTGTGTTCCGTCGAAAAATTATTTTTGTGAAGGAAAAAATAGGCTTTCCATCTCATCCTTCTAATTAAGTGCTCAGTTTTATGGACTAATTTGGCGAAATAATCCCGTTTGCGAGGGATTGGAATGTTTTTAGGGACATTTTAAAGTAAATGAGGAGAGGGTCCAACAATGAAAGGAGCAAATAATAATAAGTAACGGTTACATTCCACAGATAGATATTTACATTTAAAAGGGCTAAAAGAACTGACAGGAAGAAAAACTGCTCTTCAACAGGATGTATAAAATCCAAGGATGGAACAATCATATTGGAAAAAAAGGAAATACTGCAATGATGGGAAGAATATATAAAAATCTTTTCCACGACACGAGAGAGAAACCGATAATACACAAAGATGTGGACAGACCAGAAATACTAAAGTCTGAAGTGGAATCTGCAATAGCCAAACTGAACAGAAACAAAGCAGCGGGACCAGACGGCATAGTCATAGAGCTGCTAATAGCCCTGGAAGAATTTGGCATAGAGTAAATTACAGAAATAATAAATTAAATTTATAATAGTGATGACCTCAGCAAGTAAGAAGCCAGGAGCTAACAAGTGCGAATTCCACAGAACTATCAGTTTAATGAGCTATGTAACAAAACTGATCGTCCGAATCCTGATGAATAGAGCGAGAAGCAGAATCAGGCCAGAGATAGGACGAGAACAGTGCGGTTTTGTCAAAGACACTAGAACAAGGAACGCCATATTTATGGTTAGGATGCTCTCTGAAAGGGCAATACAAATGAAGAAGGACTTGTACCTATGTTTTATTGATTATGCAAAGGCGTTTGACAAAATACGCCACAAAGAATTGATGGAGATGTTTGTCAGCCTCGACATATTTGGGAAAGACCTAAGAGTAATCAAGAATCTCTACTGGCAGCAAACTGCCTGCATACAGACAGGCAACGAATTCTGCAATTATACTAAGATTGAAAGGGGCGTAAGACAAAGATGCGTCATTTCACCGGATCTATTCAACTTATACAGCGAAACTATACTGAGAACCATAGAAGTTATGCCAGATTTCATCATCGGAGGCCACAATTTAAACCATATAAGGTACGCAGATAATACAGTGCTGATAGCAGACACAGAAAGGAAACTAAAAGATCTCCTACAGAAGGTAGCTGAAGAGAGTGACAAGAAAGAACTACAAATAAACTGCAAGAAAACCGAATTCATGGTCATCAGCAAAAAAAGGGCAGCCCAAAATGCCAAGTGACTCTAAAATCAAGCAGGTACAGAAATTTAAATACCTAGGAAGTCTTCTAACAGAAGACGGAAAGTGCGACACTAAGATTCGAAGGCGAATTGGCATGGCGAAAGAAGCATTCCAGAAGTTGAGTAAAGTATTAAGAAACAAGACAACTTCACTAGAAACAAACAGGAGAGTACTGGATTGCTGTGATATCGGTTCTTCAATATGGCAGTGAATGTTTGACAATATCTTCAAAGATGAAGGAAAAACTTGAAGCAGCTGAAATGTTGTTCTACAGAAGGATGCTGCGGATATCATGGACCGAGCATATGAGCAATGACGAGGTTTTGGAATTGATGGAGACGAAAAGGAAATTAATACTGAGCATCAGGAAGAGACAACTAAAGTTCCTGGAACATGCAATGAGGAAGAAGGGATTGAAGAACCTGTTACGACCAGGGCAGATAGAGGGAAAAAGACAGAGGAAAGCAGCGGATAATATATTTGAAGGACCTGATCAGGTGAATGACGGAACGAGGGTTACATGGTGCAACAGGAGAAAGCATGCTAAGAGCCAACAGGGAAAGGGAGATGTGGAAAGCCATGATCGCCTACTTCCTGAAAAGACATAACACATAAAAGAAGAAGAAATACAAAAGTAGAGCATAAATATATGGTAATTATTATTACTATAATAATAATAACATACCCCAAATCAACAGCCATAAAGTTTCAGTATTTAAAACACTATCATCTGGCAGTAAAACGTGGTTAATTTATTTTGTAATGTATAGATAGTTTATTAGTTAAGTGCCATACGTGATACACGCTTTAGGCGATCATGTCTCTTTCGAGACATAACTGACTAGACAGAAGATTACCCCGCTGTAGTTTGCCTTTGCTTTCTGCTGTAGGGAAGAGACGGAGTAATAATTTTCCCAAAGGTATTTGTGCCTAAGTGAATGCAAGAAATTCAACTTGAACTCGGCTCTCCGATTTATCATTTCGAGTCGATATCCACTGCACCACAATATATAGATAAGGTGACTTAAAAATATAAAATAGAAATAATAAAATAAATTAAAAAATCGTAAGAATAAAGTGGTCAGCCAATGAGATAAAGTAAGGGGTGAGGCTCTAGTATTTTAAAGAATTACGTGTGTACGACAGTAATGTTTTGCCGCTGAAAGCCAGACATGTCAAAATTTTTAAACCGGAAAAAAAAAAGATAAAGTAGAAAAAATAATATATGCATATATTATTTTTTCTAATGTGTGTTCGTATATGTGTATATGTATATATGTATTTGTGTGCGTGTGCATATATGTGTATACGTATATATGTGTGTGCGAGTATGTGTGTACGCATTTACGTGTGTGTGTGTATGTGTGTGTGTGTATGTGTGTGTGTGAGAGAGAGAGAGAGAGAGAGTGTGTGTGTGTGAGTTGTATGTGTACATATATATGTTTTTTTACATTATCAAAGTTATTCTGTATTATAACTGTACCGTGACCGAAAAATTTAGGTACATTATTGTATTAAGTTATATTGTATTATTATGATAATTGTATTGTTAACCGAATAATTAGTACAATTTTGATTATATAGTGGTGTGGTGGTAATTGTGATCAAAACGGATTGATTAACTAGTATATCTTAATTGTTTAATTTCCTTAGGTTTTTTAAAATTCTAATTTCTTATCCTTTCACTAGTAATATGTAAATTTATTTTTAAACTAAATAATTAAGTTTAAACAACTAGATTTATAAAGAATAATTAGGCTTACTTTTAAACTAATTTTTAAAATTTTTAATTTAATATTGTATTATATTTGTTTTGTTAATTGAATAATTTTGATTATATAGTGGTGTGATGATTTTGTGGTCACAAAACTATTATCTCTTAAATATATATTTTTAATTTATTTAGACTCCAATTTCTTATCCTTTCACCGTTAATATATAATATTTATTTTTATGTTTATTTTCATTTTCTCCTATCATCTTTGTTGCTTTCTACTGTAAATTTATTCCTCTCTTCTTTCTTCTTCTTCGCTTTTCGTTTACGCTTTAAGATACTTACCCTTTTTTAATGCTCTCTCTCTCTCTCTCTCTCTCTCTCTCTCTCTCTATCTCTTACCTTACGTTTCAAATCTACGGGTCAGCAGTCTAAATGACATGCTGAATGTATCTTTAGATTTTAGTTGACATCCGCTCTTACGCGTGCTCTTTGATTATATGTTGCGTATCCACGTCTATTGAACAGGTTAAGAGGCTCATCCCTTGTTTCCTGTTGAGGATGTGGTTTCCGGCTTTCTCTTTTCCAATCTTTTCACTATTACGTAGCCCCCTGCACATCATTGGCGTTACCGCCTTGCTCGGGGTGCTACGATTAAAAAAATATATATATGCTCATGTATGAATATTTGTGTGTATTCGCCGAACTGATGTAATGATGTGTTTTTCTTAAGTTTTTTCTTTTAAGGGAGCGACCTTTATTTTTATTCGTTTCTTTTTTTTTTTTTTTTTGAGGTCTTTGTGAATTTCATTCATGTAAAATATTTTGTACAATAAAGACGGAAGCTGATAATGGTTCGCCTGAAATAGGCATAAACTTCCGATTTAATATGGAATAACGTGTCTGCCTTAATTTTTCTTATATATATATATATATATATATATATATATATATATATATATATATATGCAACTATATCTATATACATATATATACATAGATATACACATAGGTAATGATATCAAGTCCATGAATGACGAGGATAATCCAGCAAGATCTACTTAATACAAAATATTATATCTTTATAGAGGGCTCAATGGATGTTATCCAGAGCAATATGATATTTATAAAGGGAAACTCAACACATCATTTAGATTGTTTATAAATCATAATTCCTTTCAATAAGTTAAATTGGCTCATTTTATCAGACTACAATATATTCGTTTCATTCGGTATAAATATTTTCACAGAATTTATTATTATTATTATTATTATTATTATTATTATTATTGTTGTTGTTATTATTACTATTATAGCATACTGCGACTTAATAGCTTCGGTATGTAATACACCAACATCAAGCAGTGAAAGGTGGTCAATTTACTTCGTTATATATATATATATATATGTGTGTGTGTGTGTGTGTGTGTGTGTGTGTGTGTGTGTGTGTGTGTGTGTGTGTGTGTGTGTGTGTGTGTGTGTGTGTGAATAAGGAGATTTACAAAATAAAATTAAACTAAAAATAAAGAAGGCCATCAAATGAGATGCATAAAGAGCGGTGGAAGCTTTTATATTTTAAAAGGACTTAATTTCTGATCTTTCATTTAGTAATTGTTTTTTGTTGTGGGAATAACAAAATAGCTAACTTTTCTACCTGGCACATCTGCATAAATCGCCACCGTAGTATGATTTAACTATTTTCACTATACTCCAAGTTATACCAGGATATGATCCATTTTTCGATTTTCAATATATATATATATATATATATTTGGGCAGCAATTTCTCATTTATACAGGTGTGATGGTTAAGTTTTGTTGCAGGGGTCAAGATAAGGTAAGGGTCTCGACCCGGAAAACTTTTGTATGTGTGAAAACGGCAAAGGCAATGAGGAAACGGAGGCGAAAATGTTGCTTCAATATCAATTTTATTGTGATAAAATCAACGAGCAAACAGTAGGAAATCAGAAAAGGCTGGAACGTCAGCAGCGGTTGGCAGGATTAGCTTAGGCTGCAACGTTGTCGTTGGTCGGTAGTATGAAAGACACAGGCTGGAAAGTTGTTAGCGTCTGGCAGGATCTACACACGCTGGAATGTCGTCAGAGACCTCGTCAGCGTGTGGCATGAACGACCCAGATTAAAATGTCGTCGCCGTTGAGCAGCAACGTCGTCAGCGTCTGGCATGAACAGCTCAGGTTGGAATGTCGTCAGTAATGTTCGTCTGCGTGTGGCATGAGCGGCGCAAACTGGAACGTCGTTATCGGACGGCAGGAACGTCGTCAGCGTCTGGCAGGATTGACACAGGCTATAATGTCATCAGTAACGTCGTCGGCAGAAATGTCGTCAGCGTCTGGGTTGAACGGCTTAGTCTGAAATGTCGTCAGGAATGTCGTCGGATTGTCGGAGTGCGGCATGATCGGCACAGGCTGGAAAGTCGTCAGCGTCTGGCAGGATTGACACAGGCTGGAACGTCATCGGCTGGAAGAAACGTCACATGTACGGCTCAGACTGGAAAGTCGTTGTTGGTCAGCGCAAGCGGAAACGTTGTCGTTGAGTGGCAGGAACGTCGTCACCGTATGGCAGGATCGACACAGGCTGTAAGATTGAGGTCGTCTCAGTTGCAATTGAACGTAGTCCGAGGAGGATAGGTTTGGTTGCAGCCTAGGTGAGCGAGCTAGCACGTGTATGCTGCGGCCGTGGGATGGCTTGTTTTTTGCTTCCTTTGCAGAAATTGCTGTGAGCTAGCACATGCGAAAGCCATGGCAATTGGACAGTTGTCGTCTCCTTTGCTGAATCGACTGCGGGTAATGGGATCTCAAGCGGACTAGACCGTTCCACCTCCGAAGCAGAGTCAAACCTAAAGCGGGACCGGCTGCTAACTAAAACGTAATGCGCTCCAGGAATCAATCGCTCAGTGGTCGCTCAGAAAACCCATCGATCTGACCAGGTCATGTGAGGAAGAATCCACTATGACGCTGAGAGTGAAAGCTACCCATTTGGCATGTCCATCTCTTTACCTCCGTATTACCAGGTCGAAGAAAAGTATGAAGAGAAAGACATAATAATAGAGATAGTTTACAAACTAGTAATGAACAAATTTCCTAGAGTCGCTCTAGAACGGATGCCACAGTTATTAAATCTAAATAGACAGGGTTAATATGGATCGGTTAAAAGACAGATTAAATATTTTAGGAAAAGAAGGTATGGTTTGGAGGAATAGTAAAATAATCATGATAAATTGATTGGTAGGGAAGAAGGAAATTACTGGAAAGTAAATGAAACTCACCTGAAGCGAGCTGAATGTGTAATGCTCCACATGCCAATGATGTTTCCACCGAGTCTCTCTATGGCATATGACTACAATAAATTTCTTTTAATGCGTTCCTCTCGAAATTTATATTTAAATTTGGGTTCATCAAGAAAGAATGTTCACCGTTTCAGGGCCTTCCTCACAACGGTTTCACTTGCACACCGGCCCCCCTCACTGATGTGAGGCCCCATTATAACGATATACTAATGTATTGTAGATATACTAGTTCAAATGTTTAACGGCATTTGAACTAGTATATCTACAATACAGTACTTTGTTAATTATTGTTGCAGTAACAGCGATGATAAGGAAAATTAAAAAGTAGAGAGAGAAATGGATTAACGATGCCTTGGTAAGCGTGCAGCAGCGAAAAGAGGGATACCGCTCAGCTATCCTTACACAAATAAATCGAATCAAGAAGAGACCAGATTAAACTTGGCAGCAGGAATAGAAGAAGAGTCAACTCCTGTCGAGAAACAACCAAAACCTCCTAATGTAGAAAGAAGAGTGGTAACCAAAAGAAACAAACCATAAGACACACATACCTACACACATACCAAACGAAAAAAAAAACGTTATGGACATATGAAAAAAAGAAAATGAAAAACATAGCATGAAAAAATGATGAAAAAGGGGAAAGACATTTATAAACCTTGTATGAAAAAAGAGAGGGGAAAAATATTGCATGAAAACCATTGTTCTTTATGGCAAATAATGTATTATTACAATTGGGATTTTGTGAGGTCATTGATGGGTAAAAGACAGTAAGGGAGAGATGTGACAGTATTTGGTTGCTGGTAACAAGTAATTAATTTTATTACTTTTATACAGAGGGGTGTAACACCTTATGCCTGGGGCTGGCTCTTTGTGACGCTTGTTCTTGTCAACGGTCGTGACGGCACCAGTTGTAACACTGCCACCCGGCTGGCTGGTTGGTTCGGTCGCTGTTGCTGGTCGTGACGATCTCGTCACAAAAGCTGGTTTTCAAGACGTCTATTGTAACAACGGGCCACTGCCCACGTTGTGAATTGATCTCAGAAAGCCGTGTTGTGCAATTTCAGTAGTCGTCTTTCCACCAGATTGGACACTGGTGTACACTTGTGGCTAAAATAAACACGGCACCCCCCCCAAAAAAATTAAATAGTGAATAAGGTCAAAGACCCCCTGAGAGTTGCGAATAAAGTCTTTATAATAATAAAAAAGATCATTAATTACAAAAGGCAGAAAGTACAATTATCGGAACGCCACTTTACAACGGAGAGATGATTTGCTTAAAAATATCAGAGCTTCAATCTTTAAATACGAGTGTCTTTTCCAAGTTTCGTGAAAAATATCAGAGTTTTTCAATTTCTTTTTAAAGTCTTTTCACATGTTTTCTATAATCAGAGCTGTCAATTCTCTATGCAACTTTTAAACAACAAAATTCTTTAGGGTCCTTATCGGAGCTTAACGGAATTTGCCGAATCAGAGGCGGTGACGTGGCGGCGACGTGGCGCCGATGTGTGGGGGTTAGTTTATACTTGTCGCCTGGAAGCTCTCAACTCTAAAAATTATTTTCGTAGCAGTGTGGGCTTTTTGTCAAGAATAATCAGAAATGTTGATTCTCCCAAATAAGTTTTAAAACAATAACGTTCTTTCGGGATTCCTATCAGAGGCGCATTATTCAACACTAACTCTTGAAGTTAATCAGCGGTAGGCTTCAGTCGACATTAACTCTTTAAGTTAATCGGCGGCAGGCTTCATTCAACGTTAACTCTTTAGCCATAAGTTTTATGGCAGGCAACCAGCCGTGGATCATGGCTCCCCAGTTGGGAAATTTTTTACACAGTCGTTACATTTCGACTGTAATTTCCAGAAACTCACTCCAACTCTCCAGCCAACAACTAAACTCAGCAACAACTCACAGCTACTGATTTTTCTCTCTGGGTTTCTATTTTTATAACCCTCTCCAATCCTATCGGGAGATCTAGCCGATTCGAAGCATTCGACCAATGAGATTGTTTTCCACCCCCTCGATTTGCGGGAGGGCCGTGGCTCGACGAATGGAATATCAACAGCTCACTTCCTTTCGATTACATCATATTTAGATTTTCCAATTCCCACAAATTTCTGTTCTCAGGGAATATCTGTTGGGGGACTTTAACCCAACCTGACTCCATCAAACAAATCCTGACATTTTGTTTTGGCTACTTATAAAATTTTAGCTTGCCCAAAATCCGCTTTGAACACGAAAGAAGAATAATTATATTTCTACCTTTCTTTCCCATCTATTGTTCTATTCCCCAGATTATACAAGTACATGATAGTATTAAAATAGCTAATTTTTCTATTCCCCGGATTTTACAAGTATATGAAAGTATTAAAATAGTTGTTTACATAAGCTCACATAGCGAATTACAATAAAGCATAACTAATGATACTACTAATAGTAATTCTTCTCTCTCTCTCTCTCTCTCTCTCTCTCTCTCTCCGTTGTATTAAACCAAACAAAAGAGAATATACTCACTGTAGATAGTTTTACATATCTCTGTCAATTATTCTGTCATCATAAGCATTAAAATGACATCATAAATCCGAGACACTATCTCAACACACAATTTTACAAGATCCTCTTTTTCTCTTTTTTTTTTCCTCTCAGCTATGCACATTCAACAAGGAAAAGTCTTTTACTAAAAAAAATAGTCTCTTCAAGCAATTGGAAAAGTTCCTTTTTCACCTTTGGTTCATTTTCCACCTTTGGTTCCATCTACATTTTATTCAACTTAAACATGCAATTTCAATAACACATTTTATTACCTAACCATGCAAATTTAATAAAAAATCCTTTATTAAAAAGTCTCTGCAGACAACTGGAAAGAGTTCCTTATTTTCATTCTCGGTCCTGTCTAAATTTTATTCAAAGCTAAACATGCAATTTCAACAAAAATTTCAACAAAAATCTCTACTGTCAACCTGAAAAGAATTTTTAAAATGGCGCGCGCGCGCGCGCGTGTGTGTGTGTGTGTGTGTGCGAATAAAGGTATCTTTTTTTTCGAGACTTGTCCTTCTTGGACACTGTTCTTCTCTGCTCCGCTGGGGTTGGTTCCTCAAGAATATAGACACCATATGGTAACTCCCCTCCTTTTTTTTCATTGTAACCTGCCAAAATTCTCCAAAATCGATTCCCGTTCAACATTTCCATATTGCTGCTGCTACTACAGCAATGAATATTAAAGTACATAATACTGCTAACCAATTTATTAGAATATTTCCTTACCATCCACCCAGATTATTCCTTAACGTAATTTTCGGTATTTTCTTTGCTATTGGATTCCATATCTCTATATTATTATCCAAATTCCTGTTATCCCAACTAACTTTACATAACACTGCTGATCAATTTATTAGAATATTTCCTTACCATCCACCCAGATCATGCCTTAACGTATTATTGGGAAATTTTCTTGCTATCGGATTCCATATCTCTATATAAATATCCTAGTTAATTTCTCACTTAATTATTCTCTCGTATTATCTTTTTAACTTTCAGTTCCCTACAAGCTTTCAATTCTCTTCTCAATAATTACTAACAGTAGGGTGATTGTTTTAGACAAGCGCGCGCCGATCCTTGACCCCTACTGACAGCTGGCCAGTCTGCTGCAGCAGCGGTCGCTGCCCACCAGGACGCGCCTTTTCGTCACGTAGGTCCTATTCAACCAGGCCCACCTATATTCTTACTATTTTTATTTACTTGATTCGGTTTCTATTCTACGGAGTTTCAACTTCTATTCTAGGACTTCTTCATAGTTTCTCCAGCTATTCTGCCATTGGTCCACTGCAATGGGTTGCTGTTGCATCCTCTTTCTTTTTTTTTTTTTTACAATCTTTATATATTCACAGCCCTTCTCGTCCCACAGGGTTGCTTGCCCTGTTATCTTCCTGACCTTTGGGTCAGCTAATATTCGTCACCCTATACCGGGCTCTTTTTATTCTCTGTCTCCATTAGCAACTTCAGCTAATCATTCCTCACCCTATACTGGGCTCTTTTTATTCCATTATTTTTCCATTAGCAACCTCAGTTAATCATTCCTCACCCTATACTGGGCTCTTTTTATTCCATTATTTTTCCATTAGCAACCTCAGTTAATCATTCCTCACCCTATACTGGGCTCTTTTTATTCCATTATTTTTCCATTAGCAACCTCAGTTAATCATTCCTCACCCTATACTAGGCTCTTTTTATTCCATTATTTTTCCATTAGCAACCTCAGCTAATCATTCCTCACCCTATACTAGGCTCTTTTTATTCCATTATTTTTCCATTAGCAACCTCAGCTAATCATTCCTCACCCTATACTAGGCTCTTTTTATTCCATTATTTTTCCATTAGCAACCTCAGCTAATCATTCCTCACCCTATACTGGGCTCTTTTTATTCCATTATTTCTCTATTAGCAACCTCAGCTAATCATTCCTCACCCTATACTAGGCTCTTTTTATTCAATTATTTCTCTGTTAGCAACCTCAGCTAATATTCCCCACCCTACACCGGACTCATTTTATTAAATTATTTCACAATTCGTTTTCGAGAAAATTAATCTGAAATCCTTTGGTTTTAGGTTGTCCAACAACATGAGAATTTTCATTGGAATTCCAATTTCTTTCGTCTCTCTTTGGTTGACCAAAGGGTTGTGAGTTCAATCCCAGGCTACAGTAGTGGTGAACAATTAACTTAGAGGGAGATAACTCATGACTACCAAAAGAGGCTTCACGCAAGGAATGAAAATGATATACCCCGGTGACTGTAATAAAGAGTTCGGTTCGAAATTCCTAGCACCTGAAGAAGGTCGGAGCGTACAACGGCCGAAATGTCGTACAAATGACAACAAAGATGAGAACAATAGTCCGAATAATGTAAATAGTGTAAATACTACATCTCAGAAATATAGCTAAATACTGAAAGATCGGTACGGACCCGATACACTAAAAATATGGAGACGAATAGAAAAGTCCTACCTGAAGCTGACACGAATATTAAACCACGTGACATTCCTACACCGATGTAGAGAACTACGACTCATTCCTGCAGGCTTGGCACCAACACTTGCCGTCAATTCAAAGAGAGCCCGTCCGGTCGCAGAAAAAGCAGGACACACCCTAATCCGAGAACGTATCCAGTACAACCGATGGATGAAACAAAAATTACATTCCGATATCTCCCAGAGGCTTGAAGCATTCCTCATCAGGATCACTGATGAAGAAGACCGGAAAAGGATTAGAGCTGGACAAATCCTTCAGGCAAGAATTCGATGCAATCAACTCCGAGTCACTTCCTTGTAGCTATAATTGATAGGAAAGTCACCATCATATGTTCGAAACTCCACCCACTTCATGGAACTTATCAAGACACCATGCAGTGCAACCAGATGGTAAGCCTGGATGTAGCGAGTCTATTCACCAAGGTACTCACGGTGGAGGCACTATCGGTAGTCGGGGATAGACTGCCCTCGGACTCATTCCTAGGAGAACCTACCAGTAATCCACTAGATAACCTGATGGAGATGTTGACTTTCTGCACACAAACAACATACTTCGGATTGGAATCAGACATATATCGACAGGATGAAGGTTTAGCATTAATGGACTCGCCATTATCACCATCACTGGCGAACATATACATGGAATACTCTAGTTAACTTATGCCACCAGTCGTTTGCGATGCCTGGTATCGATTGAAGTACTTGGTTTCATGAAACAATCTTCCGTCTTTGCTCGTTCGTCCGTCCGACGTCACGCCAACTAAAGTTTTTCGCCTTTTCCTGTCGTCTACCCCACAGACTCGCTTTTTATGCCTGCGTCGGGGGAAACTGATATTTGCATATTAATTCTCGTTCGCGCGGGACTTCTTATTTTATAAATTCAAACTGATTCGAATTCTTATTTTTTCATTGTACATTTGTACGCAAGACCACGGAAGTCGGAATAATCCATTTCACTTTTAATGGCGGTCACGATCTTTCAACAAGACCTGACACGCCAAGCAAATTCGCTTTGCGGGAGGTATGTCTTCTCGTTCCTCACACTCCCCCCACACACAGATGACGGTGGTACGCCGAACACCTTCGACGAACATTCCTTTGTAGAGGTTGAAAGGGTGCTTCCGGTGGCAGGACTGCCACGTCTACGTTCTGCGGGTTCTTGATATTTCTGGTGTTATCACGACCTTCTTCGTCATCCGAATCTGTACTCTCTGATACAGGGGCACACCGTCTGACTGCATTGTGCAGAATATTGTCGTCTCCTAATCACTATAAGACAATGGTATCTTCGCTGTGACCCTCTTCTGATGTGGTTAACTCGTTTCACGGGCGAAGGTTTTTCACATGTTGTGGCACACCATTGACCCGGACTCTTTGGGGGCTAATAACTCCATCAACGCGTTCTTTGTTAAATCTAGTATTACAGTGATCATTTGGGGGCTTAACCCATACAAGATCACTAATTTTATATGGTGATTTTTTTTATTATTCTTCGGAATACACTGCATTACTAGGTCTATTCCCTTTATCCGCTCTCTGTATGTATATATCCCGTTTGCTGGCGCAGTTGATGGTATTTCATCATCTTTGGGCGTAATATTGTACCAATACACAGCCTCTTGAATAGAGTACCGTATTGTGGCTGCTATCCTTTTAACTGTGCAGTGACACCACTCCGCTATCCCGTTACCCTCTGGGATGTATGCACCTTTGTACCTTACTCGCACTCGCCATTCGACCGCGAAATCCCGAAAATCTCGGCTAAAGAAAGTTGGGACGTTGTCTGTCAATATTTCACGAGGGTCGGTGGGGTGGCACGTTCGTAGAAACGCGCCTGGCCACAATCCGTCAAAGTTAGAAAATGTCTGCTTTTGTAATGTGTCACGTCCATGCATACTCACCACAAGTGCGTCCACCTCGGCACAATCACCTCCCTCTGTTAGGACTGTAATCACTCCAGTTCCGCAGCACGCACGGGACGTTCCGTCAATCGTCCTAATCGTCACACATTGCTCCTTCCAGGCCTGACAGCGGCTCGCACTGATTATTGAACGAGAACATCCCGTGTCTAGGAGAGCCAAACATTGAACGCCATTCACGCTTACTCTGACTAAGGGCAAATACGTACTTACTGACTGACAGGAGACAAGGGTGGCGACAATTCCTTTCCTCCGAGCACGTTTTCCGAACAGTTTCGCGGTAGATGGCCCAGATTGTTATAGCGATAGCAACGTGGTTTACTACGACTCCCGCTCCCTGTATTGCTTTGACTTCTGCATTCTCGGGAGAAGTGGTTAGGACCATCACACTTGTAGCATTTGGGGTCCTCCTGAGCTATGGGTACACGACAATCGCTTACATCATTCTCCTTTGATTTACACAAGTCTTCCTCTGTTCGTGCAGCTGCTGCGACATGCTCTGACTTTTTCAAAATAGTTCGGGCTCTAGCTAGTAGCTGGTCAATAGTTATCTCTCCAGGTTTTGATGAAGCTCGCAGAAGCCGGCTGACACTAATGGGTAAAACTTCCAAAAGTGCACACGTCAGTATCCGGTCGTTAACGCCCGCAAATGTCACTGACAACTTTCTTAGATCGGCCAGGTACACATCAACTGTTTCCCCAGGGAAGAGTCACCGCCCAATAAATTGCCTCCAAACAATGCACTCATCTGTGCCGAATGCTGTGTAAAAAGCATGCTTGATTTCGTTCAAGTCCACTTCGTCCCTGAGTTGTTGGTAAACGGCGTAAGCCCCGCCCCCGTTAGCCTCAACTGGAAGACCATTGCAGGCTCCTTAATTTTGAATAGTTTGCAGACGCGCTCCGCTTCCTCAAACACTCAACAATAGAAGAACCAGTGGGGGAGCCATCAAATTCTGGTATTAATTTTAAGTCTAACCGGTCCATTTTTATCAACGTACTTTCGAAATAGCTTGTAGTTAATTTATGTCGCCAGTCGTTTTCGATGCATGAATCGATTGAAGTACTTGGTTTCAAGAAACACTCTTCCGTCTTCACTCGTTCGTTCGTCCGTCGGTCAGTCCGTCCGTCCGTCCAACGTCACGCCAACCAAAGTTTTTCGCTTTTGCCTGTCATCTACCTCGCAGACTTGCTTTTTATGCCTGAGTCGGGGAAAACTAATATTTGCATACAAGACTCAATTCTAATTCGCAAACTGGTTCGAATTCTTAATTTTTTTCATTGTACACTTGCACGCGAGACCACAGAAGTCGGAATAATCCATTTCACTTTTAATGGTGGTCATGAGCTTTCAACAAGACCTGACACGCCAGGAAAATTCGCTTTGCGGGAGGTATGTCTTCTCGTTCCTCACAAATACTTTGAAGAGATGGCATTAGAATCCACAGCTCTAAAGCTACTGGACCATGTGAACTGAATAAGATCATCCATACAGTCCACAATGGAATAAGACAGTGACAACAAACTGGCATTCATGGATGTGCTAATAGCTCGAAAGGTTAGTTCCTTTCGCTTACCCATTCATATTGACAATATTTCTTCCACCATAACGTATGCATACATGACTGTCACGCTACAATCACAAAAAATCCACTTGCACAGTTAAAACCCGATGTTGAAAATTTTATTTACACAAAAGCGGGGGAGGTGTATATAATAGAAGCATTTTATGGTTTGTACAATGAAATGAATATTAATATACATGAGACGGACGGTGTGTTGGTAATGGGATTCATCCCCCAATAATTATCAGTGTGTGGTAGAAGATCTCGGTTAACTGGGTGAAATTCCAGACCCAATAACTACCTGGTACAAAGCCATCTGTCACCTAAAAAGGGGAGATGAAGGAAAAAGCACAAAAGAGTTGAGACAAAAGGGGACCTGAGCATTTACGCACTAGCTAAGCTCCCAGAAAGATCACCTTTTGCACAATTCGAAATGATCTTAATCTAACTTAAACACGGGCTGGGATGACTAAGTTTCAATTAGAGAACCGAAATCCTCTTTTCTAAGTAGCATCCAACAACCACTTCAGATCAGCACCTCTCACATGCACCAGGCGTGAATCACTCACCCATCTTTTGCTGAATTCCGATGAATTCCGCTCTGATCTTCACTTTAAGCTGGTGCTTAAAGCAAGCAATCAGTTGAGAAGAGGAGAACTTCTTGCCTCCATGAAACACCTTCTGACGTGTCGTTTACACCACGATTCGCATAACGCCAAGCAGACACAAGAGCAGATTGTACTGATCCTTTCTCATTGACGGAACCATATTGAAACAGACGGTACTGGCTTCCAGGACAAAAAAACTTTCTGCCCAAGACGCGAACCATGTAGCCTTCAATCAACCTCTACAACAGACGTACGACATCGCGGTGAAAGAAGGCGTGCTCCCAATCACCGCAGCGCACGCACTCTGCCGAAATTGGCAGCCCCGCTGCGCAAAACTTCTTGGCTACCCAGAGAGCTTCTCGCATAACCAGCCAGGTGACTCGTTGTAGTTGAGACCCAGGCGCTCAAGTAGAGGCGAAGCAAAACTCCTCGTTCGTAAGACCGAGCTTGTTAGGGAGTATGTTTTTGGTAACCCCCTCACTATCACATGATACAATGCCTTAGTAAACAACGACTGGGTGTCAGAAAGACGACTCTTCACCTTTAAGAGGCAGCTTAGTGCGTCACAATACTCCTTGTAGAATGTGCATTCGTCTGGGGGAGAACACTTGGCCACCACTTCACCCGTGTGCACACTTTCCAAGGTCGGGAAAGATTGGCGGGCGTCCTTCTTCCAGAGTTCGCCTTCTTTCCTTTCCTTTTGCGTACACATCCGACCCAGGAAATTCAAGCGGAGAATGTGTTGGTAGTTCTCAACGCTTGGTAGTCCCAGGCCGCATTCTGCAAGATGGAGGTAGCAGACCTGGCGATTTACCTACTTGTCTCTACAAAGAAAGCTGGAGAAGTCTCCAACGAATTGACTTCGTTCGGTAGACAGCAAAGGAAAAACTGAGAAGCGATAAAAGATGCTTTCACTCTCCCCTTCAATGAAAGATTCTTTTGAGTCCACAGTCACACTGCTTCGTCAACCCGCTTCCGAACTTCCGACCAATTCAACTCTAACTGGAGGCCGGGAACAAACCAAACACCGAGGATCTTGACCAGCACCTCCATCATGGCGAAGGACCAGGGAAGAGAGACTCTCTTCCACTCGCTCAATCACAAACTGACAGACTTGTCGCAGTTGAACTTGGCACCCACCATCTTCTCATACCTGCAAATTTATTTGCTGACTTCGAGTGTTTCGGCAGCGTTCTTTACGAACACGGACACGTCGTCGGCATAGATGGAATGCTTGGCCGGTTTGGAGACACAAGGCAAGCTGATCCCACGAAGAATCGAAATCGCCTTTAACTTTCGTAAGGGCTCCAGTGCAAGAACGTACAGCATAGATAAAAGCGGACAACCCTGACCATCGGAGCGAGACAAGATGAAAGGCTCCGACCTCACACCGTTTACCTCCACCAAGGACCCAGGAGATGAAAGAAGGCGGATTCAAGAGCCAAATTGCAGCCCGAAGCCAGTGGATGCGAGGACAGTCTTGAGAAAGTGATGGCCCATCCTATTAAATGTCTTGGACTGATCAAAAAATTAAATAAATAAATAAATAAATAATAATGATATAAAGAAAAAAATCCGAAAATATTATTTCGGTAAAAAAAAAATTATGCAATATGCAATATTGTCTGCATCTCTTTCACTAACATACGCGGCATCCGCACCAACTTCCCCAGCGTAGATTCTTTCCTCCATAATAACTCACCTGATATATTAGCCCTATGTGAAACTAATCTTAACCCTTCTATCCACTCATCTGAGTTCTACGTTCCTGGCTACCTTCCCCTCTTCAGGAAGGACTCCAATGTTCATATGCATGGGCTTGGTGTCTATGTCAGCGAACACCTTCCCTTTTATTGGGTGTCATCTTTTGAATCCCCAGATCATTCTTTCATGTGCTTCCGCCTCTCACTTCTCAGCTCGATTAGCTATCTCTTCTTTCTCTACCGCTCTCCTTCCTCCCCTGACTGTTCATTACTTGACATCATTTCTGACAATATTGACAAAGCCATTTCTTCCCATCCCTCTGCCCATGTATTCATGTTTGGTGACTTTAGCGCCCACCACATCAAGTGGCTGAAGAACGCTGTCACTGACCCTGCTGGTGACCACACCATGAACTTTTCAATCACCCAATCCCTTACGCAAGTAGTGGACTTCCCCACGCGTTTCTCCGACAACCCTAACGAAAGGGACTCACTTCTAGACCTCTGCTTCACTTCTATCCCTGACTCTTGCACTACCAGACAACTCTGCCCACTCGGAAACTCTGACCACACTGTAGTGTCCGTCAATATTTCACTCCACTTCCGCCCGACCCATGAAACCCAGACAAGTAGAATATCCTACTGCTATCAAAGAGCAGACTGGGATTCGTTCCGAGACTTCCTCTGTGACATCCCTTGGAACAACGTCTTTAGTCTTCCCATCGAAGAATGTGCATCCGAGGTCTCCTCCTGGGTTAAGGCTGGTATCGATGCCTTCATCCCTGCTAGGAAATTCCAGCTTAAATCTCATTCGTCTCCATGGTTCTCACCCGCTTGCTCGGCTGCCATTGCCCACCGGAATCATTTCTTCCGACTCTATCGTAACTACGCGTCGGACCAAAACAGGCGCCTTTTCACTTCAGCTCGTAATAAGTGTAAAAGGATACTTAACGAAGCTAAGATGTTGTTTGCTGCCAGAATGAAGCAACGCATAGCATGCTCTAAATTCGGCTCTAAAGACTACTGGCGACTCTGTAAAAGAGTACTTAACAAGAGCAAGTCCACAATACCCCCGCTAATCAACAAATTTGAGGTCCTCACCTCCCCAGCAGATAAGGCTGAATGCTTTGCTCGCAGATTCTCAAACAATTCGAGTCTGGACTCATCTGGAGTTATTACACCCGACTTCTCATCTAGAACCGAGGCACAACTGAATGATGTCCACATTACACCTTCGCTTGTCTCTAAGATAATCTTAAAACTTGACCCTCACAAAGCGAGCGGTGGTGACGGAATCCCAACCATAGTCTTAAAGAAATGTGCCCCTGAACTCTCCTCTGTCCTTTCTAAGCTTTACAACTTCTGCCTATCTGCTTCCTGCTTTCCTGCCCGTTGGAAATCTTCCTCTGTAGTTCCTATATTTAAAAACACTGGAGAACCCTCTGATCCTGCAAATTACCGCCCTATCAGCCTTCTTCCGATCTTTGGCAAAGTGTTCGAAGCCATTATCAACGCCGAGGTGGTTTAGCATCTCACAGCACACAGGCTCCTCTCGGACAAGCAATATGGTTTCCGCTTCTCCAGGTCTACTGCTGATATGCTAACGACCATCACCGAGTACATATACCAGGCACTCGACAGGAATGGCGAAGCCCGAACCGTTGCATTGGATATATCTAAGGCGTTCGACAGAGTTTGGCATGCTGGCCTTCTATGTAAACTGCGGAGCTATGGTATAACTGGACATTTGTTTCAACTAATCCTGTCATTCCTCTCTAACCGCACAATGAAGGTGGTATTAAACGGACATGCCTCTCAGAACTACCATACAAACGCAGGTGTCCCCCAAGGCTCCATCTTAGGTCCTACACTCTTCCTGATATACATTAATGATCTCCCTGATTCCATAAGAGCCCAAATAGGTTTGTACGCCGATGACACCACAGTTTACTCTCGCCTCCTACAAAAATCTGGTGTAGGCGTCAAAGCTAACCTCGCAGCCGAGATTGAAAAAGACCTCCAATCCATATCGGACTGGGGTAAGAAATGGCTAGTAAATTTTAATGCTTCTAAAACGAAGCTACTCTCAATTAACCATCATCGACAATCTTACCTACCTCCCATTAGCATGGACCAGGCTTGCCTCCCAGAGAGTAAAACACCACGCCTCCTTGGTCTCACACTTTCAGCGGACCTAAAATCGAATGACTATATCGAATCCATTGCTAAATCCGCTGCTATGAAAGTCGGTTCTCTGTGTAGGGCCCGGAAGTTTTTTCCGTCTAAATCTATCCTGCACATTTATAAATCTACCATCCGCCCGTGCATTGAATACTGCTGCCATATCTGGTCGGGTGCCCCTGCTGTTCTCCTCGGGCTTCTCGATAAGGTTCAGAGGAGTGTCTGTAATGTGATAGATACCGACTTGGCAGACCGCCTGCAGTCTCTCTCCCACCGGCGCGACGTGGCTTCCCTGTGTCTTTTCTATAAATACTTTTACGGCTTCTGTTCCGATGAACTTAGATCACTAGTGCCCCCTAAATACGAATTTGAACGAGATACTAGATTAGCAACTAGATCCCACCCTTTTACAGTGAAACCGACAAAATGCAGCCGTAACTTCTACTCCAACAGTTTCTTTCCTCGCACTTCCCGACTGTGGAATTCTCTTCCAAACGATTGCTTCCCCGACGGCTATAATCTCCAGGAGTTTAAATGTAAGGTCAATAGACACCTCCTAACACACTAACCTGCTCCCATTCTATCAAGCACTCTTCCCAACCCTCATCCTCGGTATCCTTACTCATCTGTCACCTTCCTCCTGACATTCCCTATGTCTAACCACTCCTTCTCTTTACCTTCCCCTATGTAGCCCCATGCGCAATAGTGGCAGTGGAATGCCTTGCTTGGGGTGAGATGATTAAAAAAAAAAATATTGAGTATGAAGATACGAAAAAAATTAGCTCCCATCTTGCCAAAAACAATTCAATATAACTCAAAAAGTATTTTTTAAAATTGGTGCTTGCATAATTCTCACATTATTTTCTTTAGAAAAATATAAAATTTAATGTCATTTTTGAGTTCTAAACATTTTTTGTGAAAAATTTTATTTTATTTGTTATTGTAGCAACAGTTAGATTATTCGGTATTTTAGGTACAAAAAGGAAATAAGTCGCGTTACTACTACTCAATATCGAAGGTGTATTGTGATATCAATCTAATTTCATATCTCCCGTTTAGTCAGTATAAAATATAAAATTATCCATTATACTAAGTTTAAGAAAAGTGTATAGAATAAAAAATATATTCTTAAAATACTGGTAAAGAAAATTTAGTTTTAAACTTAAATAACAAATTCTTGATAACCACACTACTGGTCCTTCTTTAGATTTAATTTTTACTTTTTCACGCGTTTTTTTTTTTTTGTTTTTTTTTTGAGCAGGAGTAGAACTTTCTTTGTCCTTTGACAGGCTAGCGTGCATAATTAATATGTTCTTTTCGTTCTGTTTTAAGTAAAAGGTGTACATTACTTTTAGAAAATCCAGTAAGTTAATCCCTCAGTTTACTAAAAGAGTTCGAAACATGTCTATAGGCTAAATGTTGGTTTTTAAAGGGAATTTTAAATTTGTTGTTTGGAACGTATACAATGGCGGCGCGATAAATCGATGAATGACAAAAAAAGCGTGCCAATATTTTAACAATGCCGCAATACAGACACATATTTTTTTTCATAGGGATTAGTCTTAAACACTTATTTTTCGAACAGATCCAAAATTTAAATTTATTGAAGTGATTTATAATGTCTTTGTCGGTTTTTATATGAAATAAATCCTACTTTAAACACAATTACACACCCACGTATATACTATATTGAAATATGTCCAAACTTTATTTTCTATCCAATAACAGATAATATTTACAAACATGCCAGAACGACTCAACAATACAACACACACTGTTTAAATCAAAGTGTTTATTGCTTATAAATTAACATCACCAGATAAAATTTTCCACCAAAATTAAAGAGAAAATTAAAGCCTGTTTTTCTCGAACCTATTTTCGGGAAATCTCTTATAAAATCCTATTGATTTCGACTTTCAGCAGCAGAGATTCAACTGTCTCCAAGCCGTTAAAACACAAGAGAAAACGTGGCTACATAGTTCTTTCCTTCTGCATAGCACGTGTTAAAGAAATATTTGTCAGTGACTTTAAATAAATAAACTCCAACAACAACACCTGGGATGGCCAGTGAATTTTCACTGACGATCAAAATCTTTTCTAAACCAACGGCTTTTTTGTAGACCAATTACTCAAAACTTTTAACTCAGCTAAAGATTATAATTACTTCTTGACTCTTTTGAATTCATGCAAAATACAAATTATTTATTAACAGGTATACTCATATTTTCTTTTATTATTGTTTGAAATTCTGACGTTCGGATTTTTAGTACAAAAATCCTGAATGACAGAAATATCTAGTTTAAATAAATGTTAACGTTGAATTTTCTCCTATTTTTCTCTTTAATTTTTTAAAATCCTTTCAGAGTAGTCGTTAGAGTCAGGGCATAATTTTTCGTTCATGAAGGGTTATATTTAAAAATGATCTTATTATTGGGTATCTAGGTTAAGAAGGAGTTGACTTTAGATATTATTCAAATTGAATATTGCCTTTCTGTAACTATATATTACTTAACTTAAAAAATATTTCTTTGCCAAAAAACAGCACATTCAACTCTAGTAGAATAAGAGAATCAAGCATTTAATCTTAGCGAAATAAAAGTTTATTATTCACCCCCCCCCCCGCGTTCAAGGGGCGCAACTCTTCTCTCTTAACGTATTACCATGTGTTCACAGGGGCAAAGCAAAATAAGATTAAAAATGTCTGCGTCTCAATTACAGAACTATTTATTACAACATATCAATATACATAAAAATGTTTTAAAATTTAACATGTACAGTTCAATAAATGATTAGCATTAGAGATATGTATAATAAAGACAGGAGAACTGCTAAAACTATAGGTATTTTAGCGTCAAAACTGATCGCGGAACATACAATTAAAATATTGCGACCAAGTCACGAATTAGCCAAGAGGGAAGGACGAAGGTCTGCTTTACGAACACCGATACAAAGTACTTACAAGAAGGTGGAAATATAAATGGCGTTCTCATGCATTCGAAGTAGAGGGAGGCAGACAAATCAAGGTTCCCATAGAGCCGAAAGATTCTTCCTTCTGTGTACTTGGGTCGATGTGTTTTTCCTTCTTCTTCATTCTTCTTCTTCTTTAGAGTAGTGGCCCTGGTCAAACAGCACTTGAAGAGTTTCTCGAATGCATCAACATTTCAATATGGAGTCGAATATTTAAGGGACTCCGGAAGCCATAATTAGGCGATTCGATTTGGTTAATATAAAAACCAACGACAAGCCGGGTGAGTGTAGGTTCTCTACACCGCAAAATATACTTCAACAATTATATTCCGTTAATATGGGGGTAAAACACACACTTCGGCTGTACAAAGATGTGTGACAGCGAGTGACCCCTCTAAATGTAGGAGAAAACACAAGCTGGCTTTGCTGTACGCGGCCACACCGCTGCGAAAAGCCAATGCATCCTTACTTCCTGAGCCCAGTCCCGCCGATTGCTAACTTCGCCTGCCGGTGCTAGTCCCTTAGGGGAAAAATTCATGTTCCCTCACCAAGTTATGTGTCCTGTGATTGGTCAGCAGCGAAAATACGATGAAAGCGGCTCGACCATTGGCTCCCAGCGCCCGCTGCTTCTAAAAAGAGGACGACAAACATGAAATCAAGGGTCAGTGCAAGTTTAGAAAGTACCGCCTGAAATAAATCTCCCTTCTAACCAAAATATTTTTTACAAACTTAATCCTCGGCGCATCTCGCTATATTAGTGCTGCATTCGACTAGAAGCGTAGAAACCATATATTTGATGGTTATAATGCTACTAATTGACAGTAATTATTGCAATCTTAATCATGGCATAACAGCAATTAAGTTCAAATTAAACAAAATATAAAATATTATGATTAGCATTTAATAAAATGAGGGAATTATTTATTAAAAAAATTATTAATCAGCGATATAAAAATGTATTAATCAGTGTTACAAACAATTATAAAATTATAATTAATAAAAATAATTAAAAAGTTTAAGTTAAAAAATAAATATATATTATAGTTGTCTCGGTTAGTCTTATGCACGTATTTTTTAAAGAAGTGTATTTTAAAGAAATACAGACGGTTTATAAAAAAATTGTTACATTTGTTTGTAAAATTTCTATTTTAGAATTAACCAAAAAGAACCGCCGAAAATATTTCGGTCAAGGTAGATCGTTTCAAATTCCTTTTTTAAACTTTAACACACCAGATGAAGGTCCGAACAATTTCTCCGGCGGCCGTTCTCCACGCTGTGATGTTGCCGGGGGTTGAGTGAAAAAGTCGAAGTCTCAAGCTGGGGGTACAAGATAAACTATTGAAGGAACGAACTTTCACAACTTACATGAGTTAAATCAATGCTTTATTTCGTACAGAATTAGTCTTGCAGTTGGGGCAGGCGATCTGACACTCAGCTCTAACTTTAATTAATGGAGATCAAATGCCGAACCGACCGACTCAGACGAACGGAGTTTCCCTTCTTCAGTGTACCTGACACACGTTGCTACTTCAAGCACACGCCCGGCTGAACTGATCGGCTCGGAAAAATCACTTGTATTTATATTGAAATAATCGGAAGTCCACTAGAGACCACCGACTTAAAACAAAAGATAAGCATTGGTGACTGTAAGTCCAAAATTTCAAGGTACTTAAATTTTGCTTCCTTTGATGTGTAAACATCCCACAGACATCCCTTCTGCAGTCAGCCTCCAACGATGTATTTTCGATGAATTTTTATCTTTTTATCTTAATAAAGCTTCGTGTGAAGGCCGTCGGATGTTTTTATAGCTATGACACTTTACCCGTAACCGGGTGTTTTTTTTTTTTATTGCCTGGAGAAAAGGAAAATTCTATTATCTTTTCTTTATTTTCTTAATGTGTGGTGAAGATACAGTAAAGACAGTTTTTGGCCTGGTCACTCAAAAATCTATTTCTTAAACTTCATCTTTTATCACATCAAATCACTTAGTCAAATATTTATTAGAAGACTGGTAGGATTTAACAGTAATCTGATACCCTTTTCTCTTCCACAAATTTACTTATAAAAGAAAAAGCGTTTATTTTTTTTTTCCACTTCTTTTTCACTTTTGTTAAACGAAACACATGTTTTTAAATTATTTTTCTATTCTTAACTATTTTCTATTCTTAATCTATTATAATAAAATACATATTTTACAAATTCACCTTAATATACGCCTAGTTATCGTGTCACAAACTAAATACTATTACTATTTATTATTTGATTAAAGACGTGCGCTTACGCCAACGTAATTTTGAAAGTCTTTCTGGTGCACCATTAATTGTTATATAAAGAAAAGGACCAGCAAATAATTTTCAGAGGGGAATCAGATTTTCAAAGCAGAAGGAAATAAAATGTTCAAAGTAGAATCAAAGACAGAAGAGAAAGCGATACAAAAATTTCATTAAGGACCTAGAACAGAAAGCAATTTTTGGTTTCCACCTGAGAAACGTACCTAAAAAGCAACTGAAACTTATTAATCGAACTGTATTCTATAAAAGATACTTTGTAAAATGTCCCTGTGACACTAGTGGTTTGAAATTACCAGAGCTATCTTCAGTGATTTTTTCATCTTAAGATTAGGTGGGTTTGTGGAGAAGCGCCAAAAAATCTTAGTAATATTTATCGAAAACTTCAAAATGAACGAACGGAATCAGAGGTATGTTGTTTGATCCACTTCCCCTATTTATGTATCTGTCCTGAATACATACATTCAGGAGAACTCTGCGTTTATTCAGAGTCCATTGAAGCTTATAATTAAGTCAATGTCTAACAATTTTAGTACAAGTTAATGAACTCTCGTTGTTTACCATTTTGATGATGACTAAGTTACTCTGTCCGGAGAAACGTATTAATCAACTGCTCTCAGATTCAATTGACTTCGTAAAACTGAGTAAGGACTGTTCATTTTCTTCGGTATCAACGGAGCAATGTCGAGCCGAATTGATACGAGGTGCCTTCATAAAAGAACTTTGGTTTACGGATATTCGACAAAGAATACTCGAAAATAGAACCATAACGTTACAGTAGGCCTATGCCCAGGCAAGAGTACTAGATTTAGTAATGAAAGATTTATACTGCGTAAACATTCATTTGCAGAAATATCCTTCGGAGGCTCTAAGCCACCGTTTGAAGTCTGTGGCCTAGCAACCATGAGAATGCCGTACCCAGCAATTTTCAACAATCTAGCACCCGATTATAAACTGGTAGCTACGAAATCTAGGCGACACGCAGAGGAGGATAAATTATTTATCCAAACCGAGGTTATTCGCATGTTAAAGGAAAGTATAATTAGACCAGATAATTCAGCGTGGAGAGCTTATACCCCCGTAGTCTCTTCTGAGAACAGGAAAAAGCGAATGGTAATGGACTATTCCCAAATGATAAACAGGCTTACTTTGCTGGATGCCTACCCTTTGCCAAGAATAACGAGATGATAGGGAAAAACAGTCTATTTAGTAGTCTGAACATCAAAAGTGCCTATCATTATGTAGCTATAAGGCCTAGCGATAAACCCTGTCGAGGCTTTCGAGGCTAGGGACAAACTCTATCAATTTCGCAGAATACCGTTTACCCTAACTAACGGGCTAGCTAGCTTTTAACGGGTGAAAGACCAGATAATATTGAAAGAGAATCTGCAAGGTACATATGCTTACATCGATAATGTAACCATTTGCGGGAAAAATCGATCATAATATGACAGAAATTTCAAAGTATTCGTGACAGCTATTAAAAGATACAAGCTGACGCTTAACCAAGATAAATATTATTTTAGGCGTAAAAATTAAAAGTACTTGGATACATAGTCAGTAAAGAATAATGTAAAACACGATCTAGAACTTCTAAATCTATTACTCAGCTTACCGACCCCAAAAGATTTGGATACACCGTGCATTAGAAATGTTAGCACACTATGCTATTTGGATTCCGTCGTTTTTAGAAAAAATACACCTCTAAGAACTCTATCAAAATTCCCATTATTTCCTATAGCAGAGAAAACGTTTAACATGTTAAAGAGGGGCTTAGCGATCATAAGAGGGGTAGCCCGATCGTAGATTACCTCTGGTAGTAGAGACAAACGCCTCAAAATGCGCCATAGCTGCCTCTTTAAGACAGTCGAGGCGACCCATAGCCTTTTTTTTCTCCAGAACTCTGTCTAAATCAGAACGTAGGCATTCTGTAATAGAGAAAAAAGACTATGCTACTGCCAAATCATTGAAAAAATGCAGGCATTATTTGATCGGACGATGCTTTAAATTAATAATCAATTGCATTCATGTTTAACGCGAAAACGACAAGCAAAATAAAAAATATGAGAAGATAGCTACATGGAAGATGGAACACTTGTGTTATTCAATATAACATACCGCTCCGGTAAAAAAAAAAAAATGCAGCTGTAGATGCCCTCTCTCGTTTATGTAGCTCAGCTGCTAGCAAAGAAGAATTAAAGAGATTACATAGAGAGTTGTACCACCCAGGTGTTATACACATGGTCCACATGACAAAAATCTGAAACCTTCCCAACTTAGTAGAGAATGTGAAAGAGATTACTAACTCACGTAAGACTTGCGATGAAAATAAACCCAGATTCGACTGTCCTAACACCAGCAGGGTCATAAAAGCCACGCAACACAACGAACGAATCGCATTGGGTAATTGACGAATATTCGCGGTTTCCTTTTGCGATAGCCTTCCCAGCTGTATCCTCTACAACGGTCATACTTTGTTCAATTTTTGCCGTCTTCGGGCTACTCGCGTATATTTATTCAGACAGAGGAGCTTTATTTATGTTCGAACGCGTACGGTGATTCCTACAAGAGCAAGAAGTAGTCGTAAGTAAAACAACACCATATAACTCTCAAGGATATAATAGAATAATCTGAAAAACAGTTAAATTAGCATCTACTAATAAAGAGGTAACTGTAGATAATTGGGAACAATTACTCCCAGGAAATTATCTGCCCTAGCGTACGCGCTCGTACTGCCCCACGGTAAAAATCAGCCTTGTACCATATCCTGCCTTTGTGAGAAGGCTCGGGTAAATACTGAGTTCATTAAAGCCCATACTATTTTTTTTTAACAATTCTACAAGTTATAAATAAATCATATATGTTTATTGTAGCGAGTTCTTTTGTAAATCGTGTTAGCGAAATTCGTTCGGCTAAGTAGTTGCTAGTATGTGAGTCAGACTTTGGTAACAAATTCCTTTGTGGTAAGCAGGATAATTACTTAAGCAGAAATTCGGGAATAAAGTGAATTGACTCAAGGGTTTAAAATAAATAATATATTTTTACTTATTTCCTTTAGAGTGATAATATTCAGCGTAGCAAGAAGTTAATAATGCGTATATTGGTAGCAGTCTGGAGAAAAGCTTGGTAGTTTTGTTTTGAAATGATAAGGGTAGTAGTAATATCAGAAATTAGGTCAGTATCAATCTACTGAATTTTTTCTCGACCTTAAGCAGGGCGGAAATATCAGTAACAGATGACCTATTAACTGTTCACGCGTTATGCATAGCGTTCTTTTGTTCTGTCTTCTCGTCCTATTTGGTTCTAGCCCAGAAGTGTCGGGTTTATATACTTTTTACTAGGCTCGAGACTCTGACGCAAACATTGGTTTCTTCTAATAGCAAAAGTTTCTTTGTGTCAATTTTTTTGATTGCCCAAAATAATTTTATTTTCCTGCGCTTCTTTTTTCTTTTTTCTTTTTTATAATAGATGTTATACGGGTAGCCTGTATGATTTATGCTATTTTTCAGTCGTAGAAACAAACGCAATGATACCCGACCGGATACAAAACATAGCAATAAATGACACTGCAATCATTAATTTCAAACTAGACACTGCAGCACAAGCTAACATAATACCCTAGAATATAGTGTGCATTCTACACTAGTCCACTATAGACAACCAAAGTTCAACTGAAGAGTTATAGTCAACACATCGTCCAACCCGAATATCAAATAAAATTGAAATGTTCTGTTAACAACAATGTAAGATATCTGATATTTCAAATTGTTAACCTGGAAGTTTCACCAATCTTGGGAAAAAATATATGTGCAAACTTAGGTTTATTAACAAGTTTGGAGGTAAACGCTGTGAACCTATCACTAGAACTAAGGAATACACCAAAATGTTGAAAATTCTCCTGCACAGATTCTAATGAGCCGTCGTCTAATAACATTATTATCCACATTACATCGTTTACGCTATCCTCATACAGAAATTCCATTTGTATTTCAGAAAAGATACGCTGAACATCGAAAATAATAAACAGAAATATTACAACCGACACACAGGAAAAGAATTCGTGTCGTTAAAGCCAGGTGATCACATCTAAGTATAATTAGATGACAAAACCCAAACACCAACAAATGTCACTAATAAATGTTACAAACCAAAACCATACATTGTTTCAAACCCATCAGAACAAACATATTAAAGCAACAGACGACATATTTCCGCCCATCAAAACAGGGTGATAACCAAATATCAGCACTCGTATCTGATGAATTCAACTATGAAGAATCAACTTTGTCAGACACTGGTGAGCAGACTTCTTCAATCAAGCTACACACAGAAGCTGGCAGAATTGTAAAAAGAAATGGTAATGTTATAAACAAACTCCTTAGATACAGAATAGAAACTTAATAATGGCCAGAATAATGCCAGTTTTAAGAGCATGAGGGTAAGTCTACTTGTGTTTGTGCGAACACCATGTCTTAATCGTTTATACTACTTTTTATTCATCAATAATGAATATTATAATTCTCTTACCTTGCGATGGGAAATAATAAATAAATGCAAATGTAGCAGCAGTTGTTTTCTCTTGGATTGGGGGCGTGGCTTCGGAAATTACGTGTCCGTTCGTTGCATGAGAGTTCAGCCAAGACCTTCGGAATAATCTTCTTATAGCGAGGATCACGGTTCAGCCCCTTTAAAAAGAAAACAATTTTTTTTTTGTCTTAGTTCATTTTACGGTTTAACACTTTCTCTATTTTCGGGAGTCCACACGTGGAGAACGGACTGCTTTTTGTTGAGCAGAAAAGAAACGTTGATTTTCAACTTCGGCGAAACAATTTATTTCACCTTGTCAGGATAGCCAGTGGAAGTAAGACTTTTATGTTCGTCTTTTTTTTATATCCCAGTCAGAGATGCATTTTCTCACTCTTTCACGCTACATTAATTGATTCTTCTCTTTACTCATTTACTTGTTGGCAACAAAAAAAGAAAAGAGAAACGGATATCCTATCGCCTACTACAATTGAATTGTACACACAACGAAAATTAGACATGTCTTTCTTCCATTTCGTCTAACTTTAAGAAAACTGAACTCTAAAATGCACATGTTCAAGGAAAAGCTTTATGAATAAATTTCAAACAAAGTTCTTCATAAATAACAAATGTTCATGTTCATTCTCGTTAAATAAATCTAACACTTATTACACAAGTATACCGAATCAATTTATTTCCCTTGTTTGGAGATAATTAACATAGGTTACTACCAATGGATACACATTTTCACAAATGAAAGAAAAACTCAATACCCCCACACACACACACCGTTTTAAAATATTTGCCAAAATTCAAGGAATTATCCAATGCAAATGAAACTCTTAGTACTTATTCAATCAATAATGAATAAATTGTATACCGAAAAGGTTCTATTTTCATTAGAAAAATTTGTGGAGATATTTTTTCGAGGGTAAGTGTTACGAACCCGTTTGGGCCAGCAACATAAAAATACAATTTTAGTTGGAATAATGCTGAGGGGAGTGAATTAAACTATAACGCCAGATAATTTTATACAGAAAGGAAATTTATTATAATACACAAAAATATTCAGCAAAAACACAGGAATAAGGTGACAGAACTATAATATACCGGACACTAGAACGGGTTCTACTTCGTACTAATTTCACACAATATTAACTGGAAAATAAGAGGTGAATCTAACGAGGAAGATATTTGGAGGAAGTTTAGACGGAATGGAAAAAGGTCATTCAACTCGGCTAAAAATTATATATATATATATATATATATATATATATATACAGCTAGGGTTTGGTCAGAGTGATGAAGAAAACAATCTTTACCTTTCACGGCAGCACGTGGTGTATTCACTGGATGTTGAGGAAGTCTTCGTGTGGAGAATTTCGGCTGGTAGCTTGATGGAAAGTTCTTTCGACGTCTTGAACGAATTGCCGGAGAGAGGTTACACTTGGCCGGTAGCCCAATAACTCTAGGATTTTCTACTATTTCTTCTCTTTTATATAGAAACAGGGGCCTATATTCCTTGGCCCTCTCTTTCTCTGGTCTTTTCCTTCTTTTCACTGTAAACATAGTTACCAGGATATTCAATCTCTTTTTGGGAAGGGTAGAACCTGACCCAGTGACCTAATTCATACTACTCTCCTTTCTGGAGTGGCAGAACCCTGACCGAATGACCTAATTCATACTACTCTCCTTTCTGGAGTGGTAGAATCCTGACGGAATGACCAGTTACTACTACTGTTACTAAGGTGACTATTTTAGTCATGACCCAAGGCAAAAACGCTTCTAATTTCCTTCTTTATAGTAAGGAAGTCTGTTTCACCTCACCTTCGATATTTCATGATGAGTATTTTTTAATTTGAGTGAGAGGTAGTCGTCAAATCTTTTTTTACAGTTTTGTAAAAAAAGATGTTATTTCAGTAAAAAAAAAAACAAAAAAACAAAAAAAACTCACAAAATATTTTTTTGACAATTGGTGCTTGCAGACTTTAATAACACATAATTTTTCTTCCAAGTGGAATTAAGAAAACTAGTTGGAGCCACCTTTCAATAAAATTGCACAAAATTTAACTACTAAAAAAAGCAATAAATAAATTGTCGCCAAGCTGCGATTATTAAATTGTCTTGTGATAGCTAAGTAATATTTTTATCCATTGACATTGCGAGCTTGCAAATCGTTAAAAAAAAATTATTCTTATTTTGTATCCACCACAATAAGTCAATAATACTTAAATTCAGAATAATTAATTAAAATACACACACACACACACACACACACACACACACACACACACACACACACACATTTGGTGTTATTAGATATTTTATGACACAAACGAAAATAAAAAAGTAAAATGAATATATTAAAATCAAAACTATCATTTTAACTAAAAAAATTCTAATGTATAAAAAATAAAACTATTCCTTTTACGAAGTTCCATAAAATCGTATAGAATAAAAAACATATACTTTAACTATTGATTATATGATGTTAAATAATTTATTTTTAAACATAAATACTAATGTTGACATTATTACACTGATAGTGAACCGTATTTCTTTTCTTTTGACTTTTTCGCGCTCTTTTTAAGTCGGAAGTGTAATTATGCTTTTTTTTATTTTTAACCTTTGACCTCACAGACCATCGTAATTATTTTCATTAAGTTTTAAATAAAAAGTAAACATCAGTTTTACAAAATCCAGTTAATACATAAATTTACTAAATGAATTCAAAACATCTCTAGGAAAAATATTGGATTTTGTAAATATTTTTAATTTTGTTGTTTACATTTTACGTTTTTACGTTTATAATGGCGGTTCGATATGACGAGTGAACATGTAAAAGTTTTTAAAATGTGTAGGGGCCTCGGCTATATTTATCAAATTCGCCTTGTGCCAAACACAACCGAAGTCCCCACAATTTAAAATATCAGAAGGTTGAAAGAATTAAATGGGAAATGACTGAATTTTATTAACTGAACAGAATAACATAAAATCAGTAAGAAGTGAAATTACTAACTATGTAAATGTTCAAAAAGAAAGTGTAGTACGAAGTTAAAAGGAATCAAGAGTTCGTAGTTGTAAGTAGCAGGTCATGTTGTGTCTATGTAAAGATTAACAGGATAATAATGAAGTCTGTGTTCCTTTCCCTTTTTATAACCGGCGAGAAAGTGAATAGGAAGGTAAGGCAATAAAGGAAATTGTACTTATCAGAGTTAATTCTTAGGAGTCAGTTGAAGTATCTTGTTGTTGTTGTTGTTGTTGTTGTTGTTGTCGTCTTCTTCTTGACTGACTGCGATAATGGTGACAAGGAAGAAGGAGAACGAATGTGTTTGAAATTTCTTTTGTCACATCTTAGCGTGTCGTCTTTAATTTCTGCTCCCATCTGACTGATTGATTTGACTTTCTTTGTTTTATAGCGATTTAGTTTTTCATGTAGGCTTGTTAACGTTTTTCTCAGTTTTGCAAATCGCCTCCTTTCATTAGTTAGAAAATTAATTTAACATCTGATCGCGAAATTTGGTTTCGTGTTTTTCTTTCAGTATGGGGTCAATCCTTTTCCAATTGTCAAAATTAAATTTCACACTTGATTGTGAATTTTACCTTGTTCTGGTTTTTCCCAAATGTTTGCAGTCATTCTGATTCGATTTTGCGAGTGCGCAATTTTACTTTTTGTGTTTCAGTTGTTGGATGATATAGGGTTTGTCTCTTATAAATGTCTAGAACTTTTTGATAAATACGGAAATTATTTTTTCTCTAGAGCCCCACTCTAAGATAAACACAGAAATTACTACTAAATGTTGGTATAATCGTTAGATACATGAAAAATAAAACGACAAATTTTACATCACAGTTAAGCGACAATTTATCCATCGCGAGTAAAAGTTTCGAAGAAATGTGACAAATTAAGTTTTAAAGAGGATCCAAAATCAAATCTGATTGGCTAATTTTTCTAATATTGATATGCGCCTGTGCAGTTATTTTAGGTCGCAAATTACGCCTAAAACTGAAATGTTTAATTTGATCCTGTCACACGATTAAGAGCAGTATAAGTTCTGTGGCGCAAGACTGAATTCTTAGTAAGCGCTGCGACTTGGGCACCTCGGAGTGATATAATGGTTAGCAAGCTTATTTGCTAGAACCTATTACAACTGAGTAGTGAGTTCGATCCTCACTGGGTACCCCTTACAAAAATACCTAACGGGGGATTGGTAATGCCGTCCTTGACTCTGAGAAAGATCGTATAGGAAAAAGAACGGGTACTAACAATCCGGATGTGAAACCATTTCGGGACTTTATCGATGGGAATGCTCTTGTCGATAAGTATCGAACACTCTCGGGAGGTAGTGTGGACTTGGACTAATAGGGGCAGCTCGAGTTCGGTGGTACATGCTAGCTACATCGACCGAATCCTAGTTAGGAGAGTCGGCGTAGGGCTCTTAGGTTGTTCAAGTTTCCATTCGATAGTTTACACGGATCATAGGCTCGTTCGGGTTCGTGTAAACTTAAATAAGCCTCAGGTTAAGTTGGCTGGCTACTGGAAATTGAACGCGTCATTATTTGATAGCCAAGATTTCCAGCAACAGCTGTTACTAAGACTAAAGCGGGAATTTACGGGGGCGGTGGTTAGGAATAACTGGTGGGATTCTCTAAAATCCAAATTTAGGTCGTTTGGCTCAACATAGCTAATTTAGCGGCACAAACCGGCAGTAGAGAAAAAGGTTTTTCGGGCTGTTAAATCCCGAAATAGTGGGGACGTAGCCTTGGCTAGGGCCGGGCTGTCCTCCTCCTTACTTATCAAGAAGGACCAGAGTCTGGTAGTTAGGACTAGGTTAAAAAGAACAACGAATATGGCCGCTGAACTGCGTGCGGAGGAAGCTAGAAATGCAGTTAATTGGCATATCGATGACATCACATTGCCGGACGGGCGTACCGTGACCACAGACGCGAGTATATGTGGGGCTTTTCGGGATTATTTCCAGGATATTTTCACCAGAGAGCTCGATCTGAGCACAGCTCAGTTCGATGTCAATTTAGCTGACTTTCCCCGCCTGAGGCGGCTGAAGCGGCTGGGTCCACACCCAGCCGCTTCAGCCGCCTCAGAGCCCATTGCAGAGTCTGAGATCTGGGATGGGCTGAAACTGGTTTACCAGGATTGGATGGTCTTCCCTACGAAATGTACTTGAGGCAGTCGCCCGTTTTTCTTCTCTTGATGTCACTGATTTATAACAAGTGGATGGAGCAGGAGTCTACACCTCGACGTGTGATCAAATTACTTCGCAAGAGCAAGAGCGGTAGGGTAGCTTAGATAATTATCGGCCTTTGACGATGTTAAATACTGACTTAAAGATTTTAGTTAAGATTTTACCCCACTCTTTGCAGGCTGTCCTTCCTAGCCTGATTGACCCCGAACAGACTTGTGCTGTAAAGGGTAGGACTATTCAGGACAACCTTTATTTGATATGCCTGATAATCGAGAAAGTCGACAGTGAAGCCGCGCTGATCAATTTGAATCAGTCTAAGGCTTTCGATAGGGTTGACCATCGGTTTTTGGAGTCTGCCCTTTCCGCCGCCGTTTTCGGACTGTACTTTCGCTCTTGAATCCGACTGCTGTATGCGTCTCCTGGTGCGCTGGTAGAAATGAATGTGGTAAAATCGAAGCTTTTCATATTATCTCGCTCCATTTGTCAAGGTTGTCCGCTTTCGGCTTTGCTTTATGTTCTTGCGTTGGAGCCCTTCCTTCGGAATTTAAAGGCGAATCCGATCCTGCGCGGAATTTCCCTACCTGGCGCTACCATCTCGGCCAGGTACTCCGCCTATGCTGACGACGTTTCGGTTTTTGTGTCGAGCAGAGCCGAGGTTGACGTAGTTAGTAAAGAGATGAGACGATGTCAGGGGCCAAGTTCAATCGAGATAAGTCTGTGGGCTTGCGGTTGGGTGCGTGGAAGTGAGTTTCTCTTCCTGGACCGCTCCTCTGGATGGACGGGCCGATCAAGATTATCGGCGTCAGGTTCGGTCCCGATCTCCGGTTGGAAATGAATTGGTCGGAAGTTCGAGAGAAGGCCGAGGTCGCAGTTCATCTGTGGACTCGGAGGAAGCTTTCTTTGAAGGAGAGGGCTGAATATGTGCCTTGCACATCTACCCGATTCTCCTTTACCGACTCTCGGTACTTCCACTCCCGTGTGACATTCAACTGGGTTTAATACAACTCTTGTTCTCCTTCTTGTGGGGAGAAGGCAAGGCTCTCAAGATGCGTCGGTGTTCTGTTACCTCTATCCTTCTGAGAGCGGTCTGGGCATGCCAAGCGTTGAGATTCGTCAATATACGCTTTGCATTAGGTTCCTAGATCGAATGTGTATGCAAGCCGATTAGAACGGCACCATCTGTAAAGAAGACGTCCATAAACATTTTCCATCCTTGATAAGTGTGCACTTATCAAGGATGGAAGAGGCCTGCCGTACCACTCGCGGCGAGTGCTCCTTTTATCACGAATGTCGGTTGGTTTTTCAGGTTCTCTTGCGGGCGACGGAAGGCATCTCCAACGCTCAATCGTTGTCTCTTAAGGCGTTATATAAAGTGTTAGTAGCGGGGGGCCGTTCAAGATGAACTGATAGGCAAGCTCGGGCTGACGAAGCAGGGGGCTCGCTCCATATAGCCTTTGGAGCCCGAGTTGAAATGTCTCACTAACGATGAGACATCACTCACCTGGCTGATGATTCGGAAGGCACTCCGAGTAGGCAAGAAGCTTTGTGTAACGGGCCTACAAACTGTTTCAAACTGCGTGCATTGTGGGCTGTCGGCAGAGACCGTCGAACATGCCTTTTTTCACTGCTGTGTTGTCCCGTGGTGCAGGTTTCTTGAAGATCTCATGGTTCGTATGTTGCGCGGAAAGTTCTTTGTCATTGAGGCTAGTTCTGTTTGTAGCAATATTGCACCTCCGCTATCTAAGGCTGAACACTATATGCTCTTTTGCTTACTAGGGGTTATGCTAGGCTCTTTTGCTTACTAGTGATTTGAACGATGCGACAGAAAGAATTCTATGGCGATGAGAAGTTTACCTCTTCCCAACTGATCTTGTTCTTTAAGCATCAGCTTGAAGTCAAGATTAGGACGGAAAGGAAACGACTCGCTCCATTAGAATTTGGCAAAAAGTGGGTGAGTCTTGCGCGTCTCTGTCGAGTGAAAGGTGCTGACCTAGAGTGGTTGTTTGATGCTGGTTAGGCATCAGAATTTTGGCTGTGCTGGAGGGAACATGAACAGCCCCTCCCTGTTAGGCTAGGATAGGAGTTTTTTTTATTTAATTTTTCATTAAAGTTAACTTAGCTAGGTTATGAATGCTCATTGGCCCCCTTTTTTGTCCCCATGTTTCTTTTAGTTTAATCCCCCATCTCTTTCCCTTATTTATGTGATCAGGAATGTTAGTTCTCTGGTGAATGCGTGGCGTTTTTCTTTTTTGAGTGTGGTTTTTTCGTTCTTATAGTGTTTAGATGTGTGGGTGATTGTGTGAGTGTTTGCAGATCGAATGAGTGATATTATTCCTTGAAGCCATGCATTATTTTCGTCCATTGAACTGATTTTTCTGTCACATTTCAGAGTAGTGGGGGGGGGGGGAATTATTATTAACATGATTTTGTTTATTTTCTTGTAAATTTTGTGTGTCATTGTATATATTCATTGGGGAATTTTTTAAATGTTGATATTTTCTGCCATCGCCCTCCACACAAGATTGTACATGTGGGACTTTGGTTAGGACTTCATAGAGTATCTGAGGTATTATGGTGGACGTAGTAAGAATGGTAAGTAAGAATGTTGTTTTATGGTGTAAGGATTTTTTGTAGTATACTAGGGTCGACGAAAGTGAATAGTAAAGTTAAATTAGGACAGATGATAACCAACTTTCCACATCCCCGTATTAGGCCTTGTGCCACATTTGTACTTCTATGTATAATAAATATCGTAAGAGCTGCGACTTCAGAAGAAGCAGACACATCTAATTTTTTCCTGATAAATCGAAACCGAAAAACACCGCTCATTGTACGAGCCCTTTTTTCTCGCTTAACTATTTCCACGAACCTCGACGAGAAAGTTTAAAGGTTAATTAACAGTTAACACAAATCTTAACCAGAAGAATCTTCCGTTTTAAAACAATCAAGAAACCTTTCTACGAACAAAAAACTAATTAAAAGTAAATAACTTTAAAGATACCTTTTTCCATATTTCTAATTTGTGAAGAAAGTCAATAATATTTTGGGCTATATTGACAAAACAAATCATACACGAACATTTATTTTAATCCAACAAACACATCTTCATTTTGAACTGTATAACTTAAATTCATTTTCTGAATATTCTTTCAATATTCATTTTGACCGAAATCTTGTTATTGCATTAAACACATAATCCTGTGAAAAACATTGCTCATATATATATATATATATATATATATATATATATATATATATATATATATGTGTGTGTGTGTGTGTGTGTGTGTGTGTGTGTGTGTGTGTGTATATATATATGTATTTTTTTATATAAAAAATTGTTATTGTTGAACAGTGTCATTTAACTATTGAATATTGACCTTGTGCCTTCAACAAAATTTAAATGTTTGCGGACTTGTTGCAAGTGACCTCGATAAAATTCCTTCTGATGTATTAAATATTATTCAACGGCCACGAACTCCGAACAACTCTGGTTAGCGTTAGGATATTATAATTCAGATAAAACCGAACTTTAAGTTCAAATAAGGCATTTAAAATATTTAAAATGCGTTTTAGGGCATTATTTTTATTTTTTATATTTTTGTTGTTGTTGTTGTTTTTTTTTTTTTTTTTTGGCGGTCTCCAGATTATCATCTGTAGTGAATACGAAATAAAAATAACTCTCTTTTCTTCACTGTTTTCAAAATTGCTAGCCTATTGAAAAATTTATTTTGGCCAATAGAAAAAAAAGGAATTGGCTCCACGCTGAAAAAAACGACCAAGGCAAAGTTTAGCAAGCTTATATAAAATTAAATGTAAATAAAGCTGAAAGCTGAGAAAAAGAGCGCTGCATGTCCACAAAGTCATACAAGAAAAAGAATACCACGTCGAGAAATGAGAACGGAAACCCTTTTTTCTTTTCATATATAGTTGTTTTATTGAAGGCTTCGCCTGCTCGTCTGGGTGGATAGGTAGGTGATACTTGGGAAAACTTCTGCTTTCCCCTACTAACTCCTCGCTCAACTACACATCCCAACGAGGTGATTGGCAATTACGAAATGAAGGCTTCGGAATCGTGACATGGACACGTCTCTCAGTGAACCTTCTCCACTGGTCCTTCGCGTCGACGCCCAAAATCTTCGTGCCGATCGATAATCGATCACTTCGTTCCAAATTTGGCTCTGTCCTACGTTCTGTTTGGTTGATCACAAAGCCGGTTTGGGTTGAAAGTCGCCGAGATCCGCTGCATCGACAATCCAGACAGAGTTGGGAGCCACAATAAAAAAAGGAAATCTTTATGAAATTAACAATACAGTGTTTATTTATATACGTTCTGTTCGATAGAGTATTTGGTTAGAATTTATCACTCTTGCATGCAGACAACTATAATTCCAGCCCACGGCTTTTATAGGGTGTAACAGCCCGTGCCAGTTCCCTTCCAGCGCATGTTGTAGTTAATGGCCGCCTATCTCCTCTACTAGAGATCTCTCCTTACCAACTAAATCAATATGAATAATCGTATCACAAAAAATCTAAACCAGTCAAACTTGAATCACCTAAACCTCTTAACATTTCTTTTACTAACATCCGGGGCATTCGTACTAACTTCTGTAGTGTAGAATCTTTCCTCCATGTGAGACTAATCTCAATCCCTCAATTCCCTCCTCTTACTTCTCGATCCCTGGCTATCTTAAGGAATGTTTCCACTGTCCATATGCATGGACAGTGGAAACATTCCTTAATGACAGTGGTCTACGTTAGTGAACACCTCCCTCTAGCTAGGGTGACATCCCTCGAATCCCCTGACCACTCATATATGTGTCTCCGTCTGTCAATTCGGTTAGTTACCATTTCTGTAGCGTTTCCCCTCCTCCCCCGACTGCTCCATGCTAGACAGCATCTCTGACAATGTCTATATGGCTACTTCCTCCCATTCATTTGCTCATATATTTGTGTTCAGAGATCTTAACGCCCATCATGCCGAGTGGCTAAAAGACTGTTACTGATTCAGCTGGCATCCACGCTATGAACTTTGCCATTTCCCAATCCCTTACGCAAGTGGTGGATTTCTCCACACGCTTTCCCGGCACCCCCTCAGGACACGCCTCTCTACTAGATCTATGCTTCACCTCTGTACCTGACTCATGCCAAACTACGCAGCTTTGACCTCTCGGCAACTCCAATCTTGTCTCTCTCAATATTTCTCACCACTCTCACTCTCCCCAGGAGCCTCCTATTTACAGAATCTCCTACTGGTACCAACGAGATGACTGGGACGCTTTTTACGATTTACTATGCGACGTCCATTGGGGAAATGTGTTCGGTTTCCCAGTTGATGACTGCGCCTCTGAGATTTCTTCCTGGGTGAAAGCTGGCATTTATGGCTTCATACCTACCAGGAAGTTTCGTCTTAAACCTCATTCCTTCCCCTGGTTCTCTTCTGCCTGTTCTGTCGCCATTGCCCACAGGAAACAATCCTTTCGACTATTTCAGAGACATGCATCTGACCACAATAGGCGCCTATTTACCTCTGCTCGTACTGAGTGCAAGAGGATTCTGAATGACGTCAAGCCGTTGTTTGCTGAGAGAATGAGACAGCGCATAGCTGACCGCATGTTCGGCTCCAAGGACTATTGGTGGCTATGCAAACGTGTGCTGAACAACAGCAAATCCTCTATCTCTCCCTTAATCAATGAATTTGAGGTCCTCACAACATCAGTGGACAAGGCTAAGTGCTTTGCTCGCAGATTCTCATCCAACTTCACATTTGACTCGTCTGGAGTACCCACAACCGACTTCCCTATTAGAACTGAGGTTAAACTGAATGATGTTCACATTACCTTGTCACTGGTATCTAATGTAATATCAAAACTTGACCCCCCATAAGGCGAGTGGAGGTAATGGAATCCAGGTCATTATCCTTAAGAAATGTGCCCCTGAACTCTCCTCTGTTCTCTCTAAACTCTAAATTACTGCCTTTCTGCTTCCTGTTTTCTTGCATGCTGCGAGTCCTCTTCTGTTGTCCCTGTATTTAAGAACTCGGGGGAACCCTGGGACCCATCCAACTATCGCCCTATCAGCCTACGACCAATTTTCGGAAAAATGTTCGAGGCCATTATTAATGCTGAAATAGTTCAACATCTTACTGCTCATAAACTATTCTAAGACAGGCAGTACGGCTTCCGCTTCGCCAGGTCCACAGCCGATATGCTAACGACCATCACGGAGTATATATACCAGGCCCTTGATAAGTCCGGCGAGGTTCGTGCTGTTGCCTGGGATATCTCCAAGGATTTTGGTATGGTTTGGCACGCTGGCCTTCTCCGCAAGCTATGGGGTTATGGTATCACCGGACGCTTGCTTGATCTGATTCAATCTTTCTTATGTGCCTGCTCAATGAAGATCATCCTGAATGGGCATGCTTCCACATCCTACTGTTCAAATGCTGGTGTTCCTCAGGGCTCTGTCCTAGGCCCGACGTTTTTCCTTATTTTTATAAATGATCTCCCAGACGTGATCAAGTGCTAAGTAGGCATCTACGCAGATGACACCACAATTTACTCCTGCATCGGTAAGAAATCTGACGAGGCGGACAAACATAACCTCGCTTCGGATCTTGAAAGGAATCTACACTCAGTGGTTGAATGAGGAAAGAAGTGTCTTGTAAATTTCAATGCGTCTAAGACTAAGCTGCTGACTGTCAATCATCACAGGCAACTCCACCTGCCTCCCATAAGCATGGACCAAGTGAGTCTCCCTGAGAGCAACACACTGCGCCTCCTCGGCCTTACCCTATCTTCCAATCTCAAGTGGAACCATTACACTGAGTCAATAGCCAAATCCACTGCTAAAAATGTTAAATCATTGTGTCGTGGCAGGATATTTTTTCCGCCTGAACCCATCTTGCACATATGCAAATCTACCATCCGTCTGTGCATGAAATACTGCTGTCATATATGGTCAGGCGCCCCCCGCTGTTCATCTCAGTGTTCTCGACAGGCTCCAAAGGAGAATCAGTAATGTGATAGGTACCAACTTGGCGGCTCGACTCCAGCCACTTTCTCACCGACGGGATGTGGCTTCCCTCTGTCTGTTCTATAAATATTTTTATGGCTTCACAGTTCACATTCACAGTTAGATCAACCAAATGCATCCGACAATTCTACTCCATCAGCTTCTTTTCTCACACTTCCCGCCTGTGGAACTCTCTTCCATATTCTTGCTTTCCTGATGGCTATAACCTCCATGAATTTAAATGCAATGTCAATACCCATCTCTTAACCACTTGACTACAGTTCTTTCTACATCGCCCTGTATATATTTTCCTTTCTCTCTACCTTTGCAACTGTCATCACACCTGTATTCCCATCCTTCTCTTTCTCCCTTCTCTGACACCCCCTGGAACTGGTTCGTCTTTCTCTTTACTCTCCTCCTATCTATTTTTTTCTCTTATGTAACCCCTTGCGCATCAGTGGCGTTACCGCCTTGCTTGGGGAAGAACGATTGAAAAATAAAACAAAAACTTTATCTAAGCATCAGACTAAAGTCGGAGATTAAGGCAGGCCGTCACGTGATAACACGTTTCGTACAGGTACAGCACAAAATTCAACTCTCACTCTCTAACTAACTATAAAACCAACTTAACTGTGTGTGTCAAATCTGTCTTATGTGAGATGTCTCCATCGGGGCTCTCCGGGCTGCACAAAGTACCTGAACTTCTGGTCCGCGCCAGTCTCTGTCTAAACTGCGTCTTCGCCGTTTCTCTTCAGTTTACACAAAATTTTCTGTTCTGTGCCAGTCTCTTTTTTTTTTTTTTTAATCATCTCACCCCAAGCAAGGCATTCCACTGCCACTATTGCGCATGGGGCTACATAGGGGAAGGTAAAGAGAAGGAGTGGTTAGACATAGGGAATGTCAGGAGAAAGGTGACAGATGAGTAAGGATACCGAGGATGAGGGTTGGGCAGATCGGAAGAGTGTTTGATAGAATGGGAGCAGGTTAGTGTGTTAGGAGGTGTCTATTGACCTTACATTTAAACTCCTGGAGATTGTAGCCGTCGGGGAAGCAATCGTTTGGAAGAGAATTCCACAGCCGGGAAGTGCGAGGAAAGAAACTGTTGAAGTAGAAGTTACGGCTGCATTTTATCGGTTTCACTGTAAAAGGGTGGGATCTAGTTGCTAATCTAGTATCTCATTCAAATTCGTATTTAGGGGGCACTAGTGAAAGTATTTATAGAAGAGACACAGGGAAGCCACGTCGCGCCGGTGGGAGAGAGACTGCAGGCGGTCTGTCAAGTCGGTATCTATCACATTACAGACCCTCCTCTGAACCTTATCGAGAAGCCCGAGGAGAATAGCAGGGGCACCCGACCAGATATGGCAGCAGTATTCAATGCACGGGCGGATGGTAGATTTATAAATGTGCAGGATAGATTTAGACGGAAAAAACTTCCGGGCCCTACACAGAGAACCGACTTTCATAGCAGCGGATTTAGCAATGGATTCGATATAGTCATTCGATTTGAGGTCCGCTGAAAGTGTGAGACCAAGGAGGCGTAGTGTTTTACTCTCTGGGAGGCAAGCCTGGTCCATGCTAATGGGAGGTAAGTGAGATTGTCGATGATGGTTAATTGAGAGTAGCTTCGTTTTAGAAGCATTAAAATTTACTAGCCATTTCTTACCCCAGTCCAATATGGATTGGAGGTCTTTTTCAATCTCGGCTGCGAGGTTAGCTTTGACGCCTACACCAGATTTTTGTAGGAGGCGAGAGTAAACTGTGGTGTCATCGGCGTACAAACCTATTTGGGCTCTTATGGAATCAGGGAGATCATTAATGTATATCAGGAAGAGTGTAGGACCTAAGATGGAGCCTTGGGGGACACCTGCGTTTGTATGGTAGTTCTGAGAGGCATGTCCGTTTAATACCACCTTCATTGTGCGGTTAGAGAGGAATGACTGGATTAGTTCAAACAAATGTCCAGTTATACCATAGCTCCGCAGTTTACATAGAAGACCAGCATGCCAAACTCTGTCGAACGCCTTAGATATATCCAATGCAACGGTTCGGGCTTCGCCATTCCTGTCGAGTGCCTGGTATATGTACTCGGTGATGGTCGTTAGCATATCAGCAGTAGACCTGCTTGTCCGAGAGGAGCCTGTGTGCTGTGAGATGCTGAACCACCTCGGCGTTGATAATGGCTTCGAACACTTTGCCAAAGATCGGAAGAAGGCTGATAGGGCGGTAATTTGCAGGATCAGAGGGTTCTCCAGTGTTTTTAAATATAGGAACTACAGAGGAAGATTTCCAACAGGCAGGAAAGCAGGAAGCAGATAGGCAGAGGTTGTAGAGCTTAGAAAGGACAGAGGAGAGTTCAGGGGCACATTTCTTTAAGACTATGGTTGGGATTCTGTCACCACCGCTCGCTTTGTGAGGGTCAAGTTTTAAGATTATCTTAGAGACAAGCGAAGGTGTAATGTGGATATCATTCAGTTGTGCCTCGGTTCTAGGTGAGAAGTTGGATGTAAAAACACCAGATGAGTCCAGACTCGAATTGTTAGAGAATTTGCAGGCAAAGCATTCAGCCTTATCTGCTGGGGAGGTGAGGACCTCAAATTTGTTGATTAGCGGGGGTATTGTGGACTTGCTCTTGTTAAGTACTCTTTTACAGAGTCGCCAGTAGTCTTTAGAGCCGAATTTAGAGCATGCTATGCGTTGCTTCATTCTGGCAGCAAACAACATCTTAGCTTCGTTAAGTATCCTTTTACACTGTTTTGGTCCGACGCGTAGTTACGATAGAGTCGGAAGAAATGAATGGCAGCCGAGCAAGCGGGTGAGAACCATGGAGACGAATGAGATTTAAGCTGGAATTTCCTAGCAGGGATGAAGACATCGATGCCAGCCTTAACACAGGAGGAGACCTCGGATGCACATTCTTCGATGGGAAGACTAAAGACGTTGTTCCAAGGGATGTCACAGAGGAAGTCTCGGAACGAATCCCAGTCTGCTCTTTGATAGCAGTAGGATATTCTACTTGTCTGGGTTTCATGGGTCGGGCGGGAGTGGAGTGAAATATTGACAGACACTACAGTGTGGTCAGAGTTTCCGAGTGGGCAGAGTTGTCTGGTAGTGCAAGAGTCTGGGATGGAAGTGAAGCAGAGGTCTAGAAGTGAGTCCCTTCCGTTAGGATTGTCGGAGAAACGCGTGGGGAAGTCCACTACTTGCGTAAGGGATTGGGTAATTGAAAAGTTCATGGTGTGGACACCAGCAGGGTCAGTGACAGCGTTCTTCAGCCACTTGGTGTGGCGGGCGTTAAAGTCACCTAACACGAATACATGAGCAGAGGGATGGGAAGAAATGGCTTTGTCGATATTGTCAGAAATGATGTCAAGTAACGAACAGTCAGGGGAGGAAGGAGAGCAGTAGAGAAAGAAGAGATAGCTAATCGAGCTGAGAAGTGAGAGGCGGAAGCACATGAAAGAATGATCTGGGGATTCAAAAGATGACACCCTAGCTAAGAAGGGAAGGTGTTCGCTGACATAGACACCAAGCCCATGCATATGAACATTGGAGTCCTTCCTGAAGAGGGGAAGGTAGCCAGGAACGTAGAACTCAGATGAGTGGATAGAAGGGTTAAGATTAGTTTCACATAGGGCTAATATATCAGGTGAGTTATTATGGAGGAATGAATCTACGCTGGGGAAGTTGGTGCGGATGCCGCGTATGTTAGTGAAAGAGATGCAGACAGGTTTGGGCGTTTTGAAATGAGCTGGTTTAGTTTTGCTATTATGTTTGCTTTTTTCCATAGTAATTCAGTTAAGGAGAGGTCTTAGAATAGAATCAGTCAGTCAATCGTTTGCAACTTGTGAAGGATGGAGACTGGCGCGGCCTACAACATAATGTGGCCTCGGGGTTGCCCACCGAACGTTCATGCAGAGACGCCCGTCCATGCGCGATATGGCACTACAAGAACCCCGGTATTATTCAACTGTTGATCAGAGCAGCCTCTCAAGACGCTACGCAAGAGTTCGGGCTCCTAACTACCAGTCGGAAGCAGCAACCAGGAAACTGCCAACCCGGTACCCTCAGAATGTAAAGACGTTGCCACCATACTCCGTAACTGTAAAAAGCTTCCACCTGAACTAACACTAAGACCGGAGAAGTGGGATGAACCGGGAACCCCTTCCTAAACAAGAAACAAGGCGATCACCTCTAAGCTCATTCAAAAGAAGGGGGTGGAGTGTGAGACCGGGCGAGAGAGTCTCTGTCTTTACCACCGGGTCTCTTCGGTGTGTGTCTCTTCACGTCTGTCAGCTTTTCCTTTTCACGTCTGGTGACTTTTTCTCTTCACGTGTGTCAACTTTTTTCTTTACGCTTAATCTCTAGTAGAGGGTGATCGCCCCGTCCCGAGAGGCGATAAACTCCAGCCGAGCTCACTTTGAATCTTTTTGTGTGGTCGGTCGACTTAAGCTCTCGACTGTCTGAAAACCCACCAATCTTGCTTATATTGAGCCTCGCATCCAGCACTCTGGGTAAACTTAGCATTTCTAAATGACCAATCAGAGACTCTTCTTTTAGACACCTAATTAACCTCGTCTCCTTCTCTTCTGTGTAAGTGCCTCTTACCACTGCGTGGTACGTTTCTCCGACTTTCCCGAAATCCAACAGGGGCCTTTTTCCTCATTGGTCATCCGCTCAACCCCGTCTTCTTCCTGCTTTGTGTGGGTGTCTCTCAACATAACCGCCCAAGGGCCAAATTTTAATTATCTCTCCAAAATTTAATTCCTATCGAACCTTTGGTGTGTGGTCGTTTTTCATATCTGTATTTAATCATTTCAATCTTTCGACCTGAGACATTTTTGATTATCTAGGTTTTCTCGATCCGTATACAACCGTCGCAAGAAATTATCTAGCTTCGGTCGAAAGAAAAAACATGTTTCTCTTTTTTCTAGAGGGCAAAATTCATCAAAAACAAAAAAAAAAATTATTTCTAACTATTCCGTTTCTTTTTCGGACTATGGGTGGCCTGTCTTTAAGGGTCATAAAATTATTTCAATAATTTCCATGCAAGGGAAAATTTTCTGCTTCAACTCAAATCTTAGCTGTCATTTAAATCTCGTTAAATTTTCACAATAACCGAGAGACTCACTTTTCGCGATAATGGCTATTCAGAATTTTGTGACAAGAAATGATACAGAATTTTTATCTTTCTGGTCGAATTTTTGTAGCTGGCACTCAAGAGTCATAAAAAGCTTCATCTCGAGTGGTTATTCGTTTTTGGTGTCCGTAATTTTATTTATCTATTTTTCTTGGATGGTCTTCTTAGAATATCCTTCACCTAGCTTCTAGCAGACGAAAGAATACTCAATTATTATCTCTTCTCCTTTTCTCGGCACCAGAAATAGTATTACACTTCTCCAGCCAAGGACGGACCAGAACTCCCTTCGATCTTAAGTGTGACTACTAATATAAAACCTATTTCTGGTTTTGTTGCCGATTGATCTGCAAAACCCCCCATCCACCTATTTATTTTCTATTACCCTTCGGTTAAAATGGACAGCTCTTAAAAAACCGAATTTCAAAAAATTATCTGCTGGCCTGTCAAACGGAAACACTTGCGATCGGGATAAAACCACATCTTCTACTTCTATGTGTATGTCCATAGTATCACATATAAAACTTTGCCTACTACTACAGGTAAATAGAAGGATAGAATATAGCCATCGTTGGCAACTAGTCTAGGAGAAGGGAAACTTTGAATTCAAACCGGCAAGAATTGATTTGGGTTATGTCAGACTAGCTTGCCCAAGATTCACTACTGCTACTACGGTTTCAGTACATATTGTGTCTCCAGAACGCTAATGTGTTACGGGATTCCTTCTCGTGAACAGATGTATAGAAAATAAATAAATTAAAACTTAATTAAATTATAATTCATTGTTTTTTTAATTACTTTCTCATCTGTTAATGTCAGAACATTTCACCAAAGAGGTCTTATTTTAATTATATTGATTTAAATATTTACTAAAGTAAGTGCTCCAAAAATGGGAAAAGTTGATAAAGATTAATAAGTGAATTTTCTTTTTAAACAACAAAAATAGCCAATAATCTCCAGAATTCACTATATTCTAGCTATTATACTTTTGGTTAGTAAAAGTCTTTCGTAACTAAAAGTAAATTAAAATCTGATAAAATAAAAAGTATATTAGTGTCAATAAGAAAAGCTTATTTCGAACTAAAAGTTTCTATTTCGCACTTCAAAGTATCCGGCTGATACCAAGATAAGTTAATGATTAACGCTGTTTTGAGCTGTCTTTCATCGCAAAATCTTCCAAAAGACAAAATATAGTTCTCTGAAACTTTGAGGAATATTAACTGTGTAAGAATTATTTTGGTTAGAAGGGAGATTTATTTCTGGTGATACTTTCTAAATTTGCACAGACCTTTGATTTCATTTGGTCGTTCCCTTTTGGGAAGCAGCAGGCGCTTTGAGTCAATGGTAGAGCCGCTTTCAGCGTACTCTCGTTGCTGATCAATCACAGGACGTGTAACTTGATGATGGAACAGGAGAATTTTCCCCGAGAGACTGGCACCGGGAGGCGGACTGTAGCAGTCGGGAGAACTGGGCTCAGGACGTCAGACTTTTCGCTGCAGTGTGGCCACGTGATGCGAAACTAGCTTGTGTTTTCCCCTACATTTAGAGGAGTCATTAACTGTCACCCATCTTCGTACAGTCGAAGTGTGTATTTTATTCCCATAATAACGAGATATAATGGTTGAAGTATTTTTTTGCGGTGTAAAGAACCTACACTCGCCTGGTTAGTCGTTGGTTTTCTCATTAAGCAAATTGAATCGTCTATTTGTGGTTTCCGGAGTCCTTTAAACATTCGACTCCACATTGAATTGTTGCTACGTTTGAGAAACCCTTCAAGTGCTGTTTGACCAGAGCCGCTACCCTAAAGAAGAAGAAGAAGAAGAAGAAGAAGAAGAAGAATGCGTTGGCCCAACAGGTCCCTGGAGAAAGAAATCCTGATTTGTCCACCTCCCGCTAATTCGAATGTAAGAGAACTCGATTTGTATTTCCACCTTCTCATAAGTACTTTGTGTCTGTGTTCGTAAAGCACACTTTCCTCGTTCCCTCTTGGTTAATTCGTGACTTGGTCGCAATGTTTTAATTGTATATTCCACGATCAGTTTTGACGCTAAAATACCTAAAATTTTAGCAGTTCTCCTGTCTTTATTGTATATATTTCTAATGATAATCATTTATTGCACTCTACATGTTAAATGTAAAAACCTTTTTATGTATTTTAATTTTATATGTTGTAATAAATTATTACATAACTCACTTTTCCGGTGACAAACACATTAATGTGGAAATTCTTGCAAAAATCAAATAAATGTAGGATTTTAATGAAACTTTCAGTACTCATTCACAAATGAATGAAATTATTTTTTTAAATTCTGATTTTTTAAAAATCTTGGTAAAAATATATATATTTTTACATCTGTTACCTCTCTCCACGTAAATCTATGAAATTTTAATAAATTTTACTTTGTTGCGGTAAATGGTTTTATTAGTTAAACGCAGAACTCGTTGGGGAATATAAATCATCTGTTTGTTTGTTTGTTTTTTATAAATTTGGCCTCTGTTGCAGAAAATCTTCTCCGAATAGTAAAATAAAAAATGCAATAAAACTGATATTATTTAATTTGATAAGCTTTTAATCGCTTAAATGAATAATAAAAATTAAGTCTAAAGAAAAACAATTTTCGATTGCTAATGAAATTTTAAAAGAATTTTTTTAATTTTTTATCATAATAATTTTATAAAGTTTAAAAAATATTTTTAAAACACTTCAAAGATTTGTTGCGGTTAGATTTTTAGGTTAATAATTGAAGATTATATTGCCTATCGAAATTGAAAAGTTTAATACAAATTGTTTGATCTTCATATTTTTTAAATAATTTAATTATTTTTTTGTGTATGTGCATTTGAAGTTTTTTTTTTTTGTATGATAATTTTTATGTGCAAATTAAAAGGTCAGAGTTTCCTCCCCTTACCCGAAAAAAATTTGTACAATTTTTTCACTTGTGAACGCCATACACTTTTTTCTTATCTCTAATCAACAACCTGTCATACGTTTGATATACGGCGGACAGGTCAAAAAGTTCAACTCTGTTATTAAGAAATAGTTTTATTCTAAATTTCACGCTATAAATAAGTAATTTAACTGGCAGGTTAATTTAGCATAAAATTTGCTAATTTTTCAAAAATAATGTGTCACAGATGTATATTTTATTTTTGCAAGATTTTTAAAACCGAGAGTTAATTTTTGTTTACAAATGACCGAAAAATTGAAAGATTAAAAAAAACTTGTAATATTGTAGATTCCAATCAATATAATTTCTGTTTGAAATACACCAGAGTATTTTGCTTACTGGAAATAGTAAATTTAATCATTTAGCTTTCAATTAAAACTAAAATAAAAGTTTTAAGAAAACTTTTCATTTTTGAAAATTCAATTTAAAATTTAATATCGAAAATGGCTGGCGGTACCAATGTTGAAGTTATGTAAATCAGTTTTTCATGATTACTTTTCATATAGTCGTCCTTCATCCATTTCCGAAAATGTCTTCTTTCTACTTGTGTTAAGCTTCATTGATGTTTGTTTTTGTTTTTTATATTTGCTAGTTTGCTTATTCAAGAGGCTATCCTTGCCCCCCCCCCTCACTCACAACCGAAAATTTCATTTCTGGAAAGGAAAGAAAAATCAGTACAAACAGCAAAAAAAATGTGTCGTTTTTGAAGATAATGCCATAGTTTGCAGATGACCACTAATCTCATTCCCTGCATATTTCTCTTGATGGCAAAAATTTGAATTCCGCGGAAGCCTGTAAAAAACACTAACGCAGTTCATCAACAGATGCTAAGTTGTGGGAGGAAGAATCATGAAATTTCTTCAAAGAAATAAGTGAAACAAAATGATATTTGAGTGGTTGAATAAATCTTTGTATAATTGGAGTAGATAGACTAAACTATCGCCCGGTTCACACTCCACCCACATCTATTGAACAGATGAAGAGGCTCATCCCTTGTTTCCTGTTTAGGATGCGGTTTCCGGTTATCTCTTTTCTAATCTTCTCACTTTGTTTTTGTTTTTTTTGTTTTTTTTCAATTGGAGTATATGGACTAAACTATCGCCTGGTTCACACTCCACCTACATCTATTGAACAGGTGAAGAGGCTCATCCCTTGTTTCCTGTTTAGGATGCGGTTTCCGGTTTTCTCTTTTCCAATCTCTTCACTCTTATGTAGCCCCCTGCACATCAGTGGCGTTACCGCCTTGCTCGGGGTGATATGATTAAAAAAAAAAGTATCTAAATTTTGTCCTTGAAATTCACCTTTTGTTCTGACCCAATATTTAAAAAATGAAGATGTACGAGCTTGTAAACGTTTTGATCATCTGATTATCACGATTTCTTTCTCTGTTCCTAATAAAAATGATGAAAATCTTATCTGATTACCTCGACCAAGTTACAAGTGACGCCATGATAAAGCCTATCTTAAAGTGTATCACGTTTCATCCTCTCGAGTGTTTCACGGGGTGAAGAGTTAGACGTAACAAATCAATATGCTAAGAATATTCCAATACAATTGAATTTATATATACAAATATTCATATTCAGTGACTATTTGCACATATGTGTAGCCATACGCACATGCTTACAAGTTGTATATGAATTAGTTGTAAGTTTTCCAATTGCCCTGTTTAAAATGTGTGAATGATAAGAAGTACGTCTGCAACTTTGATCAGTGACAAACTAAAAAAAACTTTTTCTTTGGAGCTCTGTTGGTCTATTGTCTAGTAAACTGTCTCCCCCTTCCCCTTTCATCCTTCTTTATCTGTACATTCAGTTTCTCTATGCCTTCTTTCTTCGGGTCTAATGTAAGTCTTATTTACGCAGAAAAAAAATTCGGAAGGTGGACTCTGTTTAAAAATGTCTGTTCGGACTTATACTAAATTGTAACTTAATAACCAGATTCTTTTCCTTGCAACATCTCTCAAATACATCATTCACTACAGTGAAAGGGATTAATTTAACCCTCTCCTCTCTCGAAGACGATCAAATCGTCTAACTCACTTACAGTATTTGTGAAGTGGGATGTTAGCAACCCGATAGGACGAAAAACAAGACCTACAGAAAGGTCGGAAGAACCCTTAAGGAGCCAACGGCCAGCTAAACTAGAGGCGGTGTCTCGATAAAGCACCATGGAGAAGGCAACGGGAAACCACTCCACTATTATTCCCAAGAAAAATCATGTTATTCACAAATAAAAATATTAAATATAACTGCGTGAAAGGAGGTTAAGTCCAAAGGAATTAATTCCTCACCTGGTAAGGACCGGCATATCACCTGACCGTAATCCAGCGACTGTTAACACCAACAGCGTAAAGGGGACACAATTCTTCGGAGCTGATTCCTCACCCGAAAAGGAACGACATGAGCAATAGGTGTTACCGGATCGCTACCCCGTTTGCACAAAAAAAGTTCACTCTCACGACATGGAATATCAGGACACTGGAGAATGTCAAGCAAGAGATGAACAGATTGAATACCATCATTCTGGGAATGTGTGAAAGTAGATGGCCAAACAATGGAGATTTCGTCAGTGGTAACCACAGGATAATATACTGAGGCGGCAAAAATAGCGAAAAGGGGGTCAGTTTGATACTGAACAGAGACATGAAGAATTGCGTCTTAGGGTACAGCCAGTTATCTGAAAAAGTCCTCTTGGACAAACTGAAAAGAAGACCCTTCAACATTACGGTTTTAGTAGTGTATGTACCGACAACACAGCGCTGAGCCAGAAATAGAATCTTTCTACTCCAGACTGGATAGCTTTAAGGCTCAGTGTAAATCGGAAGAAATTAGAATTATCATAGAAGACCTGAATACTAAAGTAGGTAAGTAGAGGGAGGGGTAACAGTTGGCAACTTCGGATTAGTAAGCCGCAATGAGCGAGGTGAAAAATGGGTCCAGTGGTGCACAGCGAATGACCAAGTAATAAACAATACATGGTTTTAAGAACACCCCAAAAGACTATGAACATGGAGAAACCCGGGAGGTGACACAAAAAAAAATTGATTACATAACAATAAACAGGAGATTCAAGAATGCAGTTGTTCATTGCAAAATTTATCCAAGTGCCGACTGTGGAAACGGCCACCTCCCAGTCATATGCAAGCTAGAGGTGAAATCCCGGAGAATGAAGAAGCCTAATGCAGCACCCAGACTGCAATACAACACACTCATGTCCTTAACCTACTGGACAAGTACAAGGATAGAGGGACAAATTGGAAATGGAAATTCAAAATGGAACGCACTATGTCGTCCAATGACATAGTCCCAAAGGAAAACAGACGGAGAATGAAAAATAAGTGGATCCCAGGAGAGAACACGAGGAAAACGAGACAGAAAATAATACCAAGATACGGAATGGAATACAGGAACTATACAAGGAAATAAGGAGCAAATGCAGACAGGCGAAAGAGGAAAGCTTCAACGACAAATGCATAGAAATAGGGAGATTGAGCACGACCAATAAAGGAAATAGGCATAAAAAGATAAGGGAGCTAACAGGACAAAAAATATGACCCTCAACGGGATGTATTAAAAGGATAGAACACTTGTATTAGAGAAGGAGGAAATGCTTCAGCAGTCGGAAGAATATATAAGAGATTTCTTCCGCGACACGAGAGAGCAACCGACAATACACAGGAATACCGACGAAGCAGAAATATTAAAATCTGAAGCGGAAGCTGCACTGGCCAAACTGAATAGGAACAAAGCAGCAGGACAAACGGCATCGAAATAGAGATGTTGGAAGCCTTAGACGACTTCAGTGTAGAGAAAAATCACAGAAATTAAAAAATAAAATCTACAAAAATCCCGGAAGACCTAAGCAGATCGATTTTCATAGCACTGTCTAAGAAGTCAGGTACAAATAAATGTGAACTCTCGCGAACGATCAACTTAATGAGTCACACAATAAAACATAATTCTGATGAACAGAGCGCGCAGCAGAATCTGGCCGGAAATAGAATAAGAACAGTGCGGTTTCGTCAAGGACAATGGAACAAAAAACGCGATATTTGTGCTGGGAATGTTATCAGAAAAGCAATACAAATGCAGAAGAACGTGTACCTGTGTTTCGTCGACTATGTAAAGGCATTCTACAAAGTACGTCACAAAGACCTGATAGAGACGCTTGGGAACCTTGACATATTTGGGAAAGACCTTAGAGTAATCGAGAACCCTTACTGGCAGAAAACTGTTTGCATACGAACAGGAAACGAGTTCAGCAGGTACACAAAGATTGAAAGGGGTGTAAGACAAGGATGTGTATTCTCACCAGATCTATTCAACCCAGACAGCGAGACCATTCTGAGAGCTCTAAAAGTCCTACCAGAATTCGTCATTGGTGGCCGCAATCTGAACAATATAAGATACGCAGATGATACAGTGCTGACAGCAGGTACAGGAAAGAAACTACAAAACCTCCTACAGGAAGTAGTTAAAGAAAGCGGAAAGAAAGGACTACAAATAAACTACAAGAAAACTGAATGCATGGTAATCAGTAAAAAGAGTAGCCCAAAACTATAAGTGAGTGATACAAAAATCAAACAAGTGCAGAAATTTAAATACCTGGGAAGTGTTCTAACAGAAGGATGGAAAGTGCGATACGGAGTTCCGAAGGTGCATTGGCATGGCCAAGGATGCATTCCAGAAGCTGAGTAGAGTGTTAAGAGACAGGAAAATTTCACTGGAAACGACGAAGAGAGTAATGGATTGTTATGAGATGTCTATCCTTCAATATGACAGCGAATGCTGGACAATTTCATCAAAGGCGAATAAAAGATTTGAAGCAACTGATATGTGGTTCTACAGAAAGATGCTGAGGATACCATGGACGGAGCACACGAGCAATGACGAGGTTTTGGAGAGGATGGGCCCAAGAAGGCAACTGATACTTAACATCAGGGAACGACAGCTGAAGTTTTGGAGACATGTAATGAGGAAGTAGGGCTTGGAGAACCTGATACTCACGGGACGGATAGAGAGAAAGAGGGACAAGAGAAAGCATCGCACGACATACCTGAAGGACTTGGTCAGATGGATGGTGAAGGGGGATTGAGTAAAATAACTGGAAGGGATAGGGAGATGTGGAAAGTCATGATGGCTTACGTAATTGTGTAACTCTTTTTTTAATTAAACTGCAAGGTGGATTTCACAGATTAAAGGATTTTAGGAATTTTAATCAAAGAAAGTGGGCTAAAAATGATTGTCGTCGAGTTATGAGATAACAAAATTTGATGTTATAAAATATTTAAAAACAATATGAGTAAAACTTTACGCAAGTAAATGGCGGAACAAAAAAAACGCAATCGAAATCAAAAGTTTCTGAGACACTGATAGGTTTGTAGTAGTAGGGACGGTCAGCCATGTCTGGTACAAGGCCATTTCACAAACAACCGACACTCCCCACAATTTAGTGGTCATCAGAAGGTTAAGTTTGAATGTTGGAATGTGGAAGAATAAAATATTTTGTTTTGTATGTTAAAGTGAAATTTGATTAACTAAACAGAATAACATCAATTGTAAGAGTTAAATGTTCAAGAAGAAATAGTAGTAAGTAGTTAAGTGAATCAAGAGCTTGTAGTTTTAACTCGTGTATACGCAAAGATTAATAGTTTACTAATAAAGTCTGTATTCCATTCCTTTTTTACGGCGGGCGAGAAAGTGAAAAGGAAGGTAAAGCAATAAAAGAAATTGTACTTATCGGACTTTAGTATTTAGGAGTAGGTTGAAGTATCTTGTTGTTGTTGTTTCTTTGACGGCGTGTGAGTGAAGACGAAAAATGAAAAAATGGAAGGCGAGGAAGAAGGAATTATGTCGACGATTCATGACAGGGTCGGTGTCTTGAAATTTTTTTTTGTTACATTTTAGCGTGTCATCTCCATGCCACAATCTGACTGACTGATTTTGACTTTCCTTCCCTCCTCCTTTATACCGACTCCTCTTTTCACACTGGATCTCTAACTTTTGTAGAGAGTGCTAAGAAGTCCCTCAAACAAATAATAAAAAGAAAAATGCACTACAAATAAAGTAAAATAAACTTTTCTTTATTTTCATAAAAAAAATAAAAGAATTATTTTTTTGTACAAAAATGAAATTGTCCGTAAAGCTGTAAAAAAAAGAAAGAAAGGAACTGGGAGTGTGAGAGGGAAAGGTAGGACGATGTGTAGCCAGCGAGATGAGAGAAAGAGAGGGTGAAAGAATGTTCACTGATACGTGATACTGCCTGGTGTGTGAACTGCTGAATTCTCTCTGTGTGTGCACTGTGAGCTGTCCGTGTGACCTTTTGGTGTCAGCTGGTCGCTGTTCCCTCTGGTCTGTTGAGAGTTTCTACCTTCCTTTTATCTGGATGGTGAGGCCCCGGGGAGATCAAGAAATGTGTTTCTTATGTTGAGTCCTGATTGGTCAATAAATTATATTTTTGAACTTTTGGGTGCACCGTCCTTGTTTTTGACCCCACAGGGTATGATAAGGAGTGAATTCCCGCGCAATTGTATTTTTTGGAGATACACGTGGTGTGAATTAATTTTTTATTGCGTGCGTGTGTGTGGAAAATAAAATAAGAAACAGCACACTTTTCTCTCAGTTTTGAAAATCGCTTCCCTTCATTGGTTAGAAAATAAATTTAACATCTGATCGCGAAATCCGGTTTCGTTTTTTTCTTTCAGTAGGGTGTCATTCCTTTTTCTATTCGGCAAAATCAGGATTTCACACGTCATTGTGAATTTTTGTAAAAGTGAAGAAGAGAGTTACTTTTAATTTTGTATTTACTACAGGTTCAACAAAGAAAACACTAATACGAGTTAGCTAAGAGGCTAGAAACCATAAATGATCAAAGGGTCATCTGAAATGCCGGGCTTAGTGAATGGCCTTGAATCTTAACACTCAAAGAATTAAGTTGAGTATGTAAAAATATAAAACTATATCTTGAAGCAAAGATGAAAAATTGTAGTCAAAATTAGAGGAAATTTTACAAAGGCACAATAAAAAGATGTATGATGATATTAAATTAATGTAACGTTGAAGCAAATTAGTGTTTTTTTTTTTTTTAACTCAATACAGATTTGGGATTTGACAGTAAAATATCATTGGGTTCGTTATCTGTCGTCTGAGCGTGTGTGACAGGTAGAGGGTGTGACCTGATATAATTTGATAAAGTACATATTTTATCGCACACATTTTTATTTTATAAATAGTGATTGTTTAAAATAAAATACTTTCAAGTAATGTCATATTCGGGGGGATTTAACAGTTTTTAAAATGCACAATTAAAAGAACACATAAGCATTTATTTATTCTAGCGCGTCAATATCACACGTACGCAAGTATGCACGTAAAACACGTCTTCAAAGAAGGTACTTTTATGCACGAGCAATACACTTGAAAAAGCTTTTGTTTTAATGTTTCCATGATATAGAATGTGACACAAAGCTGTTCTTAAAAAATAAGTATTTCTAATAATGTTTGACTTAAAGTACTCAAGTAGAAGGTGTACGACAATAGAAATGCCAACGCTCATTGTAGATTGTAGACTTTTTAGATTGTTGGTAGATTTAATGAAAAACGTAATGACCAACATAACAAGATTAAGGATTTGTTTAATTTAATTTAATTTAATTTAATTTAATTTAATTTAATTTAAGTCACTTTTGTTTTTCTCGCCCAAATATAAGAAGAGAAGTTCACACTGTATGAATGCTGGTATCACCCAGGATGTTTTTTTTTTAATAAATGCAAATTAGATTTTAGAAATATGCGTACGCGCATGACTTAAGTTAAAATCAATAAAAATAAAATTGTTTTGATCTAATTTATATCTAAATTAAATGGATATTAGACATTTAATTTACCGTTTATGTTTTAAACAATGACTCGGTTATTTCGACATAGCATACAACACAAAATTCAGTACATTCAGCGACTGTTGTAAAAAGCGATATTTTTCACATTTATACACAGCTACATTCTCTCTCCATTTCTCGCTTTCCCGCTAAGTATCTCCTTCATTTCTATTTTTTCCCCCTTTCTCGCACACTTTTTTTTCTTTATTCTCATTTTTTATTTTTTTCTTCTTTATTCTCATTTTTTCATCGGTTCATTTGTACTTGCATGCAATCATTTTTTCTTTTTTAATCTTCTTCAGTTACGCTCTCACTGTTTTTCTATCTTTTGTTGATTTGCACATTGAGTCTTCACTTATTTCTCTCCCTTTCCTCTTTCCCTCCATTTTTTTGTCTACGACATAAATGTCAATTGCAGTTAAAATGCTGCTATATAGTTCCCGAGTTCCAACTTACATGCAATAAAACAAGAGAACACATGACTAATACTAAAAATGATATCTCGCTATAGTCCGTGTTACACCTACCACTTCTATTTTAAAATCTTACTGCAACTGCATATCATTTTTTATTATTCATTTTCTATTTTTACTTCTTTCACTCCGTTTTCTTTTTTTTTCTTTTCTTACTGTTTGCAATATACGCGCATGCGCGCAAGCTACTGTCTGACTATATAACATTTATTTTTGCTGCAAGTCGTCAGTGTTGATTGCTGGTTTCTGTGATCTTCATCGCTCAGTCTTCACATAGAAAATGAAGAACGTCGCAGTTATTGGTTTGGGGGCAGCAGGCTTATGCGCTTTACGGCACCTTACAGCACGCCCGAGTTTCTTCAGGTCTTGCGGCTTTGAACAGAGTTCACAGGTCGGTGGAACTTGGGTCTATACTCCAGAAGTACGGACTGATAAAAATGGCATTTCTATACATTCTAGTATGTATAAAAATTTGAGGTAATTATGTAATATCCATTTTCTTCTTCTTTCCTACCTACTCATCTCCATGATGTTTCTTATTTTTGTTACTTTGTATTTAATCTTGCAACAACAGCAAATGCAGGCATCATCTTTATCGGCTTTAATTAAATGTTAATATTTTGTTTGAACACAAAAAAAGCAAACAAAATATTAACATTTAAACCAATTAAATACCCATCTCATTCTATGTCATTGAATTTATTTATAAATTTTCTATAATCACTTGATTCAGAATCAGATTCATTGTTTCACCTCAACAACTAAGAAGATATTTTCAAAATATTTTCAAATATATTATTTTTAAAAAGTTGCATGCAAGCGTATTTAATTTTATTGTTGATGTTTAAATTCAATTTCTTTAAAAAGGTCCTTAAAACACTAACAATAATAACAAATGTTTTATTGTACTTTTACGTTTTTATATTATCCATTTATTTATATTTCTTTTCATTTAAACCAAAATCTTAAACACATTTTGTGAGAAATTCATTCCTCAAACTCAAAGACATACATATTGCATACAAGGAATGGGGAACCTTTTTGTAAATGTTGTGGCACCATCAGGAAGGTGATGATGTCATGCGATGCTGCACCTTTGCATTTACTTAAAACTATATTATAATTTTGAAAATAGTTTTTTATTTCATTCTTTTAACTTATTTAAACTGTTATTTGGAAATTGAAACTACTAACTAAAGTTTACTTTTTCTAGTGAAATGTAACCTTGTTAACTTAAAAGTTAATTTAATTGTAACAAATGAATTCAATACAATTATTCACATTATTTGGTTTGATTACCGTTTTTAATAATAATAATAATAACTAAGCCTAATTGAATGCGATCTCATCATAATATTTTCACAAGTACACCATCAAGTCTCGATAGACATAACAGTTGAACTAAGTGAATCTACCGTTAGTTATTATATTGCACTGCAGTTAGGTTAAATAAATTCTTAAATCTTAAATACATATAACAGAGTTTATGTTTTTGAAATTGTTACAAGTTTTTTCTTTGAATTAATTCTCCGCGCCGTAATTATCAGCACTGCGCTTAACTTGTGCTTATATCAATTCTGTTTTGTGCCCGGTAATATTATTGAAATTATTGCAGATCCAAGGTTAATAAAACTGATATTTTAATGAGACATGTCAGCACAATATACATCACTTTTCCTCCCTTACAACTTATAAATATTACCGTAAAGTTAATTAAAGGCTTATAGAAATGTTTCTTTTGATGGAATGCTCATTAATTTTAAAAAATTAATGCTGGGTTTATTGCCCTGCGCCTGAATCATCCCCAAAAGTGCCGGTGGCTTGGGTAATTTTTCTACAGTATTGCATTGCTGTTAAACTAGAGTTGTCAGACGTCCCTTATATATTGGACATTCTTCACTGTCCCATACTGATCTTTTCAGAGACACCCAAAAAATGTCCTGTATTTAATTAATTTTAAAATTTGGTGTTAAAATTCTCAGTGTGAAGGATTGCTTTAATAATAAATGATGTCACATCTCAAGAGAAAGAGATTCCTACTTGAAGTGAATGACTACCCCGGCACTAGCCATGACTATCTTAAGAAATGTTTCATCTTTTGAAAATGTTGATAACTTTATAAGAGAACAAGTACAATAGCCTTGTCTAGTGTTACAAAACAAAGGTATAAAAATTGACGACAGAATTCTTTTTTGCCAGTGGTCAACCATTAAAAATTCCTTCCTAAAGAAACGCAGATCAAACCTGATGTATGGAAGACCAAATTATGCTATGATTTTTTTTTTATTCTTCGGTGGATTGAATTACATTTTCAAGAACAATACTCAGAATTATTCATTTTGTGCCAGTTCTTATTTAGCATACCAGCACATAATGCTAATTTTGAGCGTGTCTTCTCGATGATGTATGTTCAGTAGACTGAAGAACGAAACTATGTGGCTTCTGTAGAAGCTGTGTTACAATGCACATAGCAGCTTAATTGTCAATATAAAGAATTTTAGAAAACTAAGACCCGTTAACAAAAGTTAAATCGTCAGTGAAATATTATAAATATTATATTTTATTATTTAAAAAATGTTAGCTTTGTTTAAAGGTATAATAGTCTAGGTTGTTTTCGTTTTTAATGCACTTTCATTTGTTTGAGAGACGTGTTACAAATGAATATTAGTACTTCTACTCATTTTCGATAACTAACTTTTAAATTGATTTTTTAAAAATAAAAAAAAGTTTTCTTGAAACTTTTATTTTAGTTTTAATTGAAAGCTAAATGATTAAGTTTACTATTTCTAGTAAGCAAAATACTCTGGTGTATTTCAAACAAAAATGATATTGATTAGAGTCTAAAATTTTTCAATTATTTATTTATTGTTTTTTCAATTTTTCGGACATTTTTGTGCGATCGAAATTGAATCACTCATCAGCTGAATCGACATTTCCCGCTTTGCCTATGAAGATTCTCCAACAAAGTTAACTAACTACTTTGCCCTTATTCTCAATGGTTTTATTAAACACACTTCAATAAGTAAACCTTTCCTTTCTTCCAAAGTTTTTTTTTATTAAACACAGCTCAATGTGTGGAGGAGAACTTTTCCCTTCTTCCGAAGGGTTTTATTAATCACACACAATATGTGTAAGTTAACTTTCCGTTCTTTTCAATGGTTTTATTAAACTCACCACAAGGCGTAGAAACATAAAACTGTTATTTCTTATAAAAAAAAATCCTTGTCTTGCATTTCATTGTAAATTCGCTTGTTTAATTTTAAAGCTTTTCAATTTTTGATTCGCAAATATAGTCTTAGTTTAATAACTTAATAACCTAATCGTGACAAGGCTTTGAAAAATGTTTAAAATATTGTTGAAACTTTATAAATTATTATAATTAAAAAACCAAAGATTAAAACAATTCGTGTAAAAATTCATTATTTATTGAAAAAATTCTTCACACTATAATGTCTTTATATATATATATATATATATATATATATATATATATATATATATATATTGTAAAAGCAATTAAAGGCTTATTTAATAAAATAAAGTCATAAATTTATTGCATTTTTTCATTTTACTATTCAAACCAGATTAAAATAGATGATGTACATTTCCAAAGGAATCCTGCGTTTAACTAATAAAACAAATTTTCCATACAAAATTTAATTTCTTGAAATTTCATGAATTTACATGGAGGGTGAGTAACAGATGTAAAAAAAAAATTTACCAAGATTTTATAAAAATAATGATTTAAAAAATAATTTCATTTATTTGTACAGAAGTCTTTCATCGGAAAAAAATGAGTTGCATTATCCTCTGGTAACAATTTGGTTACCGACGGAAAAAAAAGGTTTTTTAACAAAATTTCGAACGTGTTAGAAAGGGTTCATTAAAATCAATGAAAAATTACTTTGAATAATAACATAAGCATTTTGACGAAAAAAACAAACAAACTTTGTTTTTATTAAATTTGGGGCCTTTTTTTTTTCATGCTATGGTGTTTTTCAGCGAATTAGTGGAGGCACCTAATATACAGAATGATGCTTCCTCTGATAAATTTGACTACATTTGGATACTTCATAGATATATGTTCAAATCAATCAAACAAATACCGAAATAATTTTTATTTGTTTACTTAAGACAAATGAGGTCTTGCCATTAAATAAAGCAGCCTACCCTGGAATAAACCTAATAAAAACATGTTGGAATTGATGTTATTCCATATGAACAAATATGTAACTTCATTTTTCTATCAAACAAGGTTTTCCTACTTAAGGCCAAAGATAAGGATGGATTTTGTTTGATTTGCATGACCTTAATTTGTGAATTTGTTGCCAGTCTATTTATATTGAATTGTGTGATTGTCCATCATATCAATAATCTCCTGGAAGTTGAAAACACTGAAATGTTAAAGAATTTTCATATTAACTTGGAGAAAATTAGTAATTCTCCTGAAAAGCTATTGTATCTTAACCAAGAATCCATAGATAAAATGATTAAAGGAAACTTTGTGATTTTGCAATAGTAATTGCGAAAAGCTAACAACTCAAGTGATAAAAAATGGAAATTTTGTTGAACAGAGTTGCAAGCTAGAGAAGGCATTAAGTTAAAGATATAATCTTTACGGACACTATATTTTAGTAGATCTACTGATGAAAATACCCAAACAAAAAGAAACATCTCAAATTTCTGATAGATATAATCACTTATCTTTATATTTACTTGTTGCAATTCAAGAGAGAATATTTGTTAGTGAGTTATGGCACCAGAAAATGGATTGAGACTCTATTATCTCTGCTGAATTGGTGTAGTTTATTTAAAAGATTTAACACTACTTGGTCTATTGAAGTTTCCCAGATGTCCTTTGGATGAAATATATATATATATATATATATATATATATATATATATATATATATTATAATCGTCTCACTTCAAGCAAGGTAGATCTGCTACTGGTTCACAGGGGGTTACTAAGAGAGTGAAAAGAGAGAAGTAGTCACAGTAGGTGTCAGAGAATGGGTAAGAGAAGGATGGGTACATTGGTGCAAAGAGAGCTGTGTGAGAGCAAAGTGTAAAGTGAGAAGAAGGATGGGAATCAAGGAGGTAAGAGATGACAGTTGATGTTACATTTAAACTCTTGGAGATTGTAGCTATCAGAAAAACAAGAATATGGAAGGGAATTCCACAGGCAGGAAGCGCGAGAAAAGAAGTTGATAGAATAGAAGTTGTGGTTGCACTTGATTGTTTTCATAGTAAAATGGTGGGACCTTGTTGCCAGTCTAGTAGCTCAGGTAAATTCACAATTCATTAAATTTAAATGAAGACTTTAGGCAGCAAAGGAAGAAGGCAGATCGCCATCAAAGAAGGTGTTGATATCAAGAGAACATCAAGAAGGCTCCTGTTAAAAGCCAGCCACAGGGAGACTAGAAAAATTTGAAGTTCCAATGAAAATTTCCCTCAAGTTGAACAGCCTAAGATTTCTGAGAAATTTTCTCAAGAACGGACTGTGTAAAAAGAAACTTAAAAAAAAATATTGTGTCCCAGAGATGGCAGTGGGACAATTTGCTTGTAGATGTTTTCATTTTTTGCCAAAAGTCATTGTTTTTAAGTACCTTATTGTTTTTTTTTTATCATTTTTTAAAAAAATATGTGTCTTTTCCCCGAGTTGTATTTTTTCTATTTTTCGCTGGTAATCCTTTATCATGGAAAAATGTGCGCATGAAAAGTAATATTCTTAGGTATATATTAAACCTGGAAAAGTTATTAAGCCTGAAAAAGTTATTAAGCCTGCAAAATTAAAGAACTAGGATAATTCAAATTTTATTTTTAGCTTCAATATTTTAAGAAATTTCTTACTTTTTACTTCACTAGAATATCTTGTCTTTTACTTTTCCAGGTTCTGTTCTTTTCCAGGCTTAATATAATCTTAAGAATATTAATTTTCATGCGCGCATTTTTCCACGTAATCCATGATGTTTCCACGCATTGCTATTAATTTAATATAAATTTAATGCTGAAAACCACATTCAAAAATATTAAACAGAAAAAAATAATATGCAATTGATAAAAAAACAATAAATAATTTATTATTTATTATTAATTCTGATAATCAATGCTGATAAAGTGATAAGCAAAGTTTGATTAACAAAAATGATAAAAGATATCATCAGAATTTAAATATTGAAAACCGCATGCAAAAACATTAAACAGAAAAAAGTTAATAAATCTTATTCTTTATATGTGCTTATGTAGTTAGTCTCTGTTTTCGGACTTCACATACTTTGGTTGCAATTTTTTTCTCCTGAAACAAAATTCATTTTTTTTAAAATGTAACTAAGGAGGTGTTCTATCTAACTCTGTAAACTGTTTGAAATTTGGTTGAGAACTGAATTAGTGGTGAAGCTTAAAAGCTGCCTAGATTCACTCAATGTCGGATTTAAGAACATATTCAGCCACTTCTGTGGTGGGATGATTATTCTGCCTAATAAGTGCACAAAATTGTGTGCAGATTTTGTTTGTACCATTTTTTTGTCATTGTAAACTTCTTTCATCCTAAGCAAGACAGAAGTGCCACTAGTGCGCAGAAAGTTACAGTAAGAGAATAAAAAAGGTACAGGGGATATCAAAGAAAAGATAAGAAATGGATGTGAATTAAGTAAATAAATGATGGCAATTGACGTTGCATTCAAACTTTTAAAGATTGTAACTAGCAGGGAAGCAAGAAAATGGAAGTGAATTCCACAAATGAGAAAAGAAACTCTTATTGTAGAAGAGGCATTTAATGATTTCGACGGTAAACGACTAGGACCTTGATGCCAATCTAGTAGTATGAGTAAATACATGTGGTTGGTGTGTCAGGAAAAAAGGCTTGTCAGAGCAGTTGCCATGAAAATACTTCTAAAAAAGACAGAGGAAAGCTACATCAAGTTGGTGAGAAAGTGACTGAAGGTAGGCTGCCAAGTCAGGATTTATTATATTGCAGATCCTCGTTTAGATTTTGTCAAAAATTTCAAGATGAATAACAGAAGTACCCAATCAGCTATAGCAGCAGTGTTCAATGCACGAACGAATGGTAGATTTATAAATGTGAAAAATAGATTCTGGTGAGAAAAACTTCCTGGCCCAATACAGTGACCCAACGTTCCTAACAGTAAATGCAGCTATGGATTCAATGTAGTCACTCTATGTAAGGTTATTTGAGACAGTGAGTTCAAAGGAAAGTCTAGGATACTAGCGTCATCCATTTTAATGGTAGGCGGGAATGTTTCTCTATGGGGATTTAAAAAAAAGAGCAACTTCGTTTTGGAGGCTTTAAAATTTACTAGTCATTTCATACCCCATTTAATCACAGGAGATCAATTTGAAGTGCAAGCAGCTAGGTTTACTTTGTCAGACTTGGCAGTCTTATTACAAAGATGGGCGTAAATGGTAGTGTTATCTGCATAAGTGCCAACGTGGGAATTGTCTACATTAGGAAGATCATTTATGATAATCAGAAAATGCATAGGACCTAGAATAAAGCTTTGAGGGACTCCCGCGTTTGTATGAAAGGATCTGGAAGCTTGCCCATTGAAAACAACCTTCATTTCCCGATTTTATAGGAATAACTGGATTAAATCAAACAATCATCCAGAAATACTGTAGCTATAGAGCTTGTACATAAGGCCAGCAGGCTAAACCCTGTCAAATGATTTCGAGATATCAAGACCAACAGCTCGAGCTTGACCCTTCTTATCAAAACGCTGGTATGGGCGTTAGCACATTCACGGTAGACCTGGCGAAACAGAAGCCATATTGCTTGTCAGAAATAAAGTTGTGGGTTGGGGGATGCCTAAGTATTTCAGCATTGATAATAGACTCGAATGCCTTGCCAAAAAGAAGTAAGGGGCTAATAAGGCGTCAATTAGAGGAGGACTTCAAACAACTAGGAAAGCAGGAAGACATGATGCAAAAGTTATAGAGTTTGGAGAGGACTGGTACCAGCTTAGGAGCACATTTCTTTAGGACGATGGCTGGAATTCCATCACCTTTGCTTGCCTTATAAGAGTCAAGCTTAAAAATTGTTAGAGACCAGAGAAGGGGTTATATATATAATACTCAGATGAGCCTCAGTTCTAGGTGGGAAATTGGGTGTAGGTAGTCCAGATTAGTCAAGCGTGGAGTTGGATGGGTATTTGCAAGCAAAGCACATGACCTTGTCTGTTGTGGATTTGAGGACTTCAAATTGATGGAATAGAGGGAGGATCAAGGGTTTTCAGTTGCTCAGTACACTATTACAGAGCCGCCAGTAATCTTTGCAACCAAACTTGCGAGATGCTATACACTGCTTTATTCTATCAGCAAACAACAGCTTAGCTTCATTTAAGACACGCTTACATTTATTACGAGCAGAGACAAGGAGTCTCCTATTGTGATCAGTCGTGTCACTCCGGTAAAGCCAGAAAAAGTGATTCCTATAGGCGATGACAACCGAGCAAGCAGAAGAGAACCAAAGAGATGAATGAGGTTTAAGTCAAAATTATTTAGCTGGGATGAAAGCATCAATGCCAGCTTTCAACCAGGAGGAGACTTTAGAGGCACAAAAAATAGGGAGACTTGAATGGGGAGACTAAAAACATTTTTCCAAAGGACATCGCAAAAGAAGACATTAAACGAGTCTCAGTCCACTCGTTGATAGCAGTAATGAGGTTCCTGGATAGAGGGGGAGTAGAAAGATACATTTACTGACACCACAGCATGATCAGAGTTGCCAAGAGAGTAGTGCTGGCAAGAATCCGGGATAGAAGTAAAGAAGAGATCTAAAAAAGATGCGTATCCATTGGGATTACTGGGGAAAGTCATGGAAAAATTAATCTTGTGTGAGAGACTGAGTTATTGAGAAGTTCAGTGTTTGGGCTTCAGCATGATCAGTGACAGAGTTTTCCAGCCACTTAGAATGGTGGGCATTGAGCACAAATACATTAGCTAATGACTGAAGAGCTATAGCCTTGTCTACATTGTCAGAAATATTATCTAGAATGCAGCAGTCAAGAGAGGAAGGGAGTGGTATAGAAAGAAGAGATAACTTACTGAGTTTAGCAAAGAGAGACAGAGACACATGTAGGAGTGGACAATAAATTCAAGAGAGATCTCCCAAGCCAGAAGGAGATATTCACTAACATACAGGTAAACATCGGAGTCCTTTTTAAAGAGAGAAAGGTATCCTTGAGGTTAGTTTCACAGAGAGCTAGGATGTCAGGTTACCTTTCATAGACGAATGATTCCATACAGCAAAAGTTGGTATGGATACCACGGACATTAGAGAAAGAGATGTTGAGGGGTTTAGGTGTTTTTTGTTTAACTGGTTTAGTTTTATATAAGTACCCCCACAGAAAAAAATCACAAACTTGATAAAAACGAATTTTTTATCAAAATTATTATTAAGAGGAAAGATCAAAGTATTTTTTTTAAAAACATCTTTAAAAATTTTTAATCCTATCTAACACATTCGAAATTTTGGTAAAAAATCTTGTTTTGATTTTCGTTAATGAGTAACCAAATTGTTACCAGAGTTTGCAATGGATAATGTAATATTACATAACTCAGTTTTGTTTTTCTAATAAAAAACACATTAATTTGGAAATTTTTGCAAAAATCAAATAATTGTCGGATTTTAATGAAATTTTCAGGACATATTCACAAATGGATGAAGTTATTTTTGAAAAAATTATAGCTTTAATAAATAATATATATTAAAAACATTATAGTCTAAAGAAAAAAATTTTTTAGATTTATAATGAAATTTTATAAGAAATGTTTTCATTTTTTTAATTATGATAATTTATAAAGTTTCAAAATAATTTTTTAAATATTCCAAAGACTAGTGTGTGTTAGGTTATTAAATTATTAAGTGGAGATTATATTTACTAATTGAAAATTGAAAAGTTTAATACAAATTGCTGAGTTATTATGAAAATAAATTTTATTCATTTATTTATTTTGTGGTTGTATATTTTAAGTTTTTTTGTATGGTAATTTCTGTGTGTACATTAAAAGGTCATGTGTTTCACGGATTCTTCCCCTTACAGGAAAAAATTTGGACAATTATGTCAATTCTGATCATGATATATTTTACTTCTCCTGCATTTGGCTGTCATCACATGTCAAATCATACGGGAAAGGTCAGAAAGATCAACACTCCATGATTAAGAAATAGTTTTATTCTAAATTTCATGCTATAAATAAATATGTGCTTAAATCAGATAAATTTAACTTTAATTTTGCTAATTTTCCAAAAATAACATGTCACAGGTGTATATTTTATTTCTGCAAGATTTTTAAAACTGCAAATTAATTTTCGTTCACAAAAGTGTCAATCACTCAAAAATGGCTGAAAAATTGAAAAAAATTTAAAATTTCAAAATGTTACACTTTAATCAATATAATTTCTGTTTGAAATACACCAGAGTATTTTGCTTACTGGAAATAGTAAATTTAATCATTTAGTTTTCAATTAAAACCAAAATAAAAGTTCCAAGAAAACTTCTTTTATTTTTAAAAATTCAAAGTAATAGTTACTTATTGAAAATGAGTAGAGGTACCTAAAATAAATTCAACATTTATACACACAAACAAGTGACCTTTTTATTATGTTTTTATTGACTAAAACTACTTTCAATGTTGCTGGCTTCTATCCATACAGTCTCTTTTCAACCTTTGCTTACAACATTATGCAAGAGTTCAGGCTCTTTAGGCAGCAACCAGAAAACTGCCAACCTGGTATGCTCAGTATGAATATCCATTGCCACCATCTACACACATCACAAAAAAAAAAACTCATGACAGCGTGAAAAGAGGAAAGAAACCAAGAATCCCTTCCTAAACAGGAAACAAGGAGCGTCTACTTCTGTTCAATAGAGGGTGGGGAATAAGGACTGATCGATAAGAGAGCCTATCTATTCCTCTTAAAATTAAAATTATTAAACTGTAAAATAAACGTGTTTTCCTTTTTAAAATTTTATGCAGTGCTTGTCTTGTGTTTTATAATTTTTTGTGTCACTACTAACTAAGGTTTATAAGATATAAATTCAAGTTTCGTGTGTTTAATTAAAAACATTTTACTTTGCATCTCTACATTTAAGCTCCTCGGGTTTGTTTCTTTTTTTTCATATTCTCATTAGGAAACAAAATTTTTAGTTTATTTTACAAAATTATTTTCTATTTTTATTGTCTCCAAGAATTTTGCAAAAATTTCACCTTTTCAGTTTTTTCTTTCAGTTATCAATATTATTACTTGCATGCTTCCACTTCCACTTTTTTCTATATTGTTTCAATTTGTCTATTAAATAAGAATTGAAAAATTACCACAATGATTTCTATTTTACAGATTTTTTTTTGTTTATTTCTGCTTGTATTAATTAAATAATTATTTTTTAAATTATTTGACTTTTTTACAGATTTTTTTTTTTTTGTTGTTGGATTGTATTAAATGATTTTCAAATGATATTAGTTTTATTTTTCTCAAAACCCATTTAAAATGTGTGCTTTATGTTTTTAACATATTTGGGTGGAGAGAGAGAGAGAACTTAAGTCTGCTCTGTATTTCTAATTTGACACCCCTACGTTTAACCACAACCTTGTGTCACATTCGGCTGTGCTGAAAAAAAGTTATTAGTTCATTAATACTGCATCTAGCAGCAGTCATTTACCTAATTTTTTTATGAAATAATTTATTTTAATTTCAATTTTAAAATAACTTTGATTTTTTCATTCTTTTACTTACTATTACATTAAAATAAGATCTTATTTTTAAAATTAAAATTAAATGCAAAGTGTTGCCCATGATCACATATCAAATCATTTTAAAAAATGGTTTGGACTAAAAACTTGTTTCTTTTCAAATTTATAAGATTTTAAAGGTGACAGATTATAATTTTTTTTATTCACTTAACATCTCATGAAATATCTAGTCCTCTAATTTAATCTTTTATCAACAAGGTTAATCAAGTGTTGATAGAAAGTATTACTTGTATTCAACAAATTATGATATAGAGCCCACAGTCACCAACTGAGAAGATAAACATGTAGGTTATAACCTCCACTTATTCACGCATCTAACCCACACAAATCTTTTCTGACCTATCTCCTTCTCACCTCCTTCAGTCCTCTTATCAAAACAATTTTAATGCAAAATAGTTTTTATTTTCATAAATTTATTTGTAAATATTGACTCTGCATTAATATATATTATGCAGTTAAAAGAATAGTGATATCTAAGGTTAAAACACATTTTAAAAAATGAAAGCTTTTATTTTTATTTTAATTCCAAGCTTATAGATTAAATGTATTATTTCCAAAAGCAAAATACTTTACAGTATTTCACACTGAATATAAATTGATTGGAATTATTTATTTTCTGCTTATAAGTAACATCACTAAAATCATCCATGTTGACAAATCTCACAAGACAACATGGTTCTCATTATTAAAAATCTTTAAAAAATAAAATATACTTTTTGAAACATTATTTGAGAAAAATTAGCTAATTTTAAAATTTAATTAATCTGAATCAAAACAAATATTACTTGCTTTTAGTTTAAAATATTACAGAAAAACATTCTTTTTTGATATGTTAACAGGTGTATTGAAAACCTAATGATTGAGAAATATAAGTAAGAAATAACCAAAGTAAAATTGCTTTTTATATAAGTTTTTTAATTACCCAGTTATCTTAAAAATTCAAAATATTTTAAGCATTCTAATATTTTATTGAATTTTAATTAGTTTGGCTTTATAGTCTTACTTATAAAAATGCTTGTTGAGAAAATATGAGAAAATTACCAATAAAATTTAAAATTTACACTATTTACATTGTTCGAACTATTGTCATCATCTTTGTTGCCATTATTATAACACTTTGGCCGTTGTATGCTCCAGCCTACTTCAGGTGCTAGGAATTTTAAACTGAACCCTTTCTTACAATGTCTAGGGTATATGATTCTCGTTCCATGTGCAATGCCACTTCTGACAACCATTTAGTTATTTCCCTTTAACTTAATTCTTTAAGTTATTTGTTCATCACTGCTATAGCCTGGTATTGAACTCAACTCTTTGGGTCAAGTCACCTCAAGGACACATGATCCAATGGATATAGACATTGGTTAGTTCTAGTGACTTGACCCAAAGAGTTCAATACCAGGCTACAGCAGTGGTAAACAAATAACTTAGAAAGTTAAGTTAAAGGGAGATTAATACACGGCTACCAAAAGTGGCATCACGCATGAAATGAGAATGATATACCCCAGTGATCGTAATAAAGGATTTGGTTCAAAATTCTAACACCTGAAAAAGGTCAGAGTGTACAATGGCTAAAACATGGCAATAATAGCAATAAAGATGAGGACAATAGTCTGAACAAAGTAAATAGTGTAAATACTACCTCACTTCAAAGTATAGACAAATTTTAAATTTACTACAGCTACTGCACTTATTTTCTGATAATCTTATGTAAAAACATCCATATTGACAAAAATAAACATATAAAATAAATTCAAAATTCATTTTAAAATACTGGGAGTTTAATTATAGTGACTTGAACTTAATAACAATATCATTTGACTGTTACAAATTCATAAAGGATTTTAAAAGTTTATAACTTATTCTAAAATATGAAAACAATTTTTGTAAAAATTCATTATTCATCAAATTTTTTTTTCTTGAGACTATAATTTCCATATGTTTTATTCATAAAAGTAATTAAAAGCTTTTTTAATTAAATAATATATCAGTTTTATTGAATTTTTTGTTTAACAATTCAGAGCAGATTTTTCTGTAATTGCAGGTCATGTTTTACCTAAAGATTTCATGATTTGAATTCTCAAAGGACTTGTCCTTATAACAAATAAAAACATTAAGTAATACAAATAGAATTTCTCAAAATTTCATCAAACTAAATACCTGAGTGGCTGGGTTATGGGTTAATAGATATAAAAAATATATATATAATATTTTTACCAAGCTTTTTTAAAAAAAATGATATTTAAAAAATAATTTCATCCATTTCTGAATAAGTCCTGAAGGTTTCATTAAAATTTGACAGTTATCTGATTTTTGCAAATGAATGCTTTCACAACAAAAAGATGCTCAAATTTCTCATACAAATTCATGGTCCTGTGTTAACACTAGTAAAACAAAATTTTCAAACAAAATTTGCCAGGTTCTAAAAAAGACTCATCTTAGCTGTTATACAGTGTTAATTTTTATAAGAACTAAGTGATTATACCTAGTGACTAATTGTTTATTCTTGTGAGATAAAAATGAAACCTTGATATATATTAAGTTTGATAAAAACAGACAATCATCTTTTACAATCTTGTTTAGAAAAATGCTCTCTATCTCTCTCTATCTCTATCTCTCTCTCTCTCTGTCTCTCTCTCTCTCACACACACACGCACAAATATTCATACACAGAGTATGCCCCTGCATATATAAGCTGTCCTCTAATTTCATGGGATAGGGATTAATATCAATCATTTTTTTCTTGCTTAATTTGGTTGGATGTAAAAAAAATTTGTGATCCTCTTTTTGTTCATCAATATGAAAATCATAACTGACATTTACTGGGTAATATTTATTTTATCTGTTCAATATTTGACTCAATTCAATAAATGTGTGTGCGAATGCATGAGCATACACAAATGTATATTTTGCTAGATGTCAATATTTCTTTCTATGTGCTCATGGTTTTAATGATGGTTAATTTTTATTCTTTTTTTAGGACCAATCTGCCAAAGGAAGTCATGGCTTTTCCTGACTATAAGTTCAAAAAAACCCTCCCTTCCTTCATTGAACATTTTCATGTGAAAGAGTATCTCCAAGATTATGCTGAGCATTTTGACCTATTCAGTCATGCTAAAGTATGTATTGAATTATTCTTTTTTTCTCTTTTGTCATAAAAATTCCTATAAGAATTTTTTCAGTATAGGGTATCTCAGAATAAAACAAACTTTATCATCATATCAAAGAATGCCACAGAAGATATTGCTTAAAATATTTTATTCATTTTGTTTGCATGTATTTTAATACTGAAAACAACTATAATTCATTTTAAAATTGGTTTTTATTTAATCTTTTTAAAATGATCATGATAAATATATCTACAACAGATGTTTATTACACACTAATTTTTATATATGTTTTTTGGTAATGTGATAGCATCAACAATATCTTATATTCATATTATTTACATTGTTCAGAGTGTTGCCCTCATCGTTATTGCCATATTCATGATGTTTCAGCCATTGTATGTACCAACCTTCTTCAGGTTATTAGAATTTCAAAGTGAACCCTTTATTTCAATCATTGAGGTAGATTGTTCTCATTTCATCAGTCATGCCTGTCCTAGATGGGTCAAGTAACTGGATCTAATTAATGTTTTTATCCACTCGGCCATGTGTCCTCAAGGACTTGAGCAACCCCAAAAATTGTGAGTTCAGTACTTGATTACAGCAGTGGTGAATAAAAACTTAGCAATAGAATAGGTATGACTCATGAAATGAGAACAGTCTACTCTAGTAATCAAAATAAATGGTTCAGTTCAAAATTTCAATCCCCTGAAAAAGATGAGTGTACAATGGGTGAAACAGTCTGAATATTGCAATAAAGTTGAGAACAATAGTCCAAAACCATGTAAATAACATAGTTAATTACAACACTTCATCTCAGAAATATAAACAAATATCTTATATGATATTTTATTAATCTAATTGTAAAAGCAATTGTGTGTATAATAAATAGATATAATTATCTAAAATAGTCATTTATCACAAATTTATATTTTTGTACAGAAGACCATGTTTTATAATTTTGCTAAAAACAAGATATACAGACTTGACTATTAATTAGATGTAATTTCCATTTAATCAATGAAATTACAAGCTTTTTCAGATGTTTTACAAATTTATGAGCAGAAATTAGTTTTATGCTATTGGTAAACACAATGAAACTATCATTCTTTTTCATTATCTGTATCATAATTACAATGGTTTTCCTGTTTTTTTGTTATTTGAGTGAAATTAAGAACAAATTTTTCTGGGAAAGATTCTGAAGGTATAAGATGAAAATTATTCACACTGGTTCCTAATCTTTTGATATATCCTTTTAAATAATAGTATTAAAAATAAATTTTGATTTAAAAGGAGAAAAAATGTATTTGAAAATATGAGTAAAATTTAAATTCGTCTTTAAATAATACTAAACGAATGTTTTATATTAGTGTACCCTTTCGGATTTTAAAAGTCAAAACTAGAATTTCAAAGTATACAGAATTCAATAGTTGTTATATATTTGAAAATTGATTAAGGACAGTTCTTTTTTATAACTATTTGTGCCCGATTTACACATTGTGAATTGATTGTTGAAATACAATTGGACTAGAGAGAGAGTCATCTTTCTAATATTTCTTATATTTTTTAATACATTTCCATATCAAATAAATTTTGCGTGATTCTATATAACATTTATTCTGACTTTATAATTTATATTTATTTATTTTTCTTTATTTGATTGATTCTATTTATCTTATATTTGAACCGCTTAAAATCGAATTGTTATGAAACGTAGTTGCATTCAAGGGAACTTACTTGGTTAAATAGAGTTAATTCCCTTGCTTTAATGTTTATGATTTACTATGGCTATCTATCAATTTGTGATACGATTTTCAAAACTATTTTAGCAATTTCAGCAGAAATTATTTTCTTCAAAATATATTTCAGTATTTTTTCCATTCGTCTTTTTTATCCATCCTAAATAGATTTTATGTTTTATTCTTTTAATATTTATTTTGTGAATTTTTTCAATCATCAATCACTTGCTCCGCATGTTGCAGACTGTGCATCAACATGAGATAGGCTATCCTTCTCCACAAGGATTGATCAAGAACTGCTGAGTTAAGTTGATGGAGGGAAAGTCCAGTCCACAAGTGAAGCATTTTGGTGGTTGGTCTCTATTTCTTTTGCCTACTGTCTTTTCCTCCACACATATCTTACTGACACCACAGGTTGATCTCTTGATGTGTCTAAAAATAGTTTAGGTACCTTTAACAACTGATGTGATTGGCTCAAGTTTGGTTGTGTTCAATTGTTTGTTGATGGTGATGTGATCCTTGTGGCGTTTATTTTTGCACCATCTCATGATATGGTTTTGAAAAGTTGATAGTTTTTGCAACATCTTTACTGTCCTGTTCACACATTTCAGTTCATAAAGTAAAACAGGTAGGATGTATGTTATGAATCTTGGTTTTCAGATCATAAACAAGTTTGAATGCCAGTACATCTTTGTTTTTGTTGAAAGCCACCAAACTAAAGGTAATGTGATGTTGTACTGCAGCTAAGGCAATGATAGCTTGTGGCCAAGATGAACAAACTCAGTAAAGTGGGTAGTTTACTGGTTGTAAATTGTGAGTTGAAGCTGGATGTTTCTCTTGTCTGTTGTCATGCACTTAGTCATAGAAATGTTAATTTGTAATTCTACTTCAGGTGCACAATTGGAGAGTATATTGAGAAAATGTTGAAGATCTATTCTTGAGCTTCTCCTGATGGACAGATCAACTGCATAACTAAGACTAGAAAGAATTCTCCCACCTATTTAATTCTCAGATTTGATGATTGCCATAGAGTCAGTATAAGTTTCTTAGAATAGGTTGATGTATTTCTTGTTGATTGATGTTTTACTCAGTAACTGCCATAGGCTTGATAGTATAAAGCTATCAAATGCCTTTGTGAAATCAATGAAGGCAATAGGGTTATTGAATTCTATTGACTTCTCAAGGATTTGTGTAATTGCTATTATTTGTTCAATGGTGCTTCTCCCAGGCTGGTATGAAGTTTGTGTTTCAGGGAATGATGCATATAGATATGACTTCAAACATGTTGCTATGATATTAATGAACAATTTGTAGACATGGCTAAATAAACTAATGAGTCAATAGTCCTTGCATTTAAGTCTGTCACCTTTTTTATAAAATAAAATGATGAATGCTTTTTTAAACATACATGAGTGATAATGTGACTGAAAAATGTTGGAGTGCTTCACCACCAGCTTTGAGATACTCAGAGTATATGTTGTCTGACCTAGGCTTATTACACCCTTTAGATGTTACAAACTAACAATAAATGGTTCCAACATGATTATGCTCATTGATTCAGTAATGTTGCAATTCGATGATGCTCGTCTGTCTGATGACATCATTGCATGATGATGTCATACTTTAACAATTAGAAATTGCTCAATTTGTCATTAAGAATTTATGAGTGTTATAATAGAACAATATTGTTTTATGCTTAAGTTTGTTGTAATTTAATTATTTTTTAGAGTTTATGTTGCTTTTAATATGTGTTTTATGATATTATATGATAACTTCATAGTTTAATATTTTTATAGAAGTGATGGTATAGTCTGAGAATATTGGCTGTTAATTATGTCATAATTTGATGGTATGTCTATTTTGATCTACTTTATGTTTTTAGGTTTTATTAATGTAATTTGATAATATGATAAAAGTTTTTATTTCATATGGCTATCTATTTCTTACTATCATTTTAATATTTTTGCCTTATAAAAATAAATTTTATTCAGAATAAATTGGATTTCTCTTTATTTAAAATGGTAAGTATTTTGAAAGAGATTATATCAATTTCTTTAAAATCTTTCACAAATGTTATTTTCAAATAGTAATCTATGGTGTACCTAATAAAAATCCTAACCTGAGACTGCTTCACATCAGAGCTCCTGGTTTTTTCCACAATAAATATTATCAACAGATTAAATCATAATGTACTTAAATTATCACAATATATTTGCATATTCTCTTGATATTCATAAAAATATATTTCTATTTTTCTGCCTGAACAAATTATTTTTCTTTATAACATATTACTCAATAAATCCCGGGTCTAACTAATAAAACAACAATTTTTAGGCAAAATTCAACTATATTCATCAACATAGTCACCTTCTAGGGTGATACTCGGATTCCAACACTTCTCTAAAAATTCAATGCTTTTTTTTTAAGAACAGTATCTCTTTAGCCTCAAAATACACCTCAGTTTCCAATATCACTTCTTCATTGGAGCCAAATCATTTTCCCTGGAGCATTTTTTTGAGGTTTGCAAACAGCCAGCAGTCACTGGGGACCAGATCTGGAGAATAGGATGGATGCGGAAGCAATTTGAAGTGCAATTCATGTAGTTTTGTCATCGTTGTGTTTTGACTTGTGACATGGTGCATTGTCCTGGTGAAAGATCACTTTTTTCTTTTTCATTTGTGGCCATTTTTTGGTGATTTCTTCCTTAAAACGCACCAATAATAATATTCACTATTGATGGTTCATCCTTTCTCTAGGTAATTGATGAACAAAATACCTTGTGCATTTCAAAATACAGAGGCCAAAGACTTGCTTGCTGATGTTGACATCTTTGATTGCTTTGGACAGCTTTCACCTGCTGCTGTCTACTCACCTGACTGCTGATTTGACTCCAGAGTGAAGTGGTGGATCTATCTTTTATCTATTGTCACATATTTAAGCAAAAAACTTCTTGTTGCATTGAAACAGTTGCAAACAACGCTCTGAATCATTGACATATTGTTGTTTTTGATCGACTGTGAGCAAACATGGCACCCACTTTGAACACAGCTTTCTCATTGACAAATGTTCATACAAATGATGAATGCACTGCCTTCTGATATGTTCAACACTTCTGCTATTGCACACAACTTCAATTTATGATTGGCCAAAAGAGATTTATAGATTTATTTGGTGTTTTCCGGAACAACTGCTGATTTTGGGCGAACTAAGCATTCTGTATCATTTGCATCTGTATGACTGTGTTTAAAGTCAGCATACCACCTCTTAACCATTGTTTCTGACAGAGCAGAGTTCAAATAACACTTATCAAGGTATTGGCATTTTTCCCATCAGAAAGCAATGCTTTCACAAAATTCAAATTTTTGCAGTGCTTTGAAACTTTGCAACATTAGCTTCACTTAAATAACTGTAATTTGTAAACTAATAATCCAATTGGGCCCAAATTTTGCCACATGCTATTTGAAGGTGAGTACTTCATAAAAATCATATAGATTTTTTTTATTAGTGATGCCATCTATATGTCAGGCCTGGGACTTATTGAGTGATGTGTTAGATAACTTTTATATCCTACATTTTTCCTTTCTTTTTTTCCCTTCTGATTCCATTTCATGTTGTTCAAAGCATTTAACTGTAAAAAACTTAAAAAGAAACATGAAGAAAAACAAGTGAAAGTAGGGAAAATATAACTTGTAAGCAAATGGACCTTATTTGACACCTTCTTTTTAAAATTAATTTTTAAAAATAAGTATGGTTTTTCATAAATGCTGTTGATTTTGTAAATAATTAAAAATGGAATCTCATTATTTTATGTTCCCATTTTATGCAGTATAATTGAATGCTAAAAAATAATAGAAAAAAGGAGTTTCTTTTTATAAATTGCATAAAGACAAAATTGGATTGGAATATATGTTTTAATTGAGCTAAATAAGTTATACACAAGAATATAATTAGGTTGTTTCATATGCATAGACATATGTGTGTATAATAATGTAAATAAAATACATGAAAATATTGCATGTGCTGAAATAGATTGTATACCTTAAATAAACAGTATTATTGGCAATGTTTATATCATTCTCTGGGATCAAGTATCATTGCAAGGAATAAAACATTGTCTTTATGGAAAATGTATTTCTCTTTCATTTACTTATAAGATGTCTGCCTAGCTTTTTTATTTTGTCCTTTCTTTTTCCAGTTTCTGTCACATTTTTGTTTTTGTTTTTAAATAAAAAGTTGTCTTGTACTTATAATAAATTTTTTTTTTTTTACTAGTTATTTATATCATAACCACAATGTGGTGAATCTATTTTGTTTAAAATCTGAAAAAAATATAATTAATAATTTATTTGTGTTTTAGGTGTTTTACATCAAGTTTCACCTTAATGTGATATTCAAATAATTAGGTTTAATTCTATTTTTGGTTGTTATGAGCAAACTTCTGTATCAGCTTTAAAGGCAAAACGTATTACATAAAATATTTCTAATATGTGTGCAAGATCATGAAGAGATAATCATACCAAATTTATTTCCTCATCAAATATAAGGCAACATATTTTAAATATAAGTTTATGCATGTTGATATTTGCACCTGTCTGCTTTTTCTTTTTCAGTTTTTTTAATTTCTCTTGTTTTCTTCACAAAGATCAGATTTCATTGCTGTCTTTCTGTGGCCTGTTATTCATTATGCTTCAGAATAGAATTTTTTGAAAACTTTTCCCATTCCAATATGAAATGCCCAACATGCCAGTTGACTTGGTCAGACCATAACACTGCTTTTGCTTTATTCTCCTTTTCTTGTTTTCTTTTTCTTCTTCCTCCTCTTTGAACATGTTAAATGTTTTACTTGCTCTGTGCTTGACAATCCCTAAATCTTGCAGCTAGAGACTCAAATCCAACGTGTGGAGCCACTACCTTCTACGAATGCTGGCTCAGTTGGATGGCGCATCACATACAAAAAGGTACACTCCTCGGCAGCGTCTGAGACAGAAGACTTCGATGCAGTCATAGTCTGCAATGGGTAATTCATAATGAAAATCTCTGACAACCTAAATATCTTCACACCTGAAAAAATATGTTTTCTCTATTTTTTTCTAATATTATTAGGAGTTATTTATCACCTACAATTAATTTTTTTAAAATAGTTCTTTAATTAAATGTGTCTAGTTAGAGTTATTTTTTTAAATAGTTATTCAAAAAGCATATTAGATATTATATAACCTGAAAATTCTATCACAATAATACCCTACTTTGAATAACCAATAAAGTTATGGGAATTACCTGATCTGAATTACAAATAAATGTTGAATAAGTAAGCCATTTTATTATTTTTCTGTTATAAAAATATTAGTTTGGCTCATGAAAATTACAGACCAACATATCATCGGTGTTAAAACTATTTGTTAAATTTATTTTAAAAATTTATTTGTAACAAAAAAAAGAAAAACAAAGCAAGATTACATATGTTTTTTTTTCAAAACAGCAATCATAAATAATTACTTTATTCTTGATGGAACAAAAATATAAAAGTATATCAGATTTTATATTTTTTATATTTAGTTTTCACTCTATTTAAATTGATATACTTTAAGATCAAAAGCCTAAACTTTATTGTATATAATCAAATTTATATAAAATTATCAAATTATGATTAAATGAGTAAATAGAGCAATATTGAAGATAATTAAAATTAATTTATTAAAAAAATAATATATAGTGCATTTTATTTAAGAAACATGCAGTTTCTTCATTCAAAGCTGATTAGCAAAGACTTTTCCTTAGATATATAATATAGAACTGTCAATTTATAATTGTTTCATCTATTTTAACTTTTAAAATTTTTATTTTATCTTTCCTAATTATGAGTTTTTGCAATAACACCCAGAGATAATCTTTGGCAAGTTTCAAGCCAAGTTGTGCTATAGATATGAGATAATATGTATATTTATTAATATATATATATATATATATATATATATATATATATATATATATATATAATTCCAGGTGAAGAGGACTCAAGGTTTTTTTATTTTAAGTGCTCTGGCATTTATTTTATTATGAACAGTGCTCAATATAATGAGTATTATAGAGCTTAATATAATTATACAGTTATGAATTAACTGTAGATTGTGACACGGAAATTTCTATGTTTCCAGATAGATTCTCATCATCAGGCAATGTTGCTGTTGGTTGTGCAGATGATTTACATTTAAATGACAAACACTTTGGTTTGCTGTGTATGTATGTGGGAAGATATAAAAATTTACATGTGTGCTTCTTTTGGCTAATCAGAGTGGAGATTCATTTTGGGATTTGGCCCCAAAGAATACATACTAACCAACTTTTTGTCTTTTTTTTTTTTTTGCCTCCCTCATCCTACCCTTTTCCCTTGTTTCTTTTCTCTTCTTGACCGTCAAGATATTAACCTGCCTTTAACCTGATCTTATCATTTTCCCTTCACTTAAAGAATATAATATGCTAATCATGAAAAACCTGACAAAAAATTATAAAAAAAAGTTGATAGGAATAAGATGGACTTAGTTAATAAAATTAACACAGCTAGTAAAAAAATCACAGATAAATTAAAAATAAGCAACAGCGAATAAGCAAAACTCGACACAAAGGAGCACTATATAACAATAAAAGACCATAAGGAAAACTTTAATATAAATCCCACCATGAGAATGATAAATCTCACCAGACCAGAGATCGGAAAAATTAGTAAGAACATTTTGGAAAGAATTAACAAACAAATCATGGAATACTTGGAATTAAGATTATGGAAAGACACCACAGATGTAACAAATTGGTTTTATGATATTTTTTATAATACTGCATTAAATAATAGTGGATACAAAAATCCAAACATTAAATATGTAAAAGAGAAAAGTAACCCTCGAAGAAAATATAGGAATAGGAATATCATCTGGTATACACCCCCTTTCAACCAGATGACTAGTAGTAAATTGGGGAAAAAATTTGTCACTTTAATTAAGAAACACTTTCCAGAAAAAATCCACTAAGTAAGATCTTTAATAAAAACACTATTAAATTAAGTTATAGCTATATGAACAATCTAGAAAAAATTATAAAAAGTCACAACAATAATATTTTTAAAAAGTTCAACAAAATCAATAAAAACAACCAGATAACAAAAAACAACAATTTAGACAAGAAAAAATGTAATTGTAAAAACCCCATAGACTGTCCGTTAGAAAACAGGTGCTTAACAGAATCAATAATATATCAAGACAAAATATCCTCAAAGGAAAATTCAAATAATATAAAAATTTATATAGGGAGTACTAAAAACACTCTAAAGCAGCGAATTTACCAGCACACCTCTTCATTTAATAATAACAAATATAAAAATAGAACATCCCTATTGCAATATCATTGGTACCTAAAGGAAACAAAAAAAACACCCACAATAAGTGGAAAATTCTAAAAGAAGCTAAAACATGTAAGTCCTAAAATGAACCATGTTCACTATGTTTATACAAAAAACTATTTATTATTAAATCCCTTAAGAATAAAAAATTAAATAAATGCAACGAAATAAGTATCATATGTAAACATTGCAAATTATTCACATTAAAAAATGGATAAAATCTAAATGAAATGACCAACAAGTGCTTGAGGAAAATAATTACTGACGAACTATATAAAAATAAATTGGAACATAAATTTTTTTTTTAAATAAATCTTTCCTTTTATATAAAAAAAACTTTACAACAAATAAATAGATAGATAAAAAATTATATTTTATAAAAAAATCTTTCATTTAAAAAAAAACTTTACAACAAATAAATAAATAGACTAAAAATGATAAGTAAGTAAAAAAATATAGAATTGGTGCTGAATGAGAAGACCACATCAAAAGTAATAAAACTGAAGGGAAAGAAGAGAAAATGATAAGATCAGGTTAAAGGCAGGTTAACATCTTGACGGTCAAGGAGGGAAAAGAAATAAGGGAAAAGGGTAGGATGAGGGAGGAAAAAAAAAAGACAAAAAGTTGGTTAGTATGTATTCTTTGGGGCCAAATCCCAAAATGAATCTCCACTCTGATTAGCCAAAAGAAGCACACATGTAAATTTTTATATTTTCCCACATACATACACAGCAAACCAAAGTTTTTGTCATTTAAATGTAAATCATCTGCACAACCAACAGCAACATTGCCTGATGATGAGAATCTATCTTGAAACATAGAAATTTCCGTGTCGCAATGTACAATTAATTCATAACTGTATAATTATATATATATATATGAATAGAATAAGTCAATAACAGGTAAGAAAAGTGCTTTTAATCTAATATGTTTCACTTTATTATGCTTCCTCAGAAATTTGTTAATAAGACAATATATATATATATATATATATATATATATATATATATGCCTGTCTTGCTTTAAAAATTTTTTTTCTCTGATGCTTAAAATTCTAAAAATGATTCAGGCCAAAAAGTAAACATTTCAGTAGACTGACCTAACTGAATGTTTTGTCACGTGATTGTTGAAAGTATAGTTTTATAAATTTTATTCACCAGTGAGTTTCAAGAATTGCTAGGAACATACAGCTTTGTATTTTATATAAAAATAACTTGAATTGCATGCTTCAAATTATTGGCCACTAATTTTTCACTTTGTAAATAAGATTTTCAAATTAATTATTATTTAACTTATTTTTTCAAAGTAAGATATTTTGTGTGTGTGTGTGTGTGTGTGTGTGTGTGTGAACACAGTCTGCACTATGATCTGAGCATGATGTGCACCATTCCTATTTTATTGGCCATAGAAAAATACCTTTTTATCAAATGTTTTTCATACTGAGTTTCATTTAGTTAATTTCATTTTTCATTCACAGATATTGTTTTTAATTTTTTTATGAACACTAATTTGTTTTGCATTAATTTTGCTGCATGCTATTGGCTAAAATTCTAATAGGTTGTTTATAAAATTGGGATCATTATTCAAAATATGATGTTGTTTTGTATCAAAGATCTCATTTTGACGATTTGGATTCTGCAGATGTGCTAACAACCTTTCAACAACAATTCTTTCAAGCAGCTTTAATGTCAAAAAGTTTCTGACTTTTTCATTCTGAGAAAAAGTAGCTTTCTTTTAAATAGTCAATAATTTGTTCCTTATAAATATTAAAATGATCACTTGGGAGTTAACTTACTAATTTTAAACTTTGATATTCATCATGGAATTAATTTTTATCTTAAAATTCATTCACATTATATTCTCATTGTATTTTCATATTTAACATTAACACCCAACTGCAAGTAATGGCAATATAGTTCTTTCTTTTTTGCAATGATGTGGGTATAAGATTTAACTCACTTTTCAGCCAAGTAATTTAGATATTTTATGCCCTTTATTTTCTCTAAAATCTATAAAATGGCAAGTATTATAGCCTTTCTAGCAAAAATGATGACTCATTAAATGCTAATTTACTAAAACTTGTTTTAGTTCTGCAGAATTGATCTTAATTTTTTCTTGCTCTATGAATATATCTTCATAGCAATTTTGATGTTGTGTTAAAGTAGGCCAACTTTAACCTAAAATATTATTCATGGAGTATCAAATTAGGAATGTAAATCCACTGCACAGCTCATGCTCTCTATCAATTATCAATTTTAATCTTCTACAACTAAATTCGGTAATTTTTATTACACTCACAATAATTCTTTCCTTATCAGAAATCACCGAATTTTTAAAACAAATTAGCATTTCTATGCAGGTGAGTGGTTTCCGTCTAGTTAGCTCCACTACAAGAGGCAATTTGCTGTGAAAGTGTGTGCATTTTTATTTTACTTTCAATTTCCCTCCTTATTCTTTCAGTTGCTATTTGACTGTATTTATTTTTCAGGCATTATTCAGTTCCTAATATCCCACAAATTCCGGGGTTAAACAAGTTTAAAGGTAGTACTATGCACAGCCATGACTACCGCCAACCTGAACCTTTTGAGGGTAAAACTATTCTATGTCTTGGAGCAGGGGCCTCAGGAATTGATATTGCTCTTGATCTTTCTAGTGTAGCCCAAAAGGTGAGTTTTATTCCAAATTCCTTATTTACTTATGCTGATCAATAATATAAGAATGAAAGATATGCGTAATTGTGGGTGATTTGGAGCAAAGTGTTTGAAAATATCAAGAATCTGTACCCTATATGAAAAGTTGAAATTGTCTGATTCAAAATGTCAATTTTTTTGTTTATTTTACACATGCACACACACACACACACACACACACACACACACACACACACACACACACACACTACTTTAAATGTTATAATACTGGATATTCTTATTTGAAATACTATATGTTTTAAGTAATAAAAATATCAGATTAAAAATAAAAGGATTAATTCTTTAGAAATATATATATATATATATATATATATATATATATAGTGTTTCTGTAACAAAGTTGTGGAACTCATATGTTTTTTTTACCTGCTGTTCATGCATTTACTTTTATAAAGAGTGCTCGATACAATGTAGAGCATTATATTGTAATAGTTGTTACAATGGTTTATAAATTCATAGTATCACTACACAAACATTTTCGCTTTTCGAAGCCGCTTTACATGCTTCTCATCGGGTGACAAAGTTGGACTGAAAATTAAATGGTGAAAATGGTTTATTTGTAGTGATATGATGTTTAAGTGAAAGTGGGGTTGGGAGCTTATTCTGATTCTGTCGGTCGTATTGTAGTCTTAGATATATGGGTTAGGAGAGGTGGCTTAGTTTAAGACAGATTCCTTTTTTTTATTTTATCTGGATTCTGGTGGAAGTGGCGTCACTGTTAATGAGAGTGATGTAAATTTATGCAGTATAAGGAGTTTTAGAATGGTCTAGTCGTCTGTTCGTGGTTCTAGTGATGCTGCTATTAGGTTAAGAGAAGGGTGTGGGGTAGCTTAGTTTTGGGCAGGTCACTTTTTTGTTTAGTTTAGGTATTTTGTATTGGAATATATGTTGTTTTTTTTTGTTTTGTTTTTTGTTTTTTATGCAGTGCTGATAGTTTTTATTTTATTACTATTTATCGGTAGATGGAATTATTGTTGGTGTGGTGTGGGATTTATTTTCTTTTATTTTTGCATTTTTTCTATTTATTTAGAGGGTTGATTATGTGTATTTATTGCATTTTTGGGAGGGTTGTGTGGATGGGGTGTTTTTTTGTTCTATTTAAATTTTAACGAGAAATATTTGTGATGTTTGCATAATACTGCTAGTTCATCTCTACGGTTTAATAGTTCGCTACTGTTGGGGTACTTTAGAATGTGTAGCTTTTCACTTAAACATAAATGGCAGATGTTGTTAAGTGAGTTGCAAGACCTAGTTTTTTCTAGGATCTTTCATTTTACTTTGGGTTTCTGTTTTGAGTCCTTTAGTTTCCAAAAGTATGCAAAGAGGGATGCTTGGTTTCGGTATAAGTTGTTCATGAATGAAGTTAAGTGCATTATAAAAGTAAATGTATGAACAGCAGGTAAAAAAACCTACAAGTTCCGCAACTTTGTTACAATATACAGCTCCCACCTAGGTAGAGCACTATCTACATTTATTTTTATTCCACAACCAACAATGGAAAAAACAAATTTCGGCATCTCACTCAAAAACATTCCCAACCCAAACCAACAGGAATATTTTAATTAGAAGGATGAGGTGGAAAGCCCACTTCTTCCTTCAGAACGTCAAGACACCCAAGGACACTGAACTTTATGGATTTAAAAGCAAAAAAAAATGCACCTACAATTGAAAAATTATCTGGATTTGAAAATGATTTATTCCAAGAAATCAAAAACATCTCCTTCAACAAAAGAAAAAATAAATTCCAAATACACCTGGACTGAGTCATTTCAAAAATAAAATCATCAGACAAACTCTTAGTCAAGTCAGACAAAACTACAAATTTCTATAAAATATCAGCAACTGAGAACACAACCATAATCAAAAAAAATTTAACAAAAAATTATAAAAAAACAAACAACAACAAATTAGATATAGTCAACATGATAAACACAACCAGTAAAAATATCACAGAAAAACTAAAACTTAGTGAAAAAGTTAGTAAACTCTGCACAAAAGAAGCATACATAACATTAAAAGACCATAAACCAGATTTCCAAACAAATTTGCCTATGACAGTTATAAACCCAACAAGACCAGAAATCGGTAAAATTAGCAAAAAGTTCCTTGAACAGATCAATGAACAAATTAAACAGAAACATGGACAAACACAACTGATGTCATAAATTGGTTTAACAACATCAAAGAAAAAAACAACTGTTCCTTGATCCAATTTGACATAGTGGACTACTATCCATCAATATCTAAAGACCTCTCCACTTTAGCACTGGAATTTGCTACACATTACTTGGACTTAACCAAGGACAAATATAATATTATAATGGCTGCCAAGACATCTGTTCTTATCCATAACCAAGAACAATGGATAAAAAATTACTCTGTAAACCAATTTGACATTACAATGGGTGTGTTAGACTCTGCAGAGTCCTCCAATCTCATCAGCTTATTTGCAATATATAATCTTACTGCACACCAAGACATAAACACACAAGACAGGGCTATACAGAGATGGCTTCCACCAAAATCCAGATAAAATAAAAAAAGGAATGTCTTAAACTAAGCCACCTCTTCTAACCCATATATCTAAAATTACAATATGACCGACAGAATCAGAATAAGCTCCCAACCCCACTTTCACTTAAACATCATATCACCACAAATAAACCGTTTTCACCATTTAATTTTCAGTCCAACTTTGTCACCCAATGAGAAGCATGTAAAGCGACTTGGAAACATGAAAATTTTTGTGTAGTGATACTATGAACTTATAAACCATTGTAACAACTATTACAATATATATATATATATATATATATATATGTATGTGTGTGTGTGTGTGTATTCCTGGTGAGGAACCACACAAAATAATGAATAAAACAGATATGGACATAGAAAAGTAGGTTATATTGAACATAATATACAAACTTAACGCAGGTTAGTAAATCCAGGAATGCTATTAGTAAGAAGTAATACATACAAGTCTTGAAGTGAAGTCGTTGAAAATAGTATATCCGTGTATATTATTCTAGCCAAGTGGAGCTCAGAGCTAGTCTGACTTCTGATGCAGTAGTCTCTGGGTAACTTCAGTATCTCTTGGTAACTTACCTATCAGTTCCAGTACTCTCCAATAATGATTACTCTCTACTCTCTATGGGAGAAGTATATGTATACTCAGCCGAGTCCATTATCATGTACAAAAAGGAGAGATCCCACAATACCCCCTTCCCTAGTGGTTTTTTTTGGGGTGGGGGTAGTTAATATTTTTTCCGCTTGGGATCTATGATTAGTGGCTCTGTAAATTTCCATTTTCTACTAGTTCTTCTAATTTCTGTATTTATTTGAGGCTTCAAAAATTTCTTCCGTAGCGTCATCGTTTTCTGAGGGTGACGAGCTTGGCTCCTCACTCCTTCGTTTCTGTATTTGGTTTATGTGTCTTCTGCAGGTAAATTTTTTTTCCCTGCATTGTGAACATAATGTTTTCTAGACTGTTTACTATTGTTCCTGGTTCCCAATATACCATATCATTTTTAAACTCAGTCACCTGGTTTAAGTGATCTTTTCATAACTATGGGTGTATTCCGGGTTTTATTTTTGCATGGTAGCAATTTATGGAAAACAAACCATATCTTGCACACAAACATCACCTCAGCTGGTGAAAGTCCAGATGGTGTGTTTCTGTTTGGTATAATTCGGTATATTTGTAAAAATTGTTGTAACGCTCTTTCCATTGGTATTATAGTGGGTATCTTATCTTATTTATTCTTTTTCTAGTTGTAGTAGGATTCCGTTATAGTGAAGGGTAATTGTATACCGTAGCAGGTTAACGGAATTTGGCCTTGTGGGAAGATAGCCCACTATAATTCATAAAATGATTATAAAATCAAGAAAGTCAATTTGAGTAGAAAATAACATTTATATATACACATTTCAATTAATGTTTTACAATTAAATTAATACTTGAATATAAGTCCAACGGAGGTTAGAATGTTCATGGAAAATATAATGCTGAAAAAGATAAAAGGCTTAGGAGTGTGGAAGCATCATGTAGGTAAGGGAATGTTCATTTTGAAGTTGCCGCTTCTAAAGTCAGCAAGTCAGTAAGTACTTTTGAGGAATGTCTTTGAAGAGGTCAGTAAGTACTTATGAGACAGGGAGAAGGAAAGAGGTCAGTATAGTAGCCGCTCGACTTAAGTCAAGGGGAGGCACTGATAACTCCAGCCTAAGAATCCTTCAGGCCATTTACTAAAACTGTCTACCGTTATTAAGTAGTAGTAACCGTTAATGGGTCCTGCATAGTCTGCATGAACTCTCGACCAAGGTTTGTCCACCTTTGGCCATGGTTTCTGTATGATAAGTGGTGATTTTGCTGCCGCCATGCAACCCTTACATTTTTTCACCATCTGCGTAATATTATCATCCATGTTAGGCCAGTACACATAACTTCTCATATGTGCCTTCATGCGGGTTTTCCCAGATGTCCTAAATGAAAATCCTTCAAAATTCTTCTTTGTAATGGTTTTGGTATTACCACCCTTTCATCGTAGAGTAGGACATTATCACAAATTGAAAAACTGTCTGCCAAGTTGCTGTCTTTATCTCCTATTTTTTCTTTGTGGTATTTATGAATTCGTCTGTTTCTGATTCTCTTCTTATTTCTAATAATGTTACTGGTAAATCTCTCACCGTGTTACTTAACACTTTTACTGATTTCGTCCTCAGCTCTCAAAGCCGCTATTACCGAGTCTACTAATGGTTCACTTTTCATAGGCATCAGTCTCGATAATCCATCTGCATGTCTTTTGTTTTTCGATGGTATGAATTCTAATCTGAAATTATAGTTTAGTAATATTGTTCCCCAACTCAGGAGTCTATTTGCAGTGTAGACTGGTAACCCTTTCTTTTATCCAAATATGGTAAGGAGAGGTTTATGATCGGTTTGTAGCGTAAACTCTCTTCCATATATATATCTATGAAAGTGAGTTATGGCAAATATTATGCCCAATGCTTCTTTTTCTATTTGTGAATAATTTCTTTCGGCCAGTAGCAGCAATCTCGATGCGTGAGCTACCGATTTTCTTGTGCCGTCCTGCATTTTATGTAGAATACAAGTTCCCACACCGTGTGAGCTTGCATTGCTTGCAATAATAATTTCTAGTTTGAAGTCGAAGTGTGTCAGTGCTAGGTCCGATGTCAGTTTCATTATAATTTCCCTAGAGCCCTTTTTACAATCCTCCGACCAGTTCCACTGGACGTCTTTTTTCAGTAGTTTGTTGAGGAGTGCTCTCAATTTGTGCATACTATCGTTGAATTCTCCATAATAGTTTGCAAGACCGAGAAAACCTTGTAATTCCGTGACGTTTTTAAGCACAGGCTTGTTTTTAATTGCTGAAGGCCTCTCTTCCTTTTTCTGTTCTACTTGCTATGCCTACTTCCATTTTCTTTACATGCATTCAAACAAATAATTGTATTTTACTATAATGATCGCCAATGAAGCAAACTTCACTTGTTGAAATACGATCTTGGAAAATTTGAATTTTTTTACGGAATACATATATTGGCACTGTAAATAAATAACTTTAATTATAATGAGCCCTCTGGCTGGATCAGTTTTAATATTTAATTTTTAGTAATTAATATTAATAGGAGATCCTTTGGGATTTTATTATCAAGGTGCTTCTTTTTGTATGTATATATATATATATATAATGTCAATAATACTTCGTTTATAGATGTTTCATATTGCTGAATACACAAATATATATTTGTCATCCGCATATAAGCCTGCTTTGCTGTAGCACAACTCTCATCAGTGTGGCTAGACATCTACTCATTTCTGGCCAGAATCGAAACTTGACTGATTTGGTGTCAGTCAGAGTCTATATATATATATATATATATATATATATATAAACTCTGACTTTCCAGTTTGACAATTCTGGGCATTTTTCTTAAATCTCTACCTTGAATTCATTCAGTTACAAGCTATACTTTTCAGAATTTATTAACTGGCAGAAGCTCATAGTTCAGGATTTCTTTCCATTCCCACCAGACGCATAGCCTGACTTTTTTAGGATGAAAACTTGATTTGAGGTAACTAAAGTTAGCTAATGTCACTTACCCTAGGATCTTTTTCACTGAACATTGTTGTAAATGATCCAGTTTTCATCACACATCACAATTTGCTTAAAAAGATGCATTTTCATTGTGTTTATACAGCAATTCACATTTAGAAATGTGATCCAAAAGATTCTTTTCACTCAGATTATGAAGTACACAAACATTGTAGTGATTTGAGTCCACAAGATTCACTAAGTGCTTATGAAGGATAAATTTAGTGTTTCTGCCATTTTATATATTTTGCAATGCAGGTTATACTCAATCAATGTCTTGATTTGGTCAATAAGAAAGAGGGGTTAGTTATAAAAATGTCAGGAGGAAGGTAATAAACGGAGAATACCGGTGTAATGGAGGTGCAGTGGATGGAGAAAAGAGCTTGAAAGAATGGATGCAAGTTAGTGAGATAGGAGATGTCTATTGACCTTACATTTAAATTCCTGGAGATTGTAGCTGTCGGGGAAGCAAGTATATGGAAGGGAATTCTATAGGCGGGAAGTGCGAGAAAAGTAGCTATTAGAGTAGAAATTGCAGTTACATTTTATCGGTTTCACTGCAAAAGGGTGGGACCTAGTTGCTAATCTAGTAGCTCATGTAAATTCATGCCTAATGGGCATCAGTGAGCTAAGTTCATTGGAGCAGAAGCCGTGAAAATATTTGTAGAAGAGGCACAGGGAAGCCACATCACACTGGTGAGAGAGCGACTGCATCCTAGCTGCCAAGTTGGTATCGATAACATTACAGATTCTTTGTTGGATTTTGTCAAGAACCCCCAGGTGAATAGCAGAAGCACTAATATTTTTTTTTTAATCGTTTCACCAGGAGTAAGGCGGAAATGCCACTGATGTGCAGGGGGCTACATAAGTGTAAAAAATCAATTGGAAGAGATTGAAGAGGAAGACAAACCAGTTAGAAAGGAGCAAGAGAAAGCTGAGAATGCAGGTGTGATGACAGTTTTAAAGGTGGAGAGAGAGGAAAGGATATATGGGGTGGGGAAAGAGCTAGAGTCAAGTGGTTAATAGATGAGTATTGACATTGCATTTAAATTCCTGGAGGCTGTAGCTGCCAGGAAAGCAAGAATATGGAAGTGAGTTTCACAGGCAGGAAGTGCGAGAGAAGAAGCTGCAGGAGTAGAATTGTCGTCTGCATTTGGCTAACCTCCCTGTGAATGGGTGGGACCCAGTTGCCAATCTGGTTGTATGAGTAAACACCTGTTAGGGAGGCACCAGTGACTTAAGTTCGTCAGAGCAGAAGCCATGAAAGTATTTATAGAACAGACAAAGGGAGGCCACATTTCATCGGTGGGGAAGTGGCTATAGTCGAGCTGCCAAGTCAGTACATTACTGATTCTCCTTTGGAGCCTGTTGAGAACACTGAGGTGAACGGCAGGGGCGCCTGACCATATGTGGCAGCAGTACTCCATGCACGAACAAATGGTTGACTTGTATATATGCAGGATGGATTCAGGTGGAAAAAACATCCTGGCCTGACACAGTGACCCAACCTTCTTAGCAGTGGATTTAGCTATGGACTCGATGTAGTTGTTCCATTTGAGATCAAAAGAGAAAGTAAGGCTGAGGAGGCACAGTGTATTGCTCTCAGGGAGAATCGCTTGGTCCATGCTTATGGGAGGCAGGAGAGGTTGCCTGTGATGATTGACAGACAACAGCTTGGTCTTAGACACATTGAAATTGACAAGCCACTTCTTGACCCAATTCACCACAGAATGTAGATCCCGTTCTAGGTCAGCAGCAAGATTATGTTTGTCCGCCATGATGGGTTTTTTACTGATGCTGAAGTAAATTGTGGTGTCATCTGCGTAGATGCCTACTTGGCACTTGATCTCATCTGGGAGGTCGTTGATGAAAATAAGGAAGAGCGTCGGGCCCAGAATAGAGCCCTGTGGGACACCAGCATTTGTGCTGTGGGATGAAGAGGCATGCCCATTCAAGACGACCTTCATTTTGTGGTTATTTAAAAAAGATTGGATTAGATCAAGCAAGCATCCGCTAATACCGTAACCCTGTAGCTTGCTTAGAAGTCCAAACCCTGTCAAAAGCCTTGGAGATGTCCAGGGTAACAGCACGAGCCTCGCCAGACTCATCAAGGGTCTGGAGCATGTACTCTGTAACGGTTGTTAGTATCTCAGCTGTGGACCTGGCATAGCGGAAGCCATATTACCTGTCAGAGAAGAGTTTGTGGGCAGTAAGATGTTGAACTATTTCAGCATTAATTATGGCCTCAAACACTTTCCCGAATATTGGTAGTAGACTGATAGGGCGATAGCTGGATGGGTCCAAGGGTTCACCACAGTTCTTAAATACAGGAACGACTGAAGAGATCTTCCAGCATGCAGGGAAACAGAAAGCAGAAAGGCAGTAGTTATATAGTTTAGAGAGTACAGGGGAGAGTTCAGGAGCACACCTCTTAAGTACTATCACAGGGATTCCATCATACGCGCAAGCCTTATGGAGGTCAAGTTTTGAGATTACTCGGGAAACTACTGTCGGGGTAATATATACATCGTGCAGTTTGGCCTCAGTTCTAATAGGGAAGTTGGGTGAGTGAACTCCAGATGAGTCAAATGTGGAGTTGGATTAGAATCTGCGAGCAAAGCACTCAGCTTTGTCCGCAGATGATGTGAGAACCTCAAATTCATTGATTAAAGGAGGTATTGAGGTTTTACTATTGTTCAGCACCCGTTTGCACAACTGCCAATAGTCCTTGGAGCTGAACTTGCGGTCAGCTATGCGCTGTCGCATTCTCTCAGCAAACAACCATTTGGCATTATTCAAGATTCTCTTGCACTCATTACGAGCAGTCGTGAATAGGCGCCTATTGTGATCAGATGACTGACTCCGGAATAGACAGAAGTAATGCTTCCTGTGGGTAATGGCGGCTGAACAGGCAGGAGAGAACTACGGAGAAGAATGTGGTTTTAGGCAATACTTCCTGGAAGGTAAGAAGGCTTCAATCTCAGCTTTCACCCAAGACGAGACCTAAGAGGCACAGTCATCAACTGGGAGATGGAACACTTTTCTCCAGGGGACGTCGCAGAGGAAATCGCAAAAGGCATCCCAGTCAGTTTTTTGGTAGCAGTAGGAAGTCCTATAGGCAGGAGGCTCCTGGAGGGAGTGAGAGTGGAAAGAAATATTGAGAGAGACAACAGCATGGTCGGAGTTGCCAAGAGGGCAAAGCTGCAAGACTTGACAGGCGTCAGGTGAAGAGGTAAAACATATATCTAGTCGCGAGGAGTGTCCAGAGGGAGTGCTTGGAAAGCGAGTGGGGAAGTCCACCACTTGTGTAAGGGATTGGGAAATAGCAAAGTTCCTGGCGTGGATGCCCGCTGGATCAGTAATAGAGTCTTTAAGCCACTCAGATGTAGGACTCGTTGATGGATACTACTATTTTATAACAGTAGATAACTTCAGCAAGTGGCCAGATGTCTTCAGATACAAAAACCCTGCGATAGAAAATACCATAAATTGTTTACACAAATTATTCACAAGACTCAAGAATTCTGTGTGATTTATCAAGTCAAACATCTATTAGTCTCCTTCCAATCTTTGGCAAAGTTTTCGAAGCCATTATCAACGCCGAGGTGATTCAGCACCTTATGACCAACGGGCTTCTCTCTGACAAACAGTATGGGTTTCGCTTCACCAGGTCTACTGCTGATATGCTAACGACCATTACCGAGTACATATACCAGGCACTCGACAAGAATGGTGAAGCCCGAACCGTTGCCTTGGATATCTCCAAAGCATTTGACAGGGTCTGGCATGCTGGCCTCTTGTGCAAACTGCGGAGCTATGGGATAACTGGACATCTGTTTGACCTCATCCAGTCCTTCCTCTCTAACCGCACATTAAAGGTGGTATTAAATGGGCATGTTTCCCAAAACTACCAGACGAACGCAGGCGTCCCTCAAGGTTCTATCCTAGGTCCCACGCTCTTTCTGATCTACATTAATGATCTCCCCGACACCATTAGATCCCAAGTTGGCATGTATGCCGACGACACAACAATCTACGCCCGCATCGATCAGAAACCAGGTCTGGACGACAAAGTGAACCTCACTGCCGCAGTTGAAAGGGACCTCCAATCCGTAGTGACCTGGGGTAGGAAATGGTTGGTAAATTTCAATGCCTCCAAAACAAAGCTGTTATCAACTAACCACCATAGACAATCGCATCTACCTCCCATTAGCATGGGACAGGCTCGCCTCCCAGAGAGTAAAATACTACGCCTCCTTGGCCTTACACTCTCGGCGGACCTCAAATGGAATGACTATATTGAATCCATTGCCAAATCTGCTGCTATGAAAGTGGGCTCCCTGTGCAGGGCCCGGAAATTTTTCCCACCTGAAACTATTCTGCACATATACAAATCTACCATCCGCCCGTGTATTGAATATTGCTGCCATATCTGGTCGGGTGCCCCTGCTGCTCTCCTTGGGCTTCTTGACAAAATACAAAGGAGGATCTGTAACGTGGTTGATACTGACTTGGCAGACCGGCTGCAGCCGCTCTCACACCGGCGTGATGTAGCTTCCCTGTGCCTCTTCTACAAGTACTTTCATGGCTTCTGCTCCGATGAGCTTAGATCACTGGTGCCGCCTAAGCAGGAATTTACACGAGATACTAGATTAGCAACTAGGTCCCACCCTTTTACAGTTAAACAAATAAGATGTAACCGTAAATTCTACTCCAACAGCTTCTTTTCTCGCGCTTCCCGCCTGTGGAACTCCCTTCCACAAGTCTGCTTTCCCGACAGTTACAATCTCCAGGTGTTTAAATGTAGGGTCAATAGACACCTCCTATCACACTAACTCCCAACTATTCTCACAACACTCTCATCTACCCAACCCTCATTCTCGGTATCCTCACCCGCCTATCACCCACCCTCTGTTATTTCCTATATTTAATCAGCCTTTCTCCACTCTACGTAGCCCCCTGCACAGTAGTGGCAGTGACATGCCTTGCTCGGGGTGAAACGCTTATAAAAAAAAAAAAAAAAAAAATTAAAATAGCACCATACCATCAACGATCTAACGGTCAAGTCTAAAGGTTTGTGGACACTCTTAAGAGAGCCTTGAAAAAAGCAGAGGATGTACCAACAGAAAGAGCTATACAACAGTTCCTTCAAGTTTACAGAATCACTCCGAACGGAAACACACCATCTGGACTTTTGCCAGCTGAAGTGATATTTGCTCGTAAAATACAATCTGTTTTTGACAAATTATTACCCAGCAAAAATAAAAACCAGCATACACCCATAGTGCTGAAAAGATCCTTCAAACCAGGCGAATGGGTCTATTTCAGAATGTTCAGAAACAATATTGCATACTGGGAACCAGGAACGATAATAAACTGACAAGGAAATGTTATGTACACAATCCAAGGTGAAAAATTCACCCACAGAAGACATATAAATCAAATACAGAAATGAAGGTTAGAGGAGCCAAACTCGTCACCTTCAAAAAACGAAGACTTGATGCAGGAAATCTTTAAAGCTTTTGAGATTCAAAGACCACAAGTAGCCATGGAAATCAGAAGAACAAACAGGAAAAGGAAATTTACAGAATCACTAATCATAGATCATAAGCAGAAAAAATATTAACTCCCCCCCATAAAAGAAGCTAGGGAGGTGGGTGTTGTGGGGTCTCAACTTTTTTCCATGATAATGGACTTGACTTCAGTATACATATACTCCGGCCATAGTGAGATCCGAGAGTTAAGAGTCTGACATACCTTTAGATACCAAGGTTTCATGGAGAATACAGCATCAGTAGTTCATAGTAGCTCTGAGCTCCACTCAGACAGAAGATTACTATGCAGCACCCATCAGCTTCCGACATGGACATACTAATTCTACTACAGCTTCATTTCAGAGACTTGTATATATATTTCTTACTAATCGTATTCCTGGATTACTAACCTGCGTTCAAGTTGTATCTTTACATTTAATACACTTATTTTTCTATCTCAAATATCTGGTTTGTTGTTCATTATTTTGTGTGGTTCCCATTCTCAGAATCCACAACACTTTCTCAAGAGATAGTCTGAACTATGCTCTAATCAAAAATGTAAGAATATTATATCTGTTGATAAACTTGACATGTTCTAACATGTTGAAACATGAATTATTAAAAAATCAGCATGAACTTTCTGGACAACCCAAGATATTCTAAAATTTAGACTTCAAAATTTAAATTTTGCTTTATTCTGTCAGTTATTCATTTGCATTATTCTTTAAGGAAACATATATATGATTGTGGAAATATTTTAAATGATTGCCATTTGTAGGTAATTTTTAAAGTAATATTTATGTCAAATGTTCACATCAAGCTTGAATTCTATATGAGATTACAAATATATCTACATTGTAAAAAGGTTAGCCTTAAATTAATTTATCTTTTTAAATTTACTCTGTATTCTTATAAATATATTTTATAAAATTCTGTTATTCTGTAAACATATATTTCATAAGACCCTTATGAATCTTTAGTATAAGATCTTGTAAAAAAAGGAATGGATTCCCTGTTTTCAAATTAGTTCATATTCTTTCAGTTCAGCAATTATATATTTATAAAATTTCAAATGTTTATGTACCACATAATGAGTTTGCTTCTTTCTTACAATTGTTCTTTTTCTCTTCCCAGATATATCTTGCTCATAACAATCAACAACTGACAAGTGAAATGCCATCAAACTTGGTTCAGACAACTGGAATTGACCATTTCTCTGAAGACTTTGTATATTTGAAAGATGGAAGCAAAGTTGAAGTAGATGTTGTCATGTTTTGCACTGGATACAAATACACATTTCCATTTCTCAGCCAGTTCTATGATTTAAAAGTCATGGATGGGCGTGTCTATCCTCTTTTTAAACACATTGTCCATGCATCATATCCTTCACTAAATTTTGTTGGAATTGCAAATAAAATTTGCCCCTTCCCAACATTTCACTGTCAAGTGAAATTCATTCTTGCTCATCTTGATGGTTCAATGAAGTTGCCAACAAAAGAGATGATGAGAGAAGATATAGAAAACGATTATGAAAAGCGATTAATGAAAGGAATGTCCCCAAGACATGCCCATATGATGTTGGGGAAAATGCAGTGGGACTACAATGATGAGATCACATCCATGGCTAAAATTACTCCCATCTCATCAGCTGTGAGAGCCCTCTTTGATAAAATTCATTACACTCGAGCTGAAAGCCTCCTAACATACAAAAACTACAACTATATTATCAAAAACAATATTTACAAGGAAATTCCAATGAATCTATAAGGAGTAAAATTGTATAATAATTGTTTTTATCATCCACATAATAGTTCCTTGATGCATAACAGTTATTTTGAAGCAAAAACATTAAACAAAAATTACATGAATTAGAAAAATCTATATTTCACATTATATATAGCATTGATGAACAGATAATACAAAATTTAAAATTATGTTGCAACATCAGTATAACAACTTTCTTTAGACATTTCATTTTTACTATTTGATAATTAACTATTTTGTTTTTTTAATGAAATATTTTTGAAAACATCTCTGAACTATGAAAACCTTATTCTAGTGTAATGAATTAATTTTTCCACATGGCTATGTCTAGTGCAATAATATTGCTTTCAGATTTTACCCAGCTCTGTCCTATAGTCCTATAACTATGATATCAGCATAAATAATATCACAAAATCCCAGTTTACTTCTGAACTAACTTCACTATTTTTTCTTTACCTACATCATTAATTTACCCTTTGAAAAAATTGTAAATTTAATGCAAATATTTTAAATTTGTTGAAATAAAAATGTCACTATAAATGTTTCTCTCGTGGTTAATTTTTGCACAAAAATTAATAAAAGATTTTATTTTAATAATTCTTGAACTGAACTTTATAACAGCAATATAAATAAAATCCATTGAGATTTTACAATTGTGCATTTCTCAAATTAGCTTTTAATCTGCAACTATAGACAGGAATCTCTCAATTAGCATGGCTACTGTGTACATCAGAAACTATTAAAAAAATCAATTTTCAGTTACTAATCTGTCTGCTAATAATTGAGTATTATGTGTGCACTAATCAAATTTTGGTCTACAAAAATTTTAGCACTCTAATCAAAAATGTATTAATCAAATGTGAATTAATCAAAGTATGCCTGTATTCAGAGATATAATAAAATACAGGGTGCAACGAATGAATTATCATTTAAATTACACAAAAATGAAAATAATATTGACAGGCCATTTTAACAGATATATTTACCAAAATTATGCAAAAGTATCTTGAAATACTAAAGAGTAAATTTCAATGAAATCAGCATTGGCTTCAACCACAGTCTCTAGACATATTCGCAATCACCTGCAACTCTTCTGGATGGTCTCCTTGTTTAAGTTCGTGAATGTTGTCATAATACTTGCCTTCAATTCATCTTTGGTGTTACAAGAAGTTTTGTTGGTCTCTTGCCCCACACATAATAATCAAGGGGGTTGCAAGTCTAGGGAGTTAGGTGGCCAGATCTAAAGGATGATGTGGTTGCAGAAATTAACAACCATGACTGGGTTCTTCTGCTTGTGTGGCATGGTGCAGAGTCCTATTGCCAAACATAGAATCTTCCAGACCTTTTGGAAGAAGAATTAAGGCATGACGTCGTCGTCATTAGTGATCACTCCAAACACCATGATATATCATCCAACTTTTTCTAAATCCTCTGCCTGTCCTCAGATTGACACCCAAACACTCTGAAATTTTCATATTAAGATACTGGGATGAATGCCAAGCAGTACAACATGCCATTTCTAAATTTCTTTCAGAATGACTTGCATCAGACAGTGCTCAAATAACTTTACTGTGGAGTTGACAAAATCAAAAACAAACAACACACATGTGCAAAATTAAAAATATAAAATGACAATAATTTACCCATCGCACCCTGTATAGGAGGAGAGATTTCAACATTTACTCTTGGTTTAAATTTTAGAAAATTGCTCAGTCCAAAATATGCTCAGCCCCCTTTCATGTATATAATTTGGATACTTTCTGCATTTATTTGATAACTAAAATGATGTGGTTTGGGATTCTGAAATCATAATTAAGATTACATATAAGAATTTTAAAAAAGTCAATTTAAATAATACCATATAAATATGAATCCTTTTAGTAATTACTTTAATTTACTGCCTATTGGCTTGATGCACCAACAATGACAATTATTAAAACAAGTAAATTATTGTGAAATATTACTTTTTACTCACTGTTTCTTAATGGATACGATTCATGTAAGAAATTCAAACAACTTAATACTATTATTATGAAATAGTTCTATTTGGTTGCTAAAATATAAATCAGTAAATGAGCCATTAATCTTTTGCTAATGCGTAACTACTTTCTATTTGAAAAACAAGTGAGAAAATTAAAGAGCAATGCCTACAGTTTTGCAGAAAACCTTTCCTATCTGATAAAAATGAGTTTCAATTGGAATTACAGAGCCTAAGTTATTGATATATGTTCCAAACTTTTAAAAATCAATAAATATAAGAAAAGCTTACTTTGTAAGCAAATATTGTTCTATAAAAATGAACAAAAGTCAAGTTTTACTTTAAAGACTAGATTCTGAATTCTAAAGATAATTATCATGCTACACTTATAGACGATTACTGAAAATATGCACATTAAGAGAGGAAATCATAATAAAATACTTAAATATTTTTATTGAAAAATCTGTGAAAACCAAGTCTAATCACTAATATTAAAATAGTTAAAGAGCTTGTGCAACTTGCTTTATTTCTAAAATATTTTCAACATTTTTCATTCATAGTTTTATTTATGTACAGGGTTGGTATAAGGACTTTGTGCTCCCTCCCAATCTATGATATGGGGCAACCCCCACTCTATTTACACATCAATTTTCATAAGGTAGTATCATATAAAATACAAATTTTATTGTAACCTAATTATGTACAATAATGGATCATATGCAATATAAATGAACAATTCAATTAGAAAACTTGAAAATAAATACAATCTATCTAAATATAAATTAGAGATATGTCATAATGGATCATTTCATTTTAAACAAATCAAGAATGTTTTGTAACAATTTTTAACATCAACTTGAGCCTTTTCTTGTTAAAAGTTGGATAATTTTAACACATTAAACATTATGGATAAAAATAATGAACTTTATATAGCGTTTTTCTAGACTTAGTATGAGCAAAAAATTGATGGGTTTAGACTCAAAAAAAGAAGGACCCTAGAATGATATCAAAATCTGCAAAATATTTTCATACTTTAATAGTTGTGCATAGTTTAATTTGTAAAGTATATAAAGGTAGGTAGAAAAAGCAAATGGTGACAAGATGGCAAGGATTACAAAGCACTGCCCAAAGCTCTAAATCTAGATTCCTCCTGGTTGGGGTTGAAGAGGGAGTACATGCCAGCCCTGAATGCTTGTACTCTATTAACTAAAAAAGTGGGTTTTATACAAACTATTAAAAATTCATGTTCTCAAAACAGCCAAATACTTATAAATTTCTGAAAATGACAACAAAAATGTTTGCAATTACTCAGTTATTAATTACGCAGTAATTGGATGCTGCACACTTTTATTTTAATAAAAAATATTGATGCCATTTAAAAGAAACAAGAAGTAAATATCCATTTAGATCTGATTTTAGATTTCTGACAAAGTTTTTATGGCATCTGGACTGTTAAACTTTCCCAAATAACAGTGATGGTTTCTTGTTTCATAATAAACAAATCCATTGCATTCAAACTTTTCGAGGCAATGATAAGCACAATCCAGCTGTGATCTTACATGAATATTCAAAATAAATGTGAAATATTTTGTCATCACATACTTCTTTTCAAACTGGAGCATGCCATCACCAGTCAAATTTTGAGGGAGACCTGTACATGAGAAAACAAAAAAAGGTTCACAAACAACTTTTTTGATAGCAGATAAGATAAAGCAGAAAAATATTAGAATTTAAATAGAATTGTCTCTATCCATTAACCTAGTGATGTCAGAATCAGTGACAGGAGTTATTTATCAGATATATGACACTAATTGATAGAATATTAAAGGACCTTTGAATAAATAACAAAATCATCTTTTTCATTTATACATGACTTTCACTATTTTTTACTAGCTTTACTTCACTTTATTCTTGCTTTTTATCACATTACTATAGTTTAGAGAGGAAAATATATTAAAATGACTTGCAGATTGGGTTTGATTTCCATGATCAAAGTGGTTAAGATGATCTTTAAGAACTTTTGGAGGTGTGTTGTGAGAGTTGTATCAGAAACTACTTTTATTTCTTATCAGAAACTACTTTTATTTCTTATTTAACACTATTTGATTTAAGATTTTAAAAATTATATTTATCCAGTATTGTAATAAAATAATAATAATAATTAATGTTGTAATAAAATAATAACAGTGAAAATAGTCTTCAATTTTTATGATGGAAATTATTTAATGCTATTTTTTTATTTAAAATCATGTCATAATAATTGACGTTGCTATTCATATTTTATGGATTTTATCACCTTAAAAATAATATTGTACATGGTTTCATATGTGACTCTGCTTATGTCTTTTACTAAAGTTATAATTTATATTTTTGTATTGTTCTAGAATTTGCTTTCAACAATTTATTCCCATTTAGAGAAAGAGTTTTAAAAAGAATCTGCACAAAATATCCTTAATGCATGAAAATGGATATAAGAATAGTTTTGATATTTTATTTAGCTTAGTGAGATAATTTTCATTTTTTTAACTCAAGAAGAGCATACTGATACCAATGTAGATAAATTAATTATAGAAATGGAATTACTATATTTTCTATTATGCAAGCACATGGCATTTAATTCTAGGATTTTCTAGGTTGAATTCTGGTACACGGCTATATGAACATGACTCATTTCAATACATTGTCTTAAATGAAATGGCATAAAGAGCATTTGCGAACTTCATTGAAAACTATCACTCATCTCACATATTTAATTAATATTACATCTTTATTCCAGTTTTTACATACTTCTTTTAATTCCTCTTCTCTAGATGTTTGCAAAAGGCAGCTAAAAGCTGAGAAAGATAAAGAAAAGTTATGGAAGGTTAACAATAATGAAATTGCCTGTAAGATGTCAGCAGATAGCGGAACAAAATGGATGGTATTTACATTATTCATAGTCAAACTAATGTTCTCATATCTGTCTATATTCCTGAGATGAGGCAGTATTTACAGTATTCACATTATTCGGACTATTGTCCTCATCTTTGTTGCCATTTGTACGACGTTTCGGGCGTTGTACGCTCTGGACTTCTTCAGGCTAGGAATTTTGAACTGAACCCTTTATTACAATCACTGGGTTTATAAACTCCATTCCTTGTGCTAAGCCTCGATGGGAAGTCATGAGTTATCTCCCTCTAAGCCTGCCAGTTACTTGTTCACCATTCAAGGAATAGTTTGAATAATGTAAATACTGTAATGTTCTCATGTTTGCTGTTACAATCATAACATTTTAGGTGTTGTACCTTCTGATCTTTTTCACAACCTCTGTCGTTCCTGGTAACCTTCAGAGAATTTCAAGCTGAACCCTTCATCTAGATAGATTGTTCTCATTTTGCTATGGATATCCCATCTTGGTTAATTGTTCAGTGTATTTTTCTACTGAGTCTGAGTCTAGCTCCTTACTACTAACACATCACTCAATAAGTCCAGGGTCTAACTAATAAAACAATAACTTTTAGGCAAAATTCAACTTTATTCATCAGCATAATCTCTTTCTAGAGTGATACACTGATACCAACACTTCTCTAACACTTCAATGCCATTTTTGTAGAGGGATTTGTCTTTGGCCTCAAAATACACTTCAGTTTCCGATATCACTTCTTCATTGGAGCCAAATCTTTTTCCCTGGAGCATTTTTTTGAAGTTTGCAAACAGCCAGTAGTCACTTAGACTGTCACTTAGGGTGGATGTAGAAGCAATTTGAAGTGCAATTAATGTAGTTTTACCATGATTGCGGTTGACTTGTGACACAGTGCATTGTCTTGGTGAAAGATCACTTTTTCTTCTTCATTTGTGGCTGTTTTTGGCAATTTCTTCCTTCAAGCGCACCAATAATGCTATATAATCTTCGCTATTGATAGTTCTTCTTTTCTTAAGGTAATCGATGAAGAAAATACCTTGTGCATACCAAAATATGAAGGCTAAAACCATTCCTGCTGATGTTTGCATTATTATTCGCTGTGAATGGCTTTCACCTGCAGCTGTCCACTCAGCTGACTGCCGATTTGACTCTAGAGAGAAGAGGTGGATCCATGTTTTATCCATTTCACATATTTACACAAAAAATCCTTCTTTTTGGGTTGAAACAGTTACAAACAACGCTCTGAATCATTGACGCGTTGTTATTTTGATCGATTGTGAACACAGCTTTCTCATCAACAAATGTTCATGCAAAATGGTGAATGTACTGCCTTCTGATATGTTCAACTCTTCAGCTATCTCACGTGGCCACAATGTGGATTTTTTGTGTGTGTGTGTGTGTTTTCCGGGACAACTGTCGATTTTGGGTGACCTGGGCGTTCAGCATTATTTGTGTCTGTACGACAGCGTTTCAAGTTAGCATACCACCTCTTAACCATTGTTTCTGATGGAGCAGAGTCTGAATAACACTTATCACGTAATTGCTTTGCTTGAAAGAAATTAAGATTTTTTATTGTTTTGAAAATTTGCAACAGTAGCTTCACTTAAATAACTGTAATTTGTCAACTAATAATCCGATTGGGCCCAAATGTTATCACGTGCCATTTGAAGGTTAGTACTTCATTAAAATCATATGGATTTTTTATTAGTGGCACGATCTACTTATTGAGTGATGTGTTATATAATTTAGTATGAGTTCAACTCATTTATCAAGCAGGTTTCATGTCTGGTAATAACTTATGTACAAATAACCAAGGGATGGTTTTATGAAAAGTAGTTTAATAACTTCTAATGATTAGCCACATTTACATTGAAAGAATAAGAGACAAGGAAAATGCTATCAAACTGAATACAGTATAAAATATGTGTTGAAAGATTTACAGAGAATTATAGAATTGTAACAAAAAAATTGTTTTCAAACAAACAAAAAAATTATCTTATTTTTTGGTAATCATTAAAATTTAGATATACTAATTTTTTTTCACTCAATTATTAAGAAAACTTTTTACTTACGATAGAAGATTAAAAGTTTAACAAACATCCCAGGATCACATTGCTTGTTAACATTTCGGAATGATTTCCATGTAATATGACAGCACGCCTTATTTACACAGACAGTTCCTGTGTTATTGACTAAAATACCTGCAATAAAAAGAATGCTAGTCTGGTATTATCATACCAATAATATTCATTTGATTGCATAATTTTAAATTAGAAATAAAATCCTGGTATATTTAGTTTAGGTGATACTGCAAGTGAATTTGTTTTATTACTGTCCTTATTAAATATTGTCAAAACATGATAAATACCAGAAGTGTATATAAAAAAGGCTAATGAAATAAGATTAACGATCATATTGGAGAAAGAGGAAATACTCCAGCGATGGGAAGAATATATAAAAGGTCTTTTCTACGACAAGAGAGAGCAACCTATAATACAAAAACATGAGGACGGAGCGGAAATATCAAAGTCCGAAGTGGATGCTGCAATGGCCAAACTGAATAGAAACAAAGCAGCTGGACCAGACGGCATTGTAATAGAGCTGCTGATAGCCCTGGAAGAATTCGGTATAGAGAAAATTACAAAAATAATAAATTAAATTTATAATAGTGGTTTAATACCAGATGACGTAAGCAAGTCGATCTTCATTGCACTGCCTAAGAAGCCAGGTGTAAACTCCACCAAACAATCAGTTTAATGAGCCACATTACAAAACTGATCGTCCCAATCCTGATGAATAGAACGAGAAGCAGAATCAGGCCAGAGATAGGACAAAAACAATGCGGGTTCGTCAAAGACACTGGAACAAGGAACGCCATATTTATGATTATGATGCTCTCCGAAAGGGCAATACAAATGAAGAAGGACTTGTACCTATGTTTTATTATGTAAAGGCTTTCGACAAAATACGCCACAAAGAATTGATGGAAATGCTCAAGAGTCTCGACATATTTGGGAAAGACACAAGAGTAATCAAGAACCTCAACTGGCAGCAAACCGCCTGCATACGGACAGTTAACGAATTCAGCAGATATGCAAAGATAGAAAGGGGCGTAAGACAAGCATGTGTCTTTTCACCGGATCTATTCAACTTGTAAAGCGAGACTATTCAGGATTTCTCATTGGAGGCCACAATTTGAACAACATAAGGTACGCAGATGATACAGTAGTTTCCTTTCCTTGTCTGCTATTAGCAGACAAGGAAAGGAAAATACAAGACCTCCTACAGAAGGTATCTAAAAAGATTGACAAGAAAGGACTACAAATAAACTGCAAGAAAATAGAATACATGGTCATCAGTAAAAAGAGCAGCCCAAAATGCCAAATACAGGTGGGGGATACTAAGATCAAGCGGGTACAAAAATTTAATTACCTGGTAAGTGTTCTAACAGAAGACAGAAAGTGCGACACAGAGATCCAAATGAGAATTGGCATGGTGAAGGACGCGTTCCAGAAGCTGAGTAGAGTATTAAGAGACAGAAAAATTTCGCTAGAAACAAAGAAAAGTGTATTGGATTGCTATGTGGTGTCAGTTCTTCAATATGGCAGTGAATGCTGGAAAATATCATCAAAGATGAAGGAAAAACTTGAAGCAACTGAAATGTGATTATACAGAAGATGCTACGGATATCATGGATCGAGCATGTGAGCAATGATGAATTTTTGGAAAGGATGTAAACCAAAAGGAAATTAATACTGAGCATCAAGAAGAGACAACTAAAGTTCCTGGGACATGCAATGAGGAAGGAGGGCTTGGAGAACCTGATGCTAACGGGCTAGATAGAGGGAAAAAGAGACAGGGGAAAGCAGCGGATAACATATTTGAAGGGCCTGGGCAGGTGGATGACAGAACGGGGGTTGCGTGGTGTAACAAGAGAAAGCGTGCTAAGAGCCACTAAGGACAGAGAGACGTGGAAAGCCATGTCATGAAAGGACAAGGCACATAGAAGAAGAAGAAGAAGAAGAAGAATTTTAAAGAAGTTGAAACATTTATTATGCTTTATGAAGATAAAACAGAAAATTTGATGAATACTGGTTCGTTTCAACATATCATTCAATCCATATTAGTTGAAAATAACATAAACTGTAACAGATGGAGATTTTTTTTTTTTCAGTGACTTGTTTGTTTTCTTAAAAATGTTAAGCAGAAATAATTAGAGAAAGCATAAACTATTAGGAACAGATGTTTGTTCAGTAATAAAAATGGGTTCTAAAGTGATATAACAAAAGTTACGAGGCATTTGGATAATTTGAACGAACTGGAGAAGTTTTATCTTTATTTATCGCGTCTTCAAAACAGTCAACATTACTCAGTAAATCAAGGATAAAACGATCTGTTCAAATGTGTATAAATTGGACTGGTTGAAATTTACAATAATTAGATGAAGTGGGTTCTTCATGTTTCAATAAATAGTGCCTTGAATATTCGAGATGGAAAAATACATTTCCCTTCTTTGTTTCAAATCTAAAATAATTATTCTGAGAAACAAGGTTTGAGACTGATGACCATACTGTACATTCAATCAAAATGAAGTACAATTGAAAAATAGTTTTACTTGGTCGCACTTACTCAATCACTAAAATGAGGTAGTGAGCTGGTTGAATGTTTATTAAATTGGCTTTGTATCAAACATAACCAAACTCTCTACAGCTTAAGGGTTTATCAGAAGGTCATCAGAAGGTCATCAGAAGGTCATCAGAAGGTCATCAGAAGGTTGAAGGTTTGAATGTGAATGTTGGAAGAATAAAAGTGTTTTGTTTGCAAAATAAGTGAATTTTATTAACAGAAAAGACATCAACTTGTAGGAGTTTCATATTCCAAGACAAATAGTAGCAAGGGTTTAAGTGAATTAAGAGTTCGTGGTTTTAACTTTTGTGCATGCAAAGAATAACAGAATTGTAATGAAGTCTGTGTTCCTTTCTTTTTATGGCTAGCAAGAAAGGGAAAAAGGGAGGTGGAGCAATAAAGTAAAAATTGTACTCATCGGAGTTAATATTTAGGAGTTAGTTGAAGTATCTTATTATTGTTGTTGTTGTCTTCTTTGTTGACTGCGGGAATGTTAAGGGTGAAAAAGAAGAGGTAAAAGAAAATAGCACGAGCGAAGAAGGCGACTGAATGTATGACGGAATTTTATGTCCGGGTCGGCAGATTAAATTTTTTTTAGTCACATCTTGCAGTCTCGTCTCTAATTTCTGCTTCCATCTGATTGACTGATTCGACTTTCTTTGTGTTTTTATAGCCATTTAGTTTTTCATACTGGATTGCTAACTTTTCTCTCAGTTTTTCAAATCGCTTCCTACCATTGCTTAAAAAATTAATTTAATATCGGATCGCGAAATCCGGGTTTATCCTTTTCTTTCATTATGGGGTCAGTCCTTTTACCATTTGTCAAAATTAGGATTTCATACGTAATTGTGATTTTTTTGTAAAAAGTGAAGAAGAGAAGAGAGTTGCTTTAAATTTCTTGTTTACTACAAGAATATGTGTAATGGACTCTTCACAGCAAAAATTCTATGCATTTTTTCGAGAATTATTTGCAATTTATTTGTCAGACTTTTTTTTCTCTGTAAAATTTTACAGAGAAAAAAGAAAGTGGTTTTCTGATATTGATGAAGTTTTGATGTAAGACTGCACTTATTGAATTTGATGAAGTGTCTGTTGTTAAGACTTCTTCATCACTAGAAATATACACTAGCTTCGTATAATTTAATGGAAAGTGGCTTTGACTGTCGCCAATCGGAAGCATTGGCAGGGTTTCGTACCGGGCCTAAACGTAATTTTCCAGTATCTGAAAGCGCTTATCGAGGATGGGCCGGAGGCTGATCATCTCTGGTTGGGTCGGCGCGGTGAGGGGGGTATGATGTTGAAAGACCCGAAACCCCCTAGTGATCCTCGCGATGACATCAACGACGACACCCTCTAGCGTCCCCCCTTGCGGTGCGTATGTTTGAAAGCCAAGGCATTTTTAGCGTTAGTGAATGCTTGTAAATGTATCATCCGTTGTGGAAATTTTCACATTTTTCTTTTGCTGGCTTTTCAGAAGATTCGTAAGAGGAGTTAAAATTTTCAAACATTTTGGTGTGAAACGTCTGTAATAATTTATCAAACCGATAAAACATCTTAAATATCGAAGTGTGTTAGGTTGTGAAAATTCTTTAATTGCATGGACTTTATTGGAAATAAGAGTTATTCCGTTTTCCTCTATTTCATGTCTGGGAAAAGTAAGCTTTGATACTGCAAAAAGACACTTTTCAGGATTAATTTTTAACCTGAAATATTTTAGTCACTTGAAAACATGTTCAATGTGGTTTCTGTTTCGGCTATATTTCTACTTGCAATCAAGACATCCTTGATATACGCAAATGAGAAATGAAATCCGTGTAGGACTTCATCTATTAGACGTTGAAAGGTTTCTTAGTCCGAAAGGCATCCTAACAAATTAAAAAAGGCCTGAAGGTATTGTTATTGCTGTCTTATGGATGTCGTCTTTTGAGATTGGAATTTGATGAAAATCTTTCCTGAGTAAAAATTTCGCTCCTTCTAATGAGGTCGCGAAATCTTGAATATGTAGTATCGGATATTTATCCGGGACTGTTTGTGAATTCAGTCTCCAAAAATCACCGCATGATCTCCACGCACCAGGTTCATTCTTAGGTACCATGCATAGCAGAGACGTGTAGAGACTTAAAGAAGGGCGTATAATACCAAAGTTGAGCATATGCTGAAATTCCACCTTAGCTATCTGGTATTTCTTCTCAGGTTGAGAATAAACAGGAGATCCGAGGGTCTGAATTTTATATTCGGCGTTATACTTGATCGGCTCAGTATATATGAACGGTGTAGTAATCTCAGAGAATTTCAGGAGTAAATCTTCCAGTTCATTTGCTGAAGGTAACACTGTCGAGTTTTCCTTTAATAACTAATTGTATTGTCTGATCAACCAGATATTTGTATGACATATTTACATTTAGATTAAAGCATGAGAGAAAGCCCGCCCATATAATAATAGGCAAATTAACCTGGGCAATTATGAAGACCCAAGAAAACTTTCTTTGTAAGCTGAGATCCAACGTCATCGAAGTTTCACTGAAAGTATATCGCTGAAGATGGTTGTTAGCTTGTTTATTAGCCATGTCAGTGGGATAACACTGATCTGCGCGCCGGTGTCTATTAGAAATGAATATCCAGAATTTCTATCTTTTATGTAGAAGAGGCGGTTCTTCGTGTTCCCGGCAGCTAACGCCGTCCTCATGTGCTGCCAGGAAAATCGTCTCCCGCTTACCACATAATATTGTTTTTTTCTGAGTTTGTTCCAAACTTGCAAGGCTTGATGCATTTTTTTGCCTGTGGTCCATATGTGAACTGTTACCAACAGGTGTCGAAATGACATTTGTCTCTGAATTTTGATCTGCTTCTATGTCCATGATGGCACGACACATGCCTGGATCTGTTGTCAAGTTAAATTGATTGTTGCAATTCCTGTAGACGTGGAGTTAGCTCTGTTATCTTTTTTTCTAACTCCTGGAGTTCAGTGTTGTTATTGACCGAACTACTGAGGGTGGTGCATTAACGCTAGCAGTGTTAGCTGGTTGGTTGTCCTGAATTTTGCCAGCTATTTCTGCTATCCGTTGCAAATCTATGTCTTCAGGGAGTGAAACTAGGATCTGTGTTATTTGTGCACATTTGTCCATCCATAATTTACGCAAGACTACGTTGGAGATTGTGTTATTTCCAAGTAATATTTTCATTTTTCTCAAGAGTTGTGAATGTTTACTGTTTACTATCACGGAGGCGTCAATTGTTGAAAAGGTCATGTAACATTCTCTCCTCTGATTCCCCGGTGCAGTGAATGATGGCTTCTCGTAGTACATCATACAGTTTTTTAGGTGATATCTCATGGAGCAAGTTAGATACCTCCATTGCCACGTTGGCAGGTAATTTTTCTACAACGTATATAAATCATGCGTTCTCTGAAATTATTCTTTTTGCACTGAGTATTGCGTTAAGTTGGACAGACCACACTTGAATGTTAGTTTTTTGTTGTACATAGGAAGAATTATCAATATTGTGGCTTCTGTTAATGCCGCAGCCATGCTTGTATTGGGGTGTTGCAATTTGGTTTTGCGCACCTTTTTTAGGAAAGATTTTTAGAGTAGAGATCACAAAACTTATTTCGCCAAGATTTCGTGGGGTCACCAAAAACTTAGATGAGGTTGCCAAACTGTATTTTTCGTTTGTTTTGCCACCGCTTTGTCGAGTCGTCACAGCTTTGTCGGGGTCACCAAATTGTATTTTGTTTTAGCTATTCTCTTATTAAAATAAGTTGCAAGCGTGTTCCAGATTACTTAATCCGCCATATTTAAAATTTATGCAATGACGATTAAGCAGAAAGCATTTGACAAATAAAGAAATACAGCAGATTCTTTGTAACAGCAATAACAAATTTAGCATTTATATCATAAAATACAAAAATTGGCAGAAAATAAGATATAAAAATTATGAATGAGAAGAGTTATCTCCTTTTGACAATAAACGTGATAGAATGTAGTTCTTGGTGTTATAAACAGTTCAAAGGATGAATGTTACTTAAATGTGTGAATAAATTGTTCCTTTGATTGAAATGTTTTGTGAATGAAAATTTAGATGTTCGAGTGTTGTCTGTTGAATAAATTATATCTGTTAAGACAGTACTTAACATGGTAAAATTTCAACAATCAGAGTAACAAAGATTCCGATGACATTTTGGTCCAAAAGTAAATTTCTTACTGATGAGTTTTGGTAAGTTTCTTACTTTTATAATAGTGGAATAGGCTCAATCACACATAGTTACAACTTTGGCAGAATCTTGACCTAAACGCGTTCTCAGACGTATTCCCACGTGCTTAGGGTTTTTAAACCAATCAGCGACGACCAGGAACAAATTCTAAATTAAATCCATCGTCTGTGCTGAATTGGACAAGTTTTGTTCTTACTAGCAAAATACATAGTGCAATAACTACATTGTCGCTGGTATCTTTTTATCTGTGCTCACATATTATGCGACGAGCAAATTGTCGCATATGTTCTTTCTTTTTAAAACTGTAATTTTATTTTTCACAAAACCAGTGTATTTGTAATATTTTATGATAAAATAAGTTATGTCAGTGGCATGTCAAGTTAATTCCACACATGTAAGAGAATATTTAGCACAATAAAAATATCTACATTCAACATTATTTACATTGTTTAATCTGTTGTTCTAATCTTTATTGCCTCGTTCACAACATTTCAACCATTGTATTGTATGCTTCTGCCTTTTTCAGGTGCTAGGAATTTCTAACTGAACTCTTTATTTCGGTCACTGGGGTATGTATATCCAGATATATAGATGAGACATCTACATTCAAATATCAATTTTTATAATTCTTTCATTAAAATACGATTTATTCTTTTCTTGTAACATTAAGAATATCATTACAATATATTGTAAATTATTGCTATAACTCAATCCCATCAAGTGAAAAAAAATCGTCAAATGTTCTGAAAATATAGAAATAATAAAACAAACATATGACATGATATTGTGGAACAAAATATGCAGATTTAGATGCGAATGCCATTCAATTATAAATACATGATGGATTATACCTGGACATCAACTAATCAATTTTAAGTTCTAGTTTTAATAGAAAACACAAAAATGAGATCCAGAATTGTTTTAAAAATCTGAAGTAGCAAATTCGCTAATTATAAATTCAATTTAGCTAAGAAACAATTTCCTTTAAATATTTGCTTAAAACAGTTTCATTTATAAATACATAGCTAAAAAATTAACAAATGCTTTTACATGTACAAAAAACTAATTACATTTAATAATATAGAAATTTATTTCTACAGTGAACAATGAAATTATTTTCCAAATATATTTTTGATATATTCATAAATAGATCCATTTCTGAGAATAACTGACATTCTTCAAAAACTGACATGTTTCAAATGGAAAAATATGTATTAAGCATAAGCCCTCAATTCCTTTACTTTTCGCTCAATCTGAACTTTTATCATCTATTGATAAAGCTTGTAAATTTTCTTCCAATTCTATTCATCTGAAGCATCTTTGCCTGAATTGCCATTTATAACTGAATCTCAACTTTAAGATATGTGCAACATTGTCAATGGTTTATGTTGTCATTTCTAAACTTGATCATCAAAAAGCATGTGGAATATATTATTCCTGTAATTGCCTTAAAGAAATGTGCTCCTGAACTGGTTCCTATTTTCTCGAAGCTCTACAGTAAATACTTTGCTATTTCTTACTTTGCAGCTTGTTGGAAATTCTCTGCTGTAGTTCCTGTTTTTGATAACTCAAGTGAACTGTCTGATGCAGAAGACAAGTAGCAGACAGATGAAGAGGAAGCAGATAATGCAGGTGTTGGCTGAGGAACTGGTGAAACCCTGGGCAGTGTATCGTCTCTCAAGTCACACTCTGCTAAAGCAGCTCGATTTATGGCCTGTTTTTGAGCTGCCCACTTCCCCTGGATCTTCAATAGTTTCTGGACCACCTGCAGCAGACATGAGGGAGTCCATGGTGCGCTGTGTTGTCTGGCCCACGATGGCAGACAAAAAACACGCTTCCGGTGTGTGTCTTGTCAACGAGCTAAGTGTCCCAAACATTATTACACCATGTGTAGCAACTGTATATGAGGCTGAGGTAAGTAGTAATGCACCTGAAGAATTTATTTACTTGTACATAACAAATAAATAGTCAGTTTCTACAGTCATTTTAGTTAAAAAAAAATTATTTGTGTAAAAAAGTGATTTTTGTGGTAGATAAAATAAGGCCTTTTTTCACGTCTCATCTCTACAGAAGTTGCAGCAGATCGGGACCAGCACCTCCTTCAGCAGTGGCTCACAGGACCTGGAAAGCCGTATGAAGCGTTTGGAAGTCATCGGAGGATAATTTTTTGTTTTTGTTTTGAAACATTTGCCTGTTCTTCATTATAATTTTCAGTACCTAATTTTCTTACCTAAATAATATGTTTTTCAGTTCCTATTAATGTTAACTCAAAGTACAAATTTTGAAGTGCCTGCATGAAAAATATTTCAAATAAAGATTTTATTTAATATTTTTTTCAATATTTTCAAAATTGGGTATGATATACCCATGGTTAGCAGTGGTAAAACTTTAATTGATTAGTGTTCTAGGGTTAAGCAAATTATTAGAGGCTGTAATCAATTCTACACTAGTTAAGCTTCTCACCTCCCAGAGTCTTCTATCAGACTAACAATATGGCTTCTGCTTCTCAAGGTCAATAGCCATTGTATTAGCAATTATTGCTGATAAGAATGATGAAGCTCAGACTATTGCTTCAGATATTCTAAAGGTATGCAACAGAGTTTGGTAAACATTTCTTCTTCACAATATGAATGGTTATTGTGCTTCTGGTTGAACTTTTGGATTTCTTATCAAATTGCAGTTTGTTGTAAGTTTCTTGAATGGTCACTCTTTTAGATTTTTATATATAAAAGCATGTGTCCCTCAGGGATCTATCCTCAGACAACTTTGTTCCTAATTTTTATCAATGACTTTCCCAATGCCATTAGTTCTTGACTTGGTAGGTATGCTAATGCCACAACTATTTACTCCTATTTTAATGATAAGTCCGATATGTTTGATAAAGACAAATTGGCTGATCTAAAAGATGATCCTCATTCTGTTGTTTACTAGAACAGGAAATGGCTTAATTTTAATGCTTCCAAAACTAAACCACTCTCTTTTAATAATCTTAAAGAACCATTTTTGTCTTCCATCATATGACTGAGAAACTTTGTGCTTTCTCAGTCTAATGTTTTCCATTGATATGGATTGGAATGATTATATTGAGTCAATTGCTAAATCTGCTGCTAAGAAAGTTGGTACACTGTGTCATGTTAGACAATATTTCCTGCCCAAATTTGTCTTGTAGTTTTATAAGTTTGTGACACTATCTCCCGTGGGGAAACTTTCCCTTCTCCCGCGGGGATACTTTCCCTTGTTTGGTTTAATACAGCAGAGAGAGAGAAATTGGTATTAGTAATATTATTAGTTATGCTTTATTGTAATACGCGATGTGAGCTTATGTAAAAAACTATTTTAATACTATCAAATACTTGTAAAATATGGGGAATAGAAAAATTAACTATTTTAATACTATCATGAACTTTTAAAATCCGGGGAATATAAAATTTAGCTATTTTTGGAAAGAAAAGGTAAAAATATAATTTTTCTTCTTTCGTGTTCGAAGCGGATATTTTTGGTAGCCATAATAAAATGTCAGGATTATTTGATGGGGTCAGACGGAGTCCCTCAACAGACATTTCTGGGAACAGAAACCTGTGGGAAATTGAAAAAAAATCTGAATATAATGTGAGCTGGTGATATCTCATTCGTCCAAGCTAACCTCTTCCGCAGATCGAGTGGGTAAAAAAATGATTTCATAGGCCGAGGGCTTCAAGTCGGCTAAATCCCCTGAGAGGATTGAAGAGGCTTATAAAAACCTGGACTCGGCGAAAAAAATCATTTTTTTTCAGTTGTTTTTCAGTTTTTGGTTTTGGGTTAGCTGAGTAGCTATCAGTCGAAAAGTAACGACTGTGGAAAAAGGTTCCCAACCGGGGAACCATGACCCACGGCTGGTCGCCCACCATAGAACTTATGGCTAAAGAGTTAATTTCGAATGAAGCCTGTCGCCGATTAACTTGAGGAGTTAATTTGGAATAATGCGCCTTCGATATGAATCCCGAAAGAACGTTATTCTTTTTTTTTTTAAATCATGGGAGAATCGAAAATTCTGATTCCTCGTTTGCTCTACTTCGGTAAACTCCGATAAGGACCTGAAAGGACTTTGTTATTTTAGAAGTTGCATAGAGAATTGACAGTCCTGATTATAGAGAATATGTGAGAAAACTTTAATGAAAATTTAATGAATACGTGAAAAGACTTTAGTGAAAATTTGAGGAGCTCTGTTTACTTTCAAACTCAAACGAAACTTAGAAAAGACATTTTTATTTAAGGATTGAAAGCTCTGATATTTTAAAATATTTTTAAACGAACTTTCTTTCTCCGTTGTAACCGGCATTCTGACAACTGTATTATCATTTTTGACAACTGTATTATCTGCTCCTGTGAAAAGAAAAACATTGTTTTTTTTTATATATATATATATAAAGACATTCTTCGTAACTCTCCAAGCACGTTCGAGCATATTCATTTATCTTATTAATTTTTTTTTTTTTTTTTTTTGGTACTGTATTTTTTTAATACCACAAGTGTGCACCAGTGTCCGGACTGGCTCTGATAGCAAGGCGACTACTAAAATTGCACGACACGACCTCTGGGATCAATTCACAACGTGGGACAGTGGCGCGTTGTTGCAAGAGACGTCTTGTAAACCAGCTTTTGTAGCGACATCATCGGACAAGATCATCACAACCAGTGACAGCGACCGAACCAACCGGCCAGCCGAGTGGCAGTGCCACAACTGGGATCGTCACGACCATCAACGAGAACGAGACGGCTAGACCCGGGCAAACATGGTGTTACAAGTTTACCATTCGCCCATGCATTGAATATAGTTACCATATCTGGTTTGGTGCTTCTGTATCTTGAGATTCTTGAAAAAATGCAAAGAAGAATCTACAATATTACCAATCCTGAGCTGGCATCTCAGCTTCAATCAATTTTCCACCCACTGTAATATAGCTCTGCTGTAGCTTTACTATATTTTCAAGGCAATTATTCTCATGAGCTTTCCTCTTTGGTACCTCAACTTGAATTTATTCATTGATGGGCAGCTAGGTCATATCATTTTACTATTGAAATTGCTAAATATAACTATTGTAAACTATAATTAGTTAAAAGTATTCTTTACTATTTTTCCAGTAGTTTCATCTTCAAAGATTAGTTCAGCCTCCAGCTGTATCAACTGCTATCTATGGTGGTAATTTGTATATGAATATAACAATAACCATAAGTTCTATTCTAATGGCATCTTCTCTCTAATTTCTCACCTGTGGAAATTTCTTTCAGCCTCTAGTTTTTTTTTGTCAAAATGATGTTCAAATATTTAATTCCAATATCATTCATCATTTATCATCTTCTGTCTCTTTAAAGCTTGCTCTTTTTTTATTGTCATTTCTACTCAGCAACCCCCTATGCCTTAGTGACATTATTTCATTGCTTGGGATGAAATGAGAAAGAATATATGGTATTAATTTTAATGTATTTTTTCTGTAATGAATTTATCAGTTATGGGACATTATGTTTGACAGATCAGAGAAAGATTAAAATTTATGTCTTTACTAAGTAAGACCTTCTTTTTCATGTTCTAACATTTTTCTTGCCCAATCTATTGGCTTATTTTTACTTTTCCAAATAAAAAGAAACCATTACATTTTCACATTAAATTTGATTTACCTAAACAATACATTATTAAAAAAATACTTTTCTGTTACAAGTAATTGCATAAATAGTGAATATAACTGAAAACTCAGTAAGTGCTTAAAATACAGTCAATTATATATATATATATATATATATATTTATATATATATAGTGTACTGAGACAGCAGATAATTATTTAAACATATATTGTTAAATATAGCAGAAAATGAATATCCATTATGCTTAATCATGAGCCATTTTAAACATTAAATTAAAGCCAAAGTAAAATGTTTAGAATGGCTCATGATCAAGAATAATAGATATTCATTTTCTGCTATATTTAACAATATATGTTTAGATATAGATATATATGTATACACACACAGACATATGCATACACAATATTCATACATGTGTATATCTTAATACTTTGCTAGTTTTGTGACATCCAACCAACCTCAATTAAAAACCATCTATATTCTCCACATTTACTTAAAAACAAAAACAACCCACTGTGATAAAGATATTTCCTTCCAAAAAATGAATTCTAAAATTTTTCTGTCTTATGAGATAAAATACTGAAAGTCACTTGTTAACACCATTTTAAACTTTTTTTTAAAAAAAAATAAAAATGCCTTAATCCGAAGATTCTCAATATATTTAGCAATAAATAGGATCACATTCATCAATTTTCTCAAGCACATCTTTATAAGAATGCATGTGAATGTCTATTGTTTGTAAAATATATTTGATTCTTTTAAATCTAAGAAAAGTTTTACTTACTTTTGTAGGGTTGTGTTTCTGTGAGTACTCTGGGATCACATAAATCCCAACGAACATTGGGGTCCATTGTGTAACACCATAGATAGCCTGATGCAGTTGGATCTCTGCAGTAATTATTTGATAAATAATTATAATTATGGCGGTGTGGAGTATCAAGTCGCCATTCCTGGCAAGGCTTCCCAAATATAGTGGTATTTAAAGTTCCAGTATATTTTGTAGATTTTATAGCAGTGACTGAAGCAGAAAAATCAAAAGAATTATTAGTAAAATTATTTTCATGATAATGACATAATTTATAGTTTTTCACAGAATTAAAAACAAACAAGGAAATTTAATTTTTAAATGATTTAGATAATAAATTAATGAAAGTTAAGTACAAACATTCTTAGACATTCTAATTCCTTCACGTTTATATATTTTTAAAATTCAAAAGAGTTGTTTAATAAAAGTTGTTTAGAAAATGCATCAACAATTTATTTTTTTTCTTGAAGAAAAATTATTTTATAACTATATTTTTTTTTACTTTTTCAGATAATAGAAAAAATATATTTTGATACATTTACTGGATATATTTTGATACATTTATTTAGTCAGTACTAATGAATATTGATTTCCAATACCCGATTTCTTTGTTAACCAAATGAAAGTGAGAAAATTTTAACTAATGTTAACTTGTCAATTTTTGTCTCTTGTTAAAAAGATCCGCAAAATATTATCATGCACTGATTTACTCTTAACTAGTATCCTTCTCTTAGATATTATAATTAAAACAATTTGAAAATTGTAATTTTCAGTGTTCATCAGGTGTCTGTCATAGTTGGTAACATTCCAAGTATTTAAAACTAAAGTCTTTATTCAATTCCACCAACCATACCAAAGGAATATTTTGAATCTGTTAATTCCTCCTTCTGATGTTGCTAGTCCCTTCCACTGAACCAGGTTTGCATTTTAGTAGAGATATATTCTGATATTTTAAAATTAAAAACATTAAAACACTAAGTAGACATCTGTTTACCTTGCGAGATAAAGGTAGTACTTTTTTGAACAAAACTGAGTCCATTGGTGGTGAAACTGGAGTGACCTCTCCAGAGCACAACCTGACTAATGGTATATGAAGGCTATGCACTGCCTAGACTACATGAACCTCCTTCCTCTCAACCATACTGACAAGATCTAAATGAATACATTTGGTTATGGCTTGACAGTAGAAAGTGCTGGAAAGTTACCAGTATTAAAGCCAACCACCTTCAGAGTTCTACTCCAGATTTGCAGTCTGGATTTACTTCCATTGTTTTTCCATATTTAGATATTACCACAAGGAGCTGTCGAGCTCCATCTACAACAAGCAACTGATTATGAGGTACAAGTTTTCTGCTTTTGCCCATTCTCCTGTTTGAAGCTGGACTTTGTTATCAAAGGCTATTTGAAATGCATGCCATTGAAAATAGTGTAAGCTTGTCCCTACTATCATCCCCAACTATGACAACCTTTGGAACATATATAATGTACATATATAAAATCTAAAATTAAACTTTTGAAAACAACTCCTCGCTGAAATTCACTTATGAACTTATGGACAATAACAAAATCCCATTTCTTGACATTAATATAGAGTTAAAAACCAACAAATTTATTACTTATTTATATAAAAAACCCACCAGTAAGAACTCTTGTCTTCTTAATTTTAATAGACAGTGCCCAGAAAGTTATAAAATAGCAGTAATTATGAACTTCTTAAATAGAACACATCAAAATTCTTCCTCCCAAAGAATATTCTTGAGCAAACTAAAACACATAACGCAAACACTAGTCAACAATAATTTTCCCAACTACATCATTGATAAACAAATAAAATTATTCTTACAAAAAATATATAACACTAGCATTAAAAATAACACACAAGAAAACACCTACATATTTTATTAATTATAAACTGGACAAATTTTCTATACAAAAAATTATTAAACACCATATTTCTGCAGTAGTTCCTCAAAAACATGTAAAATTTATAATATATTATAGAAAATGAAAGACAGCAAACCTTGTTATTTCTAATATATTATTATAACCCTATCAAATCTAAAATAGCAATGACTAGTATAGTGCATGAATTTCAATGCTCTCTACAAGATTGTTTCTTGTCATAAATCAATTACCTATATTAGCCATAATACCACTTCCCTGAGTTAGACGCCTTACATGCCACTTATCTAGTATTAATAGTGCAATAAAAAACATTTATTAACCCATAACTTCCAAGAACCCTTAAGAAAAATTTTGATTGAAAATACAAAAATACTATTTAAATCACAATATTAAAGGCACCTCGCTATAAGAGAGGCACTATATATCAAAGAACTTTCTCTTACCATCAACCTTACACTATTTAACAGTGGAAGTGAAGTTTTGAAAGTTTTTTAAAAAATGAACAGATGCTCACAAGATGCCCACCATGAGCATCATGTGATAGCTTAAAAAAACTTTCCTTTTCAAAAAACACTAAAAACAGAAAAAATTACATTGCAGTCAAACATGAGAACATAATAACACCAGAAAAATAACATCCTTGAAATGGCCTGTGAAGAAGCTGAAAGTGCTTGGAAAGTTGAAAATTATGGAACATTTTTATATTTCTTAACTCCAGCAAAAAGAAAACATATAAGAATACTGGAAAAATTGTGTTAGATCATTTAATCCAGTGTATGAACATTTCTTTTTCATGACAATATGTTAAAACTGTGAACTTTAAGAATTCTGATTTATTTTCCTGACAGCTACTGACATTATTTCAAGCATGTAAATCTGTGAATAAATTCATTAACTTGTTTTGTTAAAATTACTCATGTGTTTCTTCATCATTATTATCTTTTATTAATTAATCTTCTTGACATGGTTAAAGCAACTGTTTTTATCACCTAAGTGCCAGGCCACTATAAAGTCATTATTTAACATACAATAAAATGCTAAAATTATTTATACTACTTTTCTGACATAAAAATAAATGTGATGAAATAAAAGTAACTTTCTTCTCTTCATTGTTTACAAATTCACAATCCAGTTTGAAAATCTATGTCTGACCAATAGGAAAAAAGATTGTCTCCATACTGAAGAAAAAAAGACCAAGGTTAAATTACACAAGCCTGTGTGAATTAATTTCTAACCAATGAAAGGAAGCAATTTACAAAAAGAAAGAAATTAACAAGTCAATGTCAAAATGTTCTTTGATATAAATAGAGAAAGAAAATTAAATCAGAAAGATTGGTACAGCATCAAATAGGACACTACTACAATGTGATAAAAGAAATTTCAAAATCCTGAATTGGATATAATGTCTCATCAACATACATTCACTCTTCCTTTCCTTCTCATGTGCTATTTTCCTTTATCTCTTCTTCTTCTTCATCCTCACCTTCTAGCCGTCATCAAAGAAGAAGAAGAAAACAACTAACAAAAATTAAACCTTCAACTGACTCCCAAAAATTAATGTCAATAAGTACAATTTTCTATTATTGCTTTTCCTTCCTTTTCACTTACTCACTGTCTACATAAAGAAAGGAACAAAGACTTTATGACTACCCTGTTAATCTTTTTCTGCACATGCATTTCACTACGAATGAACTCTGGATTCATTTAACTCCTTACACTTTGTTTTGAAACATTTTCAGTTTCATTATTTCATATAAAAAAACTGATGTTATTCTGTTCTGTAAATAAATTTCCAAAATAAAAATGAGACACTTTTATTCTTTCCAACCTTCTGATGACAATATTAACATGTTAGGTTATGTTTGGTACAAGGCCAATTTAATAAGCAGTATCAAGCTCCCCACAGTACTAACACTTAAACTATCAATTGATAGACAAATGAACAAGAGTAGAAAATGCAAAATTGATAAATATAACTGTATGTAAGCAAAAACAAAAAGTAAAGATGAGACAAACAAGCTTCAGGTTAGTTGAACAAAAACAAATAAATATTAATAAAAATATAATAACTGTGCAAAAAATTGAAAGAAATAAAATTAAACAATGCCTATATAACAACAAACAAATATAATAATCATAATATATAATAATTGAAATAAAATAAATTATAAATTATAAACAGTAAATGAATGAATAAAAACATCCTCACCTTCAAATGGGATCCACAAAACCAGAAGAACAAACACAATTGAAAACATTTTCTCCTTTGTTAAGTGATATTTAAAAAAATAAAGCTAAAAATAAACTATTATTCTCAACAATAAAAGTTGGAGAATTTTGTAATCCAATTTAGAGAATGTTGCACATAAACTGTTTGAATGGTCAACCATCAAATAGAACAAGTGTAGTTGTTTATAAATTAATAAGGGAAAATAAATAATCCTAGTTTAATTTTAAAGAAATGATTTTGATGAAGAATCTTCAAATGTATGAAAGATCTTATGATATAAGAAGTTTAGAGGGATCTTATATTCTGGTAATGTCAGGTGTAACAGTAGTCAAGCTGGGGTGAGAGATAAGTGGACAGACACTGATTTAGTTGATAGTAGTGGGCGTGGCTTGTATTGTAAGAAGCAAGTTGAGACTAGAAGTGGATAATAAAGGACAAAAAATGATTATTTACAGTATTATGCTTGCATCCATTCTTTCCCTTATCTCTTTTCTCCCCTTTCATTGGACAGTTTTTTAAACTTTTATTTTATTATACATGGATAATCCAGTTTCATATTATTTAACAGCAGTTTTATTATTTTTAGTTTATTTTTCATTAGATGAAATGTTATCAACCATTATCATTACTATTATTATTGATTCTGAAGTATTTTGCATGAGTATTTTTGCTTTGCCATATTCAGGCCATCAATTTATATCAGTGAGTAGATGCAGTCAGTTAATTGCTACATGTGATAAACACTTGGATGATCATGTTTTTTTTAGACAAGACTGACTAGGCAGAAGATTTTCCCACAGTAGATTGCCATTACTTTCTGTGGTAGACTGGTTGCCAACCAAGGCTATAGAGCACATTTTTTCCTGCTATTCAACACATAGCTGGAGGGAGAAGAGATGGATTTATACCTTTCCCAAGGGTAATAAGTGAATGAAACAAATTTGACTAGAATTTAAACTCAGCCCTCTGATTTGTCATTACTCGCACAATGCACATAGATCAGAAATAAAAGAGTTCAACAATACTTTTTTTATAATCATTTCACCCCAAGCAAGTCAGTACTGCTACTGGTGTGCAGGGAGTTACATAAGAGGAGAGTGGTGAGCAAGAGGAACAAGTTACAGCGAGTATTGGACAATGGATAAGAGAAGGATGAGAACACTGATGTGAAGAGAGCTGTATGAGAGTAGAGTAGAAAGGAAGAAGAACATGATACAAGGGTTGTCAGGGAAAGGATGCAAATCAAAGAGATAGGAGATGGAAAGTGAGCTTACATTTAAATTCTTGGAGATTATAGCTGTTAGGGAAGCAAGTATATAGAAAAAAAATTTCATAGGTGAGAAGTGCGAGAAAAGAAGCTACATTTGATCAGTTTTAATGGGACCTAGTCGATAGGCTAGTAGCTTGGGTAAATACATGCAGAGGGGACACCAGGGAGCTAAGCTCATCAGAGCCGAAACCGTGAAAGTATCTATAGAAGAGACAGATGGAAGCCACATTACCTCAGTGCAAAAGTAACTGGAGTTGAGCTACCAGGTCAGGGTCAGATTCTCCATTGGATTTTGTCAAGAAGCCCCAGATGAATAGCAGGGGCACCCAACTAGATGTGACAGCAGTATTCAATTCATGGGCAGATGGTAAATTTATACATGTGCAAGATGGATTCAGATGAGAAAAATTTCCTGGCCCTACACAGTGAACCAACCTTCTTAGCAGCAGATTTAGCAATGGATTTAATGTAATCATTTCACTTGAGTTTGCCTGATAGAGTTAGACCAAGGAGGCCCAGTGTTTTGCTTTCAGGGAGACTAGCCTGATTCATGGTGATGGGGGTAGGAATGATTCTCTATGGTGGTTAAGGGATAGCAGCTTTGTTTTGAAAGCATTAAAATATACAAGCCATTTCTTACCCCAGTCCACCATAGATTGGCAGTAAGGTTAGCTTTGTCAGCTTGGGCAGATTTCTTAACACGGAGGGAGTAAATAGTAGTGTTGTCAACATAGATGCCTACTTGGAATCTGATTACATCAGGAATGTTGATGAAGATCAGAAATAGCATAGGTTCTAGGATAGAGCTTTGAGAGACACCTGCATTCATATGATAGTATCTGGAAGCATGCCCATTCAATACTACCTTCATAATGTGATTTGAAAGGAACAACTGGATTAAACCAAACAAGTGTCCAGTTATACCATAGCTCTGTAGCTTGCATAGAAGGCTAGCATGCCAGACTGTCAAATGCTTTGGTGATATCTAGGGCAACAGCTCTAGCTTCACTGTTCTTATCGAGAGCCTGGTATATATACTCTGTGATGGTCGTTAGCATATCAGCATAGATCTGGTAAAGCGGAAACCATACTGTTTATCAAAGAAGGGGCTGTGGGCTGTGAGATGTTGTACTACTTCAGCATTGATAATAGCCTCAAACACTTTGCCAAAAATTGGTAGGAGGCTGATAGGGTGATAGTGGGGATCTGAGGCTTCTCCAGCATTCTTAAATTCAGGAACCACAGAGGAAGACTTCCAGCAGGCAGGAAAGCAAGAAGCAGAGAGGCAGTAGTTGTAAAGTATGGAGAGGACAAAGGAGAGTTCAGGGTCACATTTCTTCAGGACAACGATTGGTATTCCATCTCCTCCACTCACCTTATGGGGATCAAGCTTTGAAATTATGTTAGAGACCAGTGATGATGTAATGTGAACGTGACTCAGTTGAGCCTAGGTGGGAAATCAGGTGCAGATATCCCAGATGAATCATAGGTTGACTTAGTGAAGAATCTGCAAGCAAAGCATTTGGCATTGTCCACTAAAGATATGAGGACCTCAAATTTATTAATTAAAAGGGGGATTGAGGGCTTACTGTTGTTAAAGACATTTTTACAAAGCTGCCAGTAGTCTTTGAAGATGAACTTGCAGAATGCTATACGCTGCTTCATTCTTTCAGCAAACAAAAGCTTAGCATAATTTAGACTCCTCTTGTACTCATTATGAGCAGAGGTAAAAGTCAACTATTATGGTCAGACATGTGGCTCCAATAAAGCTAGAAGAAGTGATACCTGTGGGCAATAGCAGTTAAGCAAGCAGGGAAGAACCAGGGAGAAGAATGGAGTTTGTCATAACTTCATGGCTTGGATGAAAGCATCAATGCCAGCCCTAATCTAGAAGATGACCTCAGATGCACAGTCTTCATTCAATAGGAAGACTAAAAACTTTATTCCAATGGACGTCACACAGGAAGTCGCGGAACAACTTCCAGTCAGCTCTTTGGTAGCAGTTAGATATTCTGCTGGTCGGTAGTTTCTGGAGGGAAAGGGAAGGGAGAGAGATATTAACAGAAACCGCAGCATGATCAGAGTTGCCAAGAGGGCAAATCTGCATGACAGCAAAAGTTAGTGATACAAGTGAAACAGAGATCTAGCAGAGAGTCAGTTTCATTAGGGTTTATTGGAGAAACATGTAGGGAATTCTACTACATGCGTAAGGGATTGAGTGATCGAAAAGTTCATGGTATGGACACCAGCAAAATTTGTGACAGAGTTTTTCAACCACTTGGGCATTAAAGTCTCTAAAATATAAATATATGAGCAAACAGATGAGAGAAAATGACCTCATCTAAATTTTTCAAGATACTGTCAAATATGGAACAGTCAGGAGATGGAGGGGAGCAATAGAGAAAGAAAAGATAGTTGAGTTTAGTAGGGAGAGATAGAGACACCTGTAGGAATGGTCAGGAGATTCAAGAGAAATCTCCCTAGCTAGAGGGAGATGTTCACTGACATAAATGCCAATTCCATGCATATGGACATTGAAGTCCTTCCTAAAGAGAGGAAGGTAACCAGGGATATGGAAATCAGAGGAAGGAATAAGAGGGTCAAGGTTAAGTTCACTGAGAGCTAAAATGTTAAGTGAGTTTAACTGGAGGAAGGATTCAATGCTGCAAAAGTTGATACGGATGCCACGTATTGAACTCATGTCCTTTTTGATTTAAGGAAACCTGATTGGATACAATAAACACTGATTGAACATATTATCTAAGTTATGTTTCTTGGACTTTATAAACATGATATTTTTTGTTGTCATTTATCAGGGTAGTTCGATTTAAATCATTGATTTAGATTACAATTGAAATCAAATGATATTTTTTAATCACAGTTTTTCAAAATTCTTGATAAATCAAAAGGATTTACAAGAGATTTAGAAAAATATAAGTTAAATTACAGTATTTTTGTTTGCATGTAATTTTATGAAAGAAGGAGAGTGAATAAAATATTTATTAACCATGAAGTGAATAATTTTTTACTATAAAATAAAATTTGAACAATTCAAATAACAAATGTTTTGCTTATTATTATCAAATTCTTTAAGATTAGTAATATTTGCATTCATTGTTTGGAACAGAAACATAAGAGAGTTTTGCTGCTCTATCTTTACCAAGACAGTTTCTCAATTTGAAATGCAACAGTTCATAAGATGAGAAGACTTTTTCAATGCTACCAATAGGAATTAATTTACTGTAAAAAGTATTTCATTTAACACATCTGTATATGAATTTCACCATTCAATAGTAGAGATCATTTTGCTTATGAAGTCTACAAATTTAAATACCTGGAAAGGAGGAGACTTTGCTGACAACTTCATAATAAAAGGAACAAGAAGGGGAATTATTTTTCTCACTTGCATATTTCATCACAATATTGACTTCCCCCTTGTTTACTGACTTGCCTTAAAAATAAAGATGAACAATGTTAGCAAGATGGTGAGCTTTGGTCATGATTTGGTTGTACTTCATTTTGCTATTTCTACTATTTTTTCAGATGCTTTTTCAAAATTCTTGAACAATTCTTTCTAAATATTCACTGTTTCAGAAACAGTGCATATGCCACAGTGCTTAAAGCTTAAGTAAGGGATTAGTGCAATTGAGATAGCAGTTCCTATTCAGATTGCTTCAGTGTAAGGTTGGCCACCTTATTTCCTACTAGTGAATCTACTTTGTAGCTGTTGAAATATAATTAGTTAAGAAAAAAAGCTTAGATGCAAATTCTAACAGTAACAATATTTATTATTATTAAAAAAGATATGTCCTTCCCTCTATATAATGTCTAGCATGACTTACCAGAGGGTATTCATTGTTGATACTGATAAATGGTATCCACTTTTTCAGAACTGGTCTCTGGTTCCTTTTGTCTGGAGTTGGTCTTCTAAACCTTGGAGCAGGCCACATGTTCTTCTGTGAAAGCCTGTTCTAGATGCTAGTCCATGTCACATGGTTCTTACTTCTATGTAAGGGGAGCCAACATTTTTTACCAATCCAAGATCCTTTTGCAAGAGTTTGGCTAATTGTTTATATAACTCTTTAAATAGATATAATGTTCCGTTGAGTGTTATGACAAAACAAGATATTACCTACTTGATGATATCTTGCTGTGGTATAATGATTCTGCTTAAAATATTCTAAAAAAATTTATTAGTACTATAAGATAATTAAAAATAATAATTAATTAAAAAGTATAAGTATTTTTTTTTAAATCAAGGCAAGGGGTTACTGGGTGTGGAAGAATTAGAAACAGAAACATTACTAATGAGCAAGAACAAAAAGATTAATCAGGAGGACAATAGATAGGGATTGACATTGCATTTAAATTTTTGAAAATTAAAATTGGCTGGAAAGCATGGAGCCAGAAGTGAGTTCCACAAGCAAGGAGTGTAAGAAAAGAAATTGTTAGCATACAATTTACAGTTACATCTAGCCAGATCAACTGTAAATTGATGAGATCTCAACACTAGTCTAGTACTGCCCATAACTTCAAAAGTCTGGATACCACAATGAAGAGATTGTCAAAACAATTACCATGAAAGCACAGGATGTGATGGACGAACTGTCATCTTAATTACACAAAATTTAAAATAAAACTGCTATTGGTTTCAACCACAGCCTCCAAATGACTTTGCAATCTCTTGCAATTCTTCTGAAGAGATATTTCACATTATTAGTTCTATTTTGTATTTTTCCAGTATTACATAAGAGATTGACAAAGGTGAACAGCTATTTTAAAAGGCTGCAAAAATTAAATAGTTGTATGAATTTATCTGAAAAAAACCCCAAAAAAACAAGCAAGACCATAAGTTGACCATAGAAGCATGTAATGACTAAATTGGGAAAAATTCAGTCAGTCAATATAACCGAATATTGCTAATTTAGAAAACCTCAATTCTCCTACTGCTCCCCTTGAAAAATGTGAATGCTGTTGATAATATAGTTAAGTTTGTTGGAGTGCTGAAACTAATTCAAGTGTATTTAAAAAATTTTACCATTTTACTTTCTCTCAAAGTAATTCTGGAATATGCCATTGGATGTTGACCCAGGGAAAAGAAAATACACAAGCAGAAAAAACTTTTGGTTAGGAAGTTGTACTAGTAGCTAAACTTTAACTCTGTTAGTGGAATCAAAACCGTATTTTGAGGATTATCACTCCAACTTTATATACCAATAGGTTCAGTCAGATTTGAATGGCATAATTTTTTGTTAGTAAGGCAGTGATTTGAGAGAAAGATAATTCATATCTTTCAGTATCATAAAAAATTTCAAGGCTAGTAACATATATTCCAATCAGAATTATTCTTTATAAGAGACCTTTCATTTTTATTTTATTTACTTTCATTATATTTATTTATTTTTTATGAGTAACCTATACTATAAGAGCCACATCCATCTGTTATAATTTCATATATATACTATAATGAATGTGCCTCTGCTGTCAAAATATTTAAGAGTATTATTAGCTCTTTCCTCACAAGTTATCCTCCCCTGCGCTTCACATGACAGGAGGTATATATATATATATATATATATATATATACACAAATACGTAACAGTCTTTATTATAATAGAAAGAATATATATATATATATATATGTGTGTGTGTGTGTGTGTGTGTGTGTGTGTGTATTCTTCGACATAATTATTGCAAAAAATAAAATAAGGCATTGTTAAAGAGCAAACATGCAGCATGAGCTTTCATAACTGGCAGTAAATTTTAATACATATATATATATATATATATATATATACAAATAAATACACGATAATAGAGAGGATAAGAGCCATGTCCGTCCATCGGGCAATTCAATCAATAATAAAATATACAACATTTCCTTTACTGATAAGATATACAGTATCCACAAATCATTTAAGTAGTAATAAAAATAAATTTAGTAAGCTATCCATGACGGTTATGTGGTGGAATTGTTAGCAGTCTGGAATTTAAATCCAGTGATCTACGTTCTAGACATAAACTTTTATCTTTCACAATGTATTTAAACAGTAATAAAAATAAAAGAAGTAACTTATCTGCAATATTTCTGTAGTGTAATGGTTAGCATTCTGAATTTTGCATCTGTCAATATGAGATCAAATCTGAGTAGAATTTTTTATCCTCCACAAAGTATTTAAGTAGTAATAAAAATAAAAGTAACATGTTATCTACAACAGTTGGGTGTATAATGGTTAGCACTCAGAAGCAAACAATCCGAGTTCAAAACTCGACAGAACCTTTTATCTTCCACAATTTATTTAAGTAGTAATCTATCTCCTATCTATACTATAAGAGCCACTATCTGTCTATCCATCACAATTTCATATCTGTAAGATAATAAAAGCCGTGTCCGTCCGTCACATGATCCAACCAGTAATAAAATATGCAGCATTTCCTTTACTAATAAGATATACAGTATTTCTTTCAGTAATAAGATATGTAGTACTTTTTGTTAAACTAGATATAAATGTTTTCATTAGTCGTACAGGTTAGGACATGACTTGGGTCTGTACACTGCTTCCTGATCATTTCAATCAGCAGTCAAACATGTTTAACAACTCAGCCTTTTATTTCTTGCTTGATTTCCATATATTATGTGCGTATTACTTCATTGTATTTAGTGAAAGACATTGCACAGTTCCTTTGTTTCTTTTCCGATATCTTTCAAAAATAGTAAACGTATTTTCTGGCCAGACGTTTGTATCAGGGTTCAGTCCTCCACTGAACTTTTCTTTCTTTATATTTAATTGCTTAAAAACTTTATATTGGTCTCAACGTGATAATTTTACTTCAAATTTGCAACAAATATAAATACCCCAAGTGTATAAGCATACATACACTACACGTTGGTCTTGATAAATATGAAGGACATTATTCTTTTTTGATTTGTGACTACTGGACTCCCATTATGAGTGTTGATATTGCCAACCAAAGAAAAGCTGCTAGAATTCGTCAACAGGAGTGGCAAAGAAGATTGATCAATGATATCAAGAAGCTATGAGACAACTAAATGCTAATTGACGATGAGATGCTCGGGCTAACTTAAGCCAAACACAATGTACAGAAATCAGACAACAAAATTCTCAACAACATCAAGAGAATTTGTCACGGGAAAGAAGAGCGGATATTTTACAATAAAATGCTCAACAACATCAAAAAAACTTATGAGAGAAAGAAGGGTCGAGATTTTACAGCAAAATGCTTAACAACATCGGAAAGCTCAAGAGAGTTTGTCACAGGAAAGAAGATTTTAGACCAGAATGTTTCCCATTACACTACAGTTGTGAACTTGTGACACCATGAAAGTACCGTGGTGATACCGACCGAACAAAAGCGAGGCCGGATGTTGGCTCTATGCCGACCAAAAAGCGAATGAATAAAAATCATCTCCCCGCGGGTGGATTTGCGCAGATGTTCTGGTCGAAAAATAAAAATTAATCAAATATCAAATTACCATTTCGTGAGCCTACGCGAATTTTATTTACCAGCCAATGGGAAGCCCAGAATCAAATTCAAATATGAAATTCCTAACGAGCTTCTGATCCCAAAGGCAGATATAAAAAGTGAAGACAAAGCATCGTTAGAGAGACGAGAAAACGAGAGGAGAAGAGTGTAATTAATATTCCCTTGACTTAAGTCGAGCGGCTACTATGCTGACCTCTTTCTTTCTCTCTGTCTCATAAGTACTTACTGACCCCTTCAAAGACATTCCTCAAAGTACCTACTGACTTGCTGACCTTAGAAGCGGTAACTTCAAAATGAACATCGACTTACCTACATGACGCTTCCACACTCCTAAGCCTTTTATCTTTTTCAGCCTTATATTATTTTCCAAGAACATTCTAACCTCTGTTGGACTTATAATCAAGTATTATTTTAATTGTAAAAACATTAATTGAAATGTGTATATATAAATGTTATTTTATACTCAAATTGCCTTTCTTGATTTTATAATCATTTTATGAATTGTAGTGGGCTATCTTGCCACAGGGTCAAATTCCGTTAACTTTCTACGGTATACGATTACCCTTCAGTAGAACGGAATCCTACTACTACTAGAAAAGAATAAATAAGATAAGAAACCCGCTATAGTACAATGTCAATACAGCAGTTCTCTGATGTCCATGGGCAAAAATAACAAAAAAAAGTGTAAATATTAAATTTGTTAATTTTAATACTATTTTAACCCAAATATGAATTTTTCTTATTGTTATTATTTGTTACTCTTTTAATAATCGTCTAATCTGCAACACCGTATTATGACCCTACTGGACCGACGTACTCCACAAGACCGGCCGTTGGTCCTGTATGGTCGAGTATTGCAGGTTAGACCTGAACCTGCGGTTCCAAATGTCGATTTGATGCCATCCTCCAGCCACATTGTCGTTTTTTATCCTGGGGAGCTGTTATCAGATCGTAGAAATCCGAAGCTCCCCCTTGATTCACCTGCAAGTTCGTCGGGTGTAAAAAATCGGGTTAACAGAAAAATAAATACAACCAAGTTGATTCGATTTTGGGAAGACAAAAGGTTTTAAATACAAACAATAAAAAATCCTTATTGCAAAAAAATGTATGTCTCTTGTATATGAAAACAAAATACTTCAAACAATTTCTGTAAAGGAGAGATGTGACTTTCGTTTAACCTTTTTTTTTTTGTTCGTTCTTAGTGCAACTACTACAACCGTCAACGTTCCCGTTCTCAGTGGTATTAATAGTAGTAGTAGCAGTAGCGGCTTTTAGATGCTAGCGAAAGTAATTCGCTTCTTCGATCTCCGTATCAGCAACACACACAGTGGACGTTTCTTTCAATCTCTGACTTTCAACTCAGTTCGACTGCATTCGAAGATAGTCAAAACCCCAATTCTTCTTCTGGCAAACCACTACAAACTTCATCTCGAACCCAAGTGCCTCCTCGGCTGCCTACTACCAACTCCATTTCACAAATTAAGGTCTGTTTTTTATTGAGAATAAACCGGCATCACATGTGATCTGGCTGTGACCCATCTCCTGACACTCACAAGACTCATGACAGGCATTTTTATTATTTATCCATCTTGCCCTTTGCTTTGTTTATAAACAAATCTTCACCAACCTGATTTGAAATTAAAAATATCAAAGAGGACACTTCACTCTATTCATCGGCTGTCTTAGGTTTCATATATAATTGTTCTAGATTCTTATCTATTAATAAAATTTGTCAACTTCACAAAAGATCGTGTTTTTCTGTTTATAAAATTAACATTTCAATTAGTAATCTACTACCTTTTGTACACTTAAAATAATTGTATCTAGTGTTCTAATTTCTCTTTCTGTGACATTATTAATATTTCAAAGTTTTTATGTTCTATCAACCTCTTGGTTATTCGAAAAGGTTTCTCTTCCACTTTGTGTTTTTCCTTTTACGGCATATCCACCTTTATTAATGTTATTAACATCATTATCATTTCGGGGGTGATATCGTCTCTGCCACATCTCTCCTTTAACCTTTTTGTCTATTACTTGTAATGGACACAAATATTCAGAAATTAATTCTACTCATGCAATTTGTCTATTATACCTTTCACGTGCAGGAGGTATCATTTCGATTAAGGGTAAGAAAAGAAAATGTAGTCCGATTAAATCGATTCAAGTATTACAATTCCTTTCAGTTTCTTCTTTTCGTTTTTTTTTAAGTTCCACCATTCTTTTACACACTGATATTCAATTAAAACAAAATCCCTTCTAACAGGTTTATAGTGTCCGCAGTTCCTTTTTCAATTAATACCAAGTGCAATAGCAAAATAAGAATCATATATATAATTTTTTCAATTGTATGTCAAGTTAAAAATTATTTATATATATATATATATATATATATATTAATTCCTGAAGTTTTCAATGCTCTATTATATTTAGTCAGTCACTGCATTTATTTACTTTTTATCTTTTCTGCCAGGCCTAGTTTTAATATCTCTGTAGTCGATTCGGGATTCTCCCTAATGCTTTTCAACTCTCCTTGTAGCTTCACAGTGGGTTCAATCGCATTCACATAGAATATTCTTTTACAAAGCTCACTTAATGGTATCCCTCTTTTGTTTGGTTACTTACCAGCCAGTTCACTTCGTCTGCATGACAACTTCGCTCGCCTCTTCAACCGCCACCAGATTACTACTATTATTGAAATGACCAATAATAATCCTATAACTGTAAGCCAAGCTATTATAGCTCGCCTATTCTCTTCCCAACTCGGACTAGTTCTTCTCGCTAGGCCTAATTTACATTTCAATTTTTTCAAGTTAATTTTACCAATCGGCTTCAATAAGTCCGGCATTTTCTCTAAAGAAACTTTAGGGAATCCCATAATTCTGTTCATTTACTCGCGTTGGTTGACACTAATTTCAAGAAAGATTCGTTTTCTTCCATGTTTTTTTTTTCTTCTGTCTGGTAATAAGGAGGAAGTGTCAATGAGGGTCCATGAGTTCCACAACCCATTGGTAACTCTACAATAAACAACGGTGGCTTTGTGGTGATACCATCGAATCAAGACGGGATTTCGATAAACCCCCATCTTGTACCGAGGAAACTAATAAAAACAAACCAAAAATGAAAACTAAGTCCGGTAGAACAGTTAAATGGAAGAAAGAAAACATATATTTTTATTTCTAACAAAACAAAAAAAATGTACTAAAAAAAAACTATTTGAAAAAAGCGACAACAGATTAAAAAAAACAAAAAACACTCCATTTTCTGGAGCGAAAGTTATATGGTGATACCGACCAAACAAAAACGATGAACCGGATGTGTGCTCTCTCACAACTAAAAGGCAAATGAATAAAAATCGTCGTGCGCATCCGAGTTTGCGCAGATGTTCCGGTTGAAAAATAAAAATTAATCAAATATCAAATTACCATTTCGCGAGCCTTCGCGAATTTTATTTACCAGCCAGTGGAAAGCCCGGAACCAAATACAAGGATGAAATTCGAAACTAGCATCGTTTTGATCCAAAATGCCGATATAAAAAGCGAAGACACAAAAGCTTTGTCGGACAGACCAGGCAGAGACGGACGAGTGTAATTAATATCCCCTTGACTTAAGTCGAGCTGCTACTTAACATTCGCCTCCCTTAACCTATCATAATTTCTCCCTGTCTCAAAAGTACTTATTGACCTCTTCAAAGACATTCCTCAAAGTACTCACTGACTCACTGACCTGAGAAGCAGCAACTTGAAAATGAACATTAATCACACTACTAAGCCTTTTACATTTTCAGCATTATATCTTCCATGAACATTCTTTTATCTCTTTCAGCTTATTATTTTGCCATGAACTCTCTAACTTCCGTTGGACCTTTATTTTAAGTATTGTTTTAATTGTAAAACATAATTGCTATATATATATATGTGTGTGTGTGTGTGTGTGTGTGTGTGTGTGTGTGTGTGTGTGTGTGTGTGTTATTTTATACTCTAATTGCCTTTCTTGAATTTATAATCATTTTATGAATTATAGTGGGTTATCTTCCCACAAGGCCAAATTCCGTTAACCTGCTACGGTATACTACTACCCCTCACTACAAACGGAATATGAGAAGATATACCCGCTATAGCTTCACCTTTATAGTTCTAGTGGGCTTTTTTCACAGACCTTAGATAATTTTAGTTCAGTTTGGGTGGCTACCGCCCAAACTCCATCTGATATGCTAACGGCTGTAGGCAATATAATACTGGATAATACTTCTGCTTGACAGTTCTTCTTGATTCCTCTTTTATTTTTCTTAAATAATTCAAGCACACACAGATCATGGCCAGCAGTCACATAGATTGGACTTGCAGATACACAGGTGCCTAAAGCATCAAACATGCATTTATTTGTTTCTTCATTCGTTAACAACAGATTTTCTGGTCAAATTTAAGGCTAAAAATTGCGCTTCCACCTTGTACCTAGTTACGTCTTCTAACTTTTGATTGGAATTAGGATATGGAATAGGCAGATTTATGACTTGATATATCTCGAAGGTACTATCCTTATCTAACAGAGAAACTGGTACCAGTACTAACAACTTCTTATTGCCCAATAAACTGACACATCCTAGAGCACTATAATACTTCTATAATTACTGGGTGGGATCTACAGGTAATTTATGGTGATGAGGTAATCTAGCATGTATTCTCAACACCTCCTTTAACCAGATTGGGTTTCTAATACTTGGTGACAGGTGTCCTATAGATAACATATTCAAATAATTTTTCTGGGATTCTTGATAACAGATCTGCACAGGTGTTATCTTTTCCAGCGAGATACCCTATTTTATACTGATAGCCACTAAGCTTCAATGCCCACTGCTGGATTTTTTTATTCGTCCATTCTGCCTCCAATAAATGTTTGAGGGGCTTATGATCAGTTTTAATGGTAAACACAGCTCCACTTAAGTAATAGTCTAATTTTTGCATTGCATATAAAATGGCAAACGCTTCTTTTTCTATCCACGGCCATCTCTGCTGGGTTTCTGATAGCTTGTGAGACAGAAAATATATAGGTACTTTCTCAGATATACCTTGCACTGGTCCATCCTTATCAGGACATGGCTGGGTAAGTACCACGCTGATACATTCGTCACTAGCATCTATGTACAGCACCATCAGCTTGCTCAGGTCTGGATAAGTTAGCAAGGGTACTAATGTCAACTGGTGTTGAAATTTTATTCGTCCGTTCGTTTCTTCGTTTTTCTTTCTCTCCTTTTCTCGCTAAGGCCGTTGGGAAATTGAAATGTCTTTGCTGTACCACGTGTCACGTAACTCGCCTCTGATTGGTTGGCTCCCTTTGATAGAATTTGAAGGAACGGGAACCCTCAGTTTTTTTTTGTTTTTTTTACTTTCGTCAACTTGAGCAGTCCTGAAAATTTTACCTCCGTCAGACCAAAGACGTAAAAAGAAGTCTGAATTTATTTGCGGGTTTGAAAAGCTCGCAGAAGAAAAGAAAGGGATTCCTTCAGACGAACAAAGGAGAAACAAAAGATTCGACGATACTTCTTCCAGAGGAAGAAAGAGAGTTTATTTCTCTAAAAAGAACTGTTTCCCCTGTTTGTCATTAACCCACGTGGTGGAAGAAAAATAAGATTGAACGTCACTTTTCCAGAGGAAGAAAGAAAATTTATTTTACGAAAGATACTTCTTCCAGAGGAAGAAAGAAATTTTATTTTACAAAAAGATACTTCTTCCAGATGAAGAAAGCAATTTTATTTTACAAAAAGATACTTCTTCCAGAGGAAGAAAGAAATTTTATTTTACAGAAAAACGGGACAGTTTTCCAGGTCGGGCCACAACCCACGAGGGTTGAAGAAGAGACTTAACAAAAAAGACAAAGAAAGGAAGTTCGAACACTAAACATAACAAAAAATTAAGGTAAACAGAGCCGCTATCCGATAGCTAGAAGGAGGCTACTCTCCTCTAAGTTCTCTCCCTTCAAAGAAAACAAAAGAACTGAAGCTTCCGATTAACACGGTAACTGTAAAGGACTTTTAACATTTTTGTGGTACCAAGGCTATAACCTAGCCTTTGCTAACGGACCGGTTTTGCAGTCAGCTCACTACTCCTCTCTGTGTTTAATAAAGTAGTAAATTTTCTTTAATTTGAACCCATTGCTTTAAATTGAATTTTGTTTGTTTGTTTGTTTTTTATTTCCTTTCTCCTTTCGTTCACAGCAGAATTTTTTCTTACGATATAAAAACATTTCTGCACTGGTCCTTGAGAGTATCAAAGGTTCACTGAAGTTCACTTAAATCTAGCATACTTCTTAGCCAAGGATATCAAGTGTTCTGCTATTCTGCTAAAAGGGAAATAAAACCTGATTTAGATAAGGTAGACGTGATAAGGGCTATACCGGATCTTAAAACAGCGAGAGAGCTTCGCTTTATAGTAGCCAGTGGATATTACAGGCCTTTATTGATAACAAAACCCAAATATCTGGTTTCATCCTTCACATACTGACACTTAGACAATTTTAAGTTGAACCCGTGCTATCTCAACCTATCGAACACCTTCTGTAAGTGTCTAAAATGCTCATCAGGTGTTTAGAAAACACCATGATATCATCCAAGTACGCCATAGTAAAATCTCTCATACCTCCTAACACTACGGACATTAACTGATTAAATACATCTGGGGTATTAGATAACCCAAATAGCATCAACGGAGGTGGGCTTATATATTTCGTAGCGTATATCCATTTTCTTTTGGTTGGGGTTGGCCTCGGCCTCCCCAATTCTCCTCTTTCGCGTCCTTACAAGGTTTTATGTTCACTACCTCATTTCTCGAGCCCTTCTTATACTTTTCCAATCCCTGTTTTTTTTTTGGGGGGGGGGGGGGGTTCTGGTCTCTGCTATTTCTTATCCTCTCCCAAATTCTCTCACTATTTTAGTTACCTCTAGGACCTCCGTCAGCCTACAGGGCCCATCTTTCAGGATGCCACCTCTCACGTCATCATCATGGATGGCGTCCATGAAAGCGTCTGCTAACAACGCCTGAATTGCCCCATTTTTTTTCTTATTTCTGGATTCGGGGATACTAACCCTGCTAATCCCGTCATCCTAACTCCAAGGTTCTCTAGAGTTTCCCTACTTCCTGTTTAATCTTAAATAATTTTCAAATCGCCTCTTAGTTGTTCGCTCGCTAGCATAACGTCTGATTAGGGTTCCCTTCAGCTCGTCCCATGTTATCTGGATGCTTTCCCTATATAAGCCCCTGATAAATTTTGAGACTGGTCCCGTTGCTGCCTCATATTCCAACAGCACCATCTCCCGGTCTGTCAACCTGTATACTAGCTGTTTTTGTGTTGCCTAGGTAGGTGGGTAAATTCATCCCAACCCACAAACTCCTAAAGGCCGCCGTTATTTCGGGGACCGTAACTTCTCACACCGTAATGTCTGACCCAGCAACCATCTTATCTATTCTGGTAGTGTTTTTTAATTTATAAGTAAATTTGAAAGACGAGGGTGACACTAAATCCCTACAGGCTGTTTTCGTATACCATAATTTATCGATAAAAAAAAATCAATAATCGGTGGAAACCAAAAAGTGAACTACCTGGGGCGTGCTTCTGCTGTTGTGTTGTTGTTACTGTAACTATCGTCTTTTCAAATCAATATAATCTTTCAAATCAGTCCTTTTTCTTTTGGTCGTATTCCGGACTCGCAAAGGTTCTCTTCTTTCCTTTCTTTTAATGGATTTTGTAGCCACATGTTGCAAGAATGACGTTGCAAAAAGGACTTGGGATACGAGAGTTTACCACATCCTCTATATTCACCTGATCATTTACCCACTGATTATCATTTTTAAGCGCTTAAGCACATTTTAAATGGCAAAACGTTTAGATCCAAACCAAAGATGGAATGAGCTTTCAAAGATGTCATTGCATCACAGCCAAAAACTTTTTTATCAAAGAGGAATAAATAATCTCGTCGATCGATGGCAGAAGTGCATAGATGTATAATGGTACCACTATCGTTCGTACCTACATACTTACACACATCCACACATCACACTACTTTGCTAAACAGTGATTGGTCGATATATCGCCAATGCATTTCATTGAGAGACAATTTAAAAATCGCATCTACGCGACAAGTTACAAATCACGTTATATTTTCAAGTAATAATTCTTGTACACTTTTGGCAGAAGATTGGATCAAACAGACTCCTCCAGTCGACCCAGCATACGCTTACTGATTGGGTAATTTTTAGCCAATCAGTCGTTTGCACGTGAAAACCGAGTTTCCCGCGTAGCTCTCTGGAACCTATCCGACGACTATTTAAGGGGCTGTTTTCAGTAGCTCATTAATGAGATTTCAGCTACCGAACGAATCCTTGTCAGTTAAAATAATATCTTACTCACACACATACACACGCACACATACAATACGATTTCAATTGTTAAATCCCTGTCAGTTGGATACCGGCCAAGCACATCTTCTAGGATCACGTTAATACAAACATTTCAACTCGACACTTTTGAACCATTTTACAGAACATTATATCAATGATTTTTCCCTTCTGAACAAGACTTTTTCAAAATGAACCTTTCTCAAGAACATTTATTCATTAATTGACTTTCTCTCAAATTAGAGTTAATGGGAGAAAACTCTTGATCTTTCTACATTGTTCAAAGTTAAATGCATGTTTCTTTCTCTATCAACATCGAATTAATGTATATTATTTATGTCTTTTTTTATTACAATTTGTCGTCGCTTATTCTTTTCACGAGTCTTGATGCATTTTCTAATCCTAACTTAAAGTGATTTTTTGGCTAACTCGACGTGCGTGTCTGGAAACCCCTACAGATGCCCAAGGCTTGTATGTTGACTAATTTCAACATTTCTACAGTTAATTTTTCAAGAATAAAATTATGTTCTGAAATCGGCCGTTATTTTTGTAACAATCCAATAGTTTTCTTATCTATATTATTTCTTGCTACAATATTACTTTTAGATAACAGTATTTTCATTTACATTAAAATTTAGTTCAATGAATGACTAAATAATATAGAAATGTTGTATTTTGAAAATTAAGTTTTGATTTTTTTTTTAATTATGCACTTACTGTTATATTTTTCGTTGTTTATTATGTTATAATGGTTGTTGTATTATTACGCATCTATAATCTTCAATAATGGTTGAGTGCTTTGCCTGTAAATTCTCACCCAACTCCACACTTGACTAGTGTTGTCATGATTTATCATGATTTTGGTAAGAAGAGGCTTACAGGAGCTGTCGTAGTTTGTTGTCAATTGCAACATGTGTAGGAAGGAAACTGACGCAGACTGCAGCATAATATGGCCTCAGGATTGCCCACCGAAGGCACTTGCATGGACACCCATCCATGGGTGACATGGTCCTCTACAAGAACTCCGATATTATTCAACTGTTGATCAGAGCAGCCTCTCGACACTATGCAAGAGTTCGAGCTTTTAATTACTGGTCGGATGTAGCAACCAGAAAACTGCCAACCTGGTACATTTGTGGTGATACCACCAACCGAGCAAAAGCGAGTAAACCGGATGTTAGCTCTATGCCGACCAGAAAGCTAATGAATAAAAAGTCGTCGTACGCAAGTGGAGCCGCGCAGATGTTCCGGTTGAAAAATAAAAATTAATCAAATATCAAATTACCAATTTTTATTTATCAGCCAATGAGAAGCCCGTAACCAAATACAAGGATGAAATTCGAAACTAGCTGTTTTGATCCAAAATGCCGATATAAAAAGCGAAGACATAGACGCTTCGTCAGACAGGCACAGATAGAGGAAAAGAGTGTAATTAGTTTTTTCCTCATATATATGTTTTTAAATTTTAATTTATTAGTTTTTAAACCTACTTCTTAAATAATATGGACTGCTCCACTATCATTTTAGTTTGGTATATATATCAAAAATTAAATTATGCAATGGTCAGTTATCAATCATCACCTGAAGATGGCATTGTGTATGAAACTGAGAATTGTGCTACCAGCGAGGAAAAAAATGTATATTTATTATTAATATTTAAATTATAGTTCTGTTATTCTACATCAAGCACTATTTTATTAACACCAAAGTGGACACTGAGATCATCACTAAGCAGCAACAGTGTGTTTCACGCTTGAAGACAATCTTCAGGCCATCTGTCACCACTTGGTGTTGACCTCAGTCCACTTCTAAATTTTCCTATGCTCTATCTTGATATTGACCACTTTCACCCATAAATGTCAGTCAGTCAGTTAAGTGCCATACGTGATACACACTTGGGCGATCAGGTCTCTTTCGAGACATGACTGACTGGGCAGAAGATTATCCCGCAGTAGGTTGCCATTGCTTTCTGCGGTAGACTGGTTGCCGACCAAGGCTATAGAACCCAATCTGTCCCATAAATGTAGCATACCTTAAAACTATTTTAATATATTCCAGTATGCCACGTCATTTCTCTTTCCTCTAATTTGGTGGGGGTAAAGTTGTCCAGTTTCAATGTCTTTGTTTTCATGTTTTTACTGTCTAAGGTCCAAAGAAGAAAGAAGTAGAATTTTTTAAGTTAGTTTGAGTCTAGAAGTGTCAGAAGGGTGGTGTTTGTCGGTGCTAAGCCAATTGATGTCTCTGTATTGTATCACTCTGGATAATGGCTCAGATGTAACTCTTGCACGTTTAAATTATTTTGGTTATCTCCTTTTCTCCAGATTCCATTTTTTGTTCTGTTCATCATTTTTTTTACAATATTATCCAAAAATGCCAAAATGGTTATGTAAAATGACTCCTCAGCAGAATCGAGCAATTCGAAAACTACGGTTTTCATGCAGCAGTGGACATTGCATGACAACTCATCAAAGAATTTGGCATTAAAGTTTCTCAGCAGAGAGTGTCTCTGTTTATGTGAAAAAAAAAACAATGTATATTCTTCTGTTGTCACCTCCACTTCATCAGCAAGAAGAATAAAAAAGCTAGACAAGCTTTGGCAAATGAACATGCCTGGGCTGAGAAAAATTAGACAAAAGTGTTATTTACCAATGAAAGTAAATTTAATTTGGTTGACCTTGATGGTAAGCAATATATCAGATGTAAAGGCAAATGTTGGAAAATAATCAGTAAAATTTTTATAAGAATAGCAAAGCTGGAGCTGTTGCCCTTAATATCTTGAAAGGGTTTGGAATGCTGGTCTTTTGTGCAAACTCCAGAGCTATGATATTTCTAGATGGTTGTTTGATTTAATCTAATCCTTCCTATCAAATCATGAAATGAAGTTTGTTTTGAATGGGCAAGCTGCCAGATTCTTTCATACAAACGCAGGTGTCTCTCAAGGTGTTTCCTAGCTCTTATGCTTTTTCTGATCTTTGTCAATGATTTTACTAATGTAATCATTTCCCAAGTAGACATCTATGCAGATGATGCCACCATTTACATCTATCTGCCAAGACCAACAAAGTAAACCTGGTTGATGCACTTCAAAAGGACCACCAATCTGTGACTGAATGAGGGAAATGGCGTGTAAATTTTAATGCTTCCAAAACGAAGCTGGTCTCCTTTAACTGACATAGAGAAACATTCCTTCCTACCATCAGAAAGGATGACACTAGTTTCCTAAAGAGTAATGCACTGTGCCTCCTTGGCCTCATTTTCTCAAATGACCAAAAATGGAATGAGTACATTGAATCTATAGCTGCATCTACTGCTAGGAAGGTTAGGTCACTGTGTCAGGCCAGGAATTTTTCTTGTCAGAATCCATTTTGTACATTTATAAATCAGTCATTCATTTGTGCATTGAATACTGTTGCCATATCTGGTTGGGTGCTCCTGCTATTCATCTTGAGGTTCTTGACAAAATCCAAAGAAGAATCTGCAATATAATCAATCCTGACTTGGCAGCTTGCCTTTAGTCACTTTCTCACCAATGTAATGTGGCTTCCTTCCTTTTCATAGCAACTGCTCTGTTGAACTTTTTTTCTCATACCTCGACCACATGTATTTACTTGTGCTACTAGATTGACATTTACCACAGAACTAGTTAAATTAAAACTTACAACCAATTTCCTACCACATTCAATATCAGATTGGCAGTCCTTTTGAAGTGCTTTATGGATTTTTTATTCAGACAGACGTAAATGGTGATATCATCTGCATAGGTGCCTACTTAGGAACTGATTACATCAGAAAGATCATTGATGAAGATCAGGAAAAGCATAGGATCTAGGATAGAGCCTTGAGAGTTGCCTGCATTTGCATGAAAGGATCTTGAAACTTGCCCATTCGGAACAACCTTCATTTCACGACTTAATAGGAAGAATTAGATTAAACCAAACAGTTGTCCAGATAAGACACAAAATTACGAAAGGAATGATGCATTTTTTGAAGCTCCTGAAAAATTAAGGTTTTTCTAAGGTTGTTATTATTTTAACCTAAATATGAAATTTTCTTATTATCTGTTACTCTTTTAATGATTGTTTAACCAACTAGTTTTCTTATCTATATTATTCCTTACTACGATTTTAGTTGTATATAACAGTATTTTAAATATCAATGAATAACTGAATGTCATATTTTGACAGTGAAGTTATTTTTTTATTAATTATCCACTTACTGTTACATTTTTCATTGTTTATTGTGTTATAATGCTTGTTATATTGTTTTGTATTTATAATTTATAATCTTACTTACTTGTATATTTTTTAAGATAATTATTTGGTGTTGTAGGGGTCTCGGTGATCAAATTGGCCTTGTGCCAAACTCAACCAAAATCCCCACAATTTAAAATATTGTCTGGTTGAAAGAATAAGTGTTTTATTAATTTTGTTAACTGAACAGAATAAAAAATTTGTAAGGAGTAAAATGTTCAAATAGAAAACATACATAGTTAATTAATTTGTAGGAGTTAAATGTTCAAATAGAAAACATACATAGTTAATTAATTTGTAGGAGTTAAATGTTCAAATAGAAAACATACATAGTTAATTAATTTGTAGGAGTTAAATGTTCAAATAGAAAACATACATAGTTAATTAATTTGTAGGAGTTAAATGTTCAAATAGAAAACATACATAGTTAATTAATTTGTAGGAGTTAAATGTTCAAATAGAAAACATACATAGTTAATTAATTTGTAGGAGTTAAATGTTCAAATAGAAAACATACATAGTTAATTAATTTGTAGGAGTTAAATGTTCAAATAGAAAACATACATAGTTAATTAATTTGTAGGAGTTAAATGTTCAAATAGAAAATTTATGTAGTTAAATGTGCCAGAGAAATAGTAGTAAGGAGCTAAATATCTATATATAGAAAGATTAACAGATTACTAATGAAGTCTGTGTTCCTTTTGCTTTTTTGGGTGGGGTGGGGCAAGAAAGTGAAAAGGAAGGTGAAGCAATAAAGGAAAATGGTACTTATCGAAGTTAATTTTTAAGAGTCAGTTGAAGTATCTTGTTGTTGCTGTCATTGACGGTGTGTGAGTTAAGACAAAGAAAGGAAAATAGGAAGGAGAGGCAGAACGAATGTATGTCAATGAGACATGTCAGTGTCAGTGTTTTGAAATCTCTCCCTTACATTGTGGGGAGGTTCATATCAGATCCCTGCTCCCATCAAACTGTCTTTGGCTGGTTAAGAGACGTAGATAAGTACTTAGATCAAATTAAATGAATTAATATTATATACATATATAAATGTAAGAAAGCACTCCCCACATTTGAATGTTCAGAAGGTTGAACAACAATTGAAAGATAAATCCCACATCTTTTTATAATAATAATGATGTTTTTTATTAATTAATCTATTACATCACGTTATGTAGTCATCAGAAAGTTTTGCTGTGTAATAATATTTGCCAAGAATTCAGTTTCTTAAATTTAAGAAGAAATCTTTAATTCTTTTTTTTTTTTTTCTACATGCATACTTGAATAGTAGTAAAGTTCTGTACATTGATTCTTTGTTTTTCTCTTTCTTCTTTATGTTGATGGACAGCTTTGGGGAAGGAAGAAAATATAGGTGAGAGAGAGAATGGCAAAGTCAATGTTCATCATCTGCGTTCTTGACAACCCAAACAGACTATTTGGGACTCAATATGCATGTTCTTTCTTTTTTTTCTTTTTTTTTTTGGATGAGGGGAGAAAAGAAAAATGAAATAGTAAGAAAAGAATCCAGTAACTACATGCAGATCTCTCGGTCACTTCTCCCCCATCTTTTCTCCCAAAGCTCTTCCTTTTATCTTTTATATCATGTTTTTTGGGGGTTTTTTTGTCGAGGAACACCTCCATTTATGGGTCAAGGTGCCTCTAGAATCAGCCAGAATCTCCTAGGAAAGTCTAGATTTTTCTAAAAAACAACCCAAACTAGAAGTCCTTTATTTATTTATACTTTTTTCTTCTTCTCTTTCTCTTTTTAGTCATTTTCTTTTTCTTTTTTATTTATTTATCCCATGTTACCCATTATATACCATAAACATATGCACAAAAACACACAATTTATTTACCCCCAAATTCAAATACAAATATACACAAATAAGTAATTAGACATTTAATACAAATGTACACACAAATATCATGATCTTCATGAAAATAATCACTTTTCCACAACTAATTCATGAAAAGTTGATACTCACATGCCCTAAAGAAACTTCAAAGATTTATCTAACATTGTACAAAAGATAATGCTGAAAACTTTTGCATCAGTCAATATAAAGTAGTTATTTTCTGAAGCTATTTAGTAAGAGGTAACTGAGTATCTTCAGTGAAATGGACACTAATCAATGTTATAAGTTGCTTGGTTTCCTTTTGCGCTTGTTAATCACTTCCTGTCTCCAGCTAACGGGAAACATTTATTTTCTAGCAAACAAATCTAATGAGAATAACTTGCTTTCTCTAGTAGTAATAATTTAGATGAGAAAGCATAATAACAGCCACAAATAGCATAAACAGAAATGGCTTACTCTAAAATCTATTAACTGGAAAAATTTAGATCTTAAAGCTTAAATGTCTAATACTTTAACCGTCACAAAAGGCTGGACAATATCAAAAGACACAACTCCAACCCATGCAGTCTTCTAGATATATTTTCTCTTTGACCATACAGTACTGAATATTTACATCACATCTAGATGTGGCTGATATTTCAATTTTGTGTCATTGTATTATGATACAAATTAATCTGTTATATAAAATTTAAAGTAGTTTCTGCGTCAGGTGCTCATATCCCCCATTCTGAAACATAAGTATGTACAATAATAATTACAATAATATTATGTAAAAAATAATATTGTGGATCATTTCTAATATTGATAAAATAAAAATGAACATTACCAATGGAGTAAAATAAAAAGGAAAACATTGCTTCAAAAAAAATATTTTTGACCACTTTGAAAATTTAATAAAAACTATTTAATTTATAAATTTTATTCTTCTAAAGAATAGAAATTTATAGGAAGTTTTAATGAAAGTTATAAATTTTCAACTTCAAATTAAATTAATTTTAATTTTGAACAAATATATCTTGATATTGAACTTACAAGAATTTACAATTACAAAATATTTATTAAACTAGTATTCAACAATTAGAATATTAAACCCATCGTAAAGGTTAAATAATTTTTTTATAATTATTCTGTTATTGTCCTGTTGGCTTCAAACACCAAGGTGTATAATAGATCACATTATCTTATATATGTGAACAAATCAACACAAAAATTTGATAATGTTAGCATTGAACATATTAGCGACATGTCATAATGGATCATTTCATCTTAAATGAACAAACAATGTATTGCAGCATTAACATATCTTTGGACAAAAAGTTGAATAAATAGCAGTCTATGCTTTTCAATTTCTTTATAAAAAATGAATTTTCTACTTATAAATCAATATTTCTTTGCTGTCCTTGGACCAGTATCTGCTAATTATAATTATTCTTGGATGGTTTTAGTGATACAAGTATATTCAAGAGATGATTACACAAGAATTTGCAAAAGTTCTACTGGGCAACAGTCACAAGTAATGTAAACAAATCATTTGTTCTTGATTTGTAGAACTGTCTGTGTATTCATACCAATTATTATTTCTTATAGTGTTAAATAACAACATTTAGTATAACATACAAATTTTATTTTTCAATAACATACATTAAACAATTTTTTTCAGTCTTAAGCAACAAAACATTTAAGATGCTATAAAATCTTTATTTCTCATTACAGGATAAAAACATAAGACATTCATATATATAATTAAAACACTTCAAAATTACTATGATCATCATGATCTGATGCAAAGAGCTCATCATAAACATTAAATATGGGTCCCAGTTGGTGGTCTTATACTATAGATATCAGATAAAATCACAAAAATTTATCTAGATTTTAGGTCTAGTCTTATCTATAGGTCACCTTAGACATGAAAATATACAGTAACTGAACTTGTCATGGACACTTTCAGTGTCTGGAGGTGCACAAATGACTTTCATAAGTATAACTGTAGAAGAGGGCATAAGTGCTGAACTTATCAAGTGTGCTTCAGGTCTCTTTATCTGCAAATTGCTAATGCATTCAACATTATAACCAAAAAATAGAAAATAATTTTACATATTTATTTTCAAGACTTAGCAAAAGCATTCACTACTTAGAATCATTGCTAACCCAAATAAACCTATCATTTCATTTTTTTTATTAATTTTACTTTTGGCACATGAAGCATCAGTCATAAAGCAATGTACAAGTTTGGATAAGCATCAACTAAATGATTCTGAAAACTGCAATCCAAAAAAAATCATAGTGATTCTTTAGCTGTTTTTTTTTTTTCTGTTTCTGAGCTTTGATTTTTGTTACAAAATCAAGGTAAATTTCTTAATCTCATGAGAGAACAATTTTAGTTCATTGTTAACTATTTTTTTCATAAAATTGTTTGCAGTGCTTATTCACATTCCCACTTGTCATTGCATTCAAAAGAGACTTTGAATTTTGAATGAATCTGTTAATTTCATTCCACTAGGATAGCTGGAAAAACTGATTATTAATTGAAGACAAACCCTAGCCAACAAGAGAAATAAAAATATCCTGATGAAAAGTTTCTCAGGTGTTTGAACTCATAATCAAATGTCTTGTTTTTGTTTTGTTTTGTGGCCCAGAATTTTTCTCAATGCCATTTTCTTCTGCAATTTCCCACAACAAAACAGATGCATAGAATAAGTCCTGAAGAAAACTATAAATTTAAATAAATCTTAACAATCATGTCAACTGTAACATCAGAAGAATGCAGCAATTGACTCACATTTTTCAGCTGAAACACAACAAATGATGATAATAAGCCCAAAGTTTCAAGTAGAAAACCAGTCCAGCAATGACATTCCTCTAGTTGCTGCAAAAATGTTTCTTAAAGACATTTTTGGAGGTTGGTAAGAGCATTTCTTCTGGTTTTAACATGATAGAGCACTGATTCAGGATTTCCATATTGGGCCTCATTCTGCTTTCAAAGAAGTAGGCATATTCTCTAATATTATCTTTCAACATCAAAGTAGAAAATAATATATAATGAATGATAACTATTCCAAAAGTATGTAACAGAAATGAGAAATGACTGCATTATCTGATAAAATAAAATTCAAAGTATATGTTTTACATGGAACAAATAAAGTCTTATTATTTATCTCTAGTAATCTCCCTTTAGATAGAGAAAAAAATAACCATTTGAAAATTACTATGTTTATATACCGGCTACAAAAATGAAGATAGCAGATAAAGATTCAAACAAGTTCCAACAAAAGGTGTGCATTCCTTAAGTAGGTAATTGAGCCTTGCTTTATCAAGAGATTCTTCCATGGACAAATTGTTAATTGCACATTTTGACTATAGGAGTGGTTTCCCTGATAGAAAGATGGGATGCAGTTTTGATTCCTGATGGGAGACAGAGTTTTCTTTAATAAAACATTTTGCTTTAGGTTGGTTGACATTAATTTCACTGTTTAAGAAAATAAAAAAACCAGGAATGTTAACTCGAACATGTACCCACTAACAATGACTATAAAAGTAATAAGAAACAATACCAACTTACAAAATATTTAAAAAAATATAAAAGTAATATATACAAAGAACATATACAGTGTTATGAGAATAACTGATAATCTTTTCTATTAGAACCTTGAATAAGCTCTTGCTGATTTTTCATGTTTTATTTACAAAAATTAGTAAGAAGCATGTCATTGAAAATATTGTCCATCACTAGCTACTACTTTTTCCCATCTTTCTGGCAGCATTTGAAAAACATGTCTTTTTAGGCTAGCCATGAGTTAAACCATTTTTTGGCATCTTCATAAGAATGAAAGCGCTGCTCAGACATCAATTAGAACAAGTGATAAACGAACAGGGCAATGTCTGTTGAATACGACGAGTGTGGTAGGAGTTCTCATTTAAGCATTTTCAGGTAGGTTTTTCACCCATTTTCCAACACATGGCCTAGCATTGTCATGTTGCTAAATCACTTTGTCATGTCTCTGCTTGTATAGCAGATGGTTTTTTTCTTCAATGTTTAGATCAAACGTATCAATTGTAGTTGTTAGCAATCTCCCATGATGATTTCAGTCGATTTGAGCTCTCATAATGAACTACACCCAGCTGTTTCCACCAAATGCAGAGCAGACACTTTGAACCATGAATATTTGGCTTTGTCACTGATGTTGATGCATGACCAGGCTTACTCCATGATCTTTTATACTTAGGGTTATTGTAGTGTATCCACTTTTCATTGCCAATCAGGATAGGAAGCAAAAAAAACATTCTTTTTCTGCCGTTGAAGCATCTGTTCACATGTGACAAGACACCATTCAACATCTCTCGGCTTCAACTCGTACAGCACCCAATATCCTTGCTTTTGAATCATTCCTAATGTGTTCGAAAATTTTCAAACTGCTGGGTGATCAACTCCTAATGGTTGTGCCTCTTCATGGAATAATGCTTCTAATTTTTTATCTTCAAATATTTTCAATGCGCCAGAGAATTCTTTATCTTCAAAATCAAAATCATTATTTTTGAAGCATCAAAACCAATCTCTGTATGTTGTTTCTGACAGAGCATGGTTGCCATAAGTTTCAACAAGAATTCTGTGTGCTTCAGCTGCAGATTTCTTTTGAATAAAGTATTGCAGTAAAATTCCCCACAAATACACTCTCTTTGGCACAAAATCTGACATGTTTAATGCTATGAAAAATAAAATTGTTTACACTTCAGTGAAATGACATACAATGAATTTCAAGCTTGTTTATAAATGCATTACCATCTGAAACTACACACATGCAGTTCTGGGAATTCCATCTGTTGGAAAACAGTGAGAACTTATTCAAGGTCCTAATGGAACTTAGTTTCTAATTTGAAGTGACACTATTAAAACACAGTACAAGTGAATAAACCAATTCAACTGGAATTTAAACTTGGCTCTCCAATTTCTCTTTCTGTACCAATATAGGTTGTGCTATAATTAGATATTCATTAATATTGACAAAAATTTCTGAACATTTCTTATCAACTGCTTTTTCTTTTTATCGTTTCACTCCATGCAAGGTGATGAAGTCATTAAGAAACACAGGGTTACTGGGTGTGGAAAAATTTGAGAACACATTATTGACAAGAGATGAAAATAAGAGAAAAATATCACTACTACCAAAATTCCTTATTTGGTCTTTCTCACCTATAACATTTTTTGATACTGCTATGTTTGACCTTGGTTGCTGACAAGTCAAGACTTTCAAAACTTCAAAAGAACATTTAAAGTATCTCTTTAACAGAGGGTTTTTTGTAAAAATGTTATCAATAGTTAAGTCCAACATTTAAATGAACATTCTTTCTTTAACAAGCTTAATTACTAGTAGATGCTCAAAAGAATATTTTGAGCATGACTTGGTTATTAGACACACAAGGAAAGGAAGACTCCTACTCAGTGGGAAATGGAACAGAAAGAGTTTATTTACAATTGAATTTAAAATGAAAGTGGAAAATGGGTAAACCACCTTTTCTTGTGTGCCTAATAACTAAGTAACTTTTATTATTTCTATGTAGGAAAAATTCCCATATTATTACCTATATTATTGCCTACAAAGAAGAAAGTTAATGAAATGAAAACATTCCCTAAAAGATTCTAATCGTTTACACAGATTTCTCAGTATGTTAGGTTTCTACGCAAGCTAACACCTAATTAGATATCAATCTTACTGTCTCTATCACAATATATGCATTTATTTCCTAATTTTTCTTCAAAATTAGAATCAACAAAAAACAAATAGGTTATAATATTGTCAACAAATCTCTACCCTGCGTCATCTGTCACAGATGATTAGTTAATAACTGATAGTAGTCAGTATACAGTCGACACAGCACAGAAATTAATAATTAAAGTGGAACCTATAGTCATAGGATGATTTACCAAACAGATTTCACATGCAAAAAAATAATTATTCTATCTTTGACAGAGAATTCCTGTCAGTTTACTTAGCAATAATACACTTCTACCACTTAACTTACAATCACTAAATGATGCTGCTAACCATTCATAAACCCTTATATGATACCTTCCCTAGCTTAACCTCTTCAATGTTAGATTGCCAGCAATGGCATCTAGCCCTGCTAATTTAGCATATAATGTCGATACAAATTAAACATGATCAAAATATAGACTATGTGTAGGTCAGCACTATCAAGTTAGAAAGAATGCCAATAGCACCAAAAATTTGGTCCCCAATAACCTTGTGTCCTATGATAAGATTTTAGAGTCAATCAAGTTAGAAGACTTTTAAAAGCTCCATATTCTGGATCCTACAGAGATCACAAGCACTTATAGAAACAAACACTAACCTACATACACAAATATCAGTGAATAGACATACACTGAATCCTGTACACACGAAAAACATTAAAAATTTCTATTTTACACTGAGGAGATGAGTAACAAACATGTTATTGAAATGGACTAAATGTTTTATATCCATTATGATCAGTCAGCTTCATTGTGTATGGAGACCCAAAATAAATGTCTTCATTCCATTTTGCATGCATTGTACTTGTTTTTATAATCTCCCTATTTCAGGTTCTAACAGCAACTGTCAGATACCAGCAAAAAAGACCAGTATATAGTATAAAAATACCATTTTGATGTAAGCAAACTGACCTACCCAGACCACTGAGACTACTATAATGTGCTGCAAAAATCTCACAAGGCTAAACAACTGGGTACTGAAACAGGCAACTACTTGAAGCATAAATTTATCAGATCCATCTAATTTGCTTCATATAGACACAGAACCCCAAAAATGAAAAAAATTGTCAGCCACTGTCTATAAGAAAACATGCCATACATCAAGAATATGAAAGCAAGATGATTACTTACAGAAGATCTCATCACCAAAGACTACTGACTTATTCTTTTCTTTGTTGTTTCAAACAATTATAGTTTTTTGGTTTTGTTTTTTACATTTGTAAGCTTTTGTTTTTCTTTTCATCATTTTACTCTAAGCAAGGTAAATAAAGCTACTAAGGATTATTGAGTGTGAAAGAATATGAGACACAGGAAAATATTTTTTAGGAAAGAAATAAAAAACAGGAATTAATAAGACGAAAATAACAACTGACATTGCATTTAAATTTTTGAAGATCAAAGTTGACAGGAAAGCAAGCTGGAAGAGAGTTCCACAATTAAATGTGAAAGAAGAATCTGTTAACATAGAACTTATGCTTACATCTAGCTATTTTAATTGTAAAATAATTAAACTTTGGTACCACTTTAATACTGCACTTAAATATGCAAAGTCAAGGTAACTAAAAACAAAAATTCATCAGAATGATTGCTGTGAAAATATTTATAGAAAAGGAATGGAAAAGCTACATTATGGTGGTTGCAAAGTGACTGGAACCAAGAAGCCAGGTTGGAATTAATAACATTACAGATTCTTCTTTGGATTTTATCAAGACTCTCTGAATAGATAGCAGAAGCACCAGACCATATGTGAAACAATATTCAATACATGAACAAATGTTGACCTATAAATAAGATGGATTCTGGCAAGAAAAATTATCTAGCACAACACAGTGAATCAATTTTCTTAGCAACAGATCCAGCAACTGAGTCAATATAATCTTTCAATTTCATATCAGTAGAAAATGTTAGCCCAATAAAGCAGAATAGGTCACTTGCTTGAAGGTTAGCATCAGCCATGATGATGGAAGGCAAGGAAGGTTCTCTAAGATGATTAAAAGAGAGCCTTTTCATTTTGGAGGCATTAAAATTATTTCAAGCATTCATTTATTATAATGTTTTGAATGTAGTTCCAAAATCAAGTCACAAACTTCTGATGCTGTATGATTAGGTGCCACACCCACACTACACCACTGACAATAGCATATGTATCTCCAAAACGCTGTCATCTCTTGCCTGATAGAACCTAGATAAAGTTACTGGTATCAGGCAGAGATATGTCAATTCACAATAAATTTGTTTTGTAGGTCTCCTTTAATGCATATCAATTTCACTACCTGAACATATGCAAATTTTGTAAATCTTTATATAAAGTGTTTTACTCACAAGTCATGTTTATACATGTCTTTGTCTGTTTTCATGCTTGTAGAGAATGTCAGTTTATGGTAATGCTTATATTGGGATGATTGGGTAAATTTATCATCACCAGTGAGTCTGATAACTCTGTTAATGATAATCCTAAAAAAAATATCTGCCAACACTGTGCATTGTGGTGTAATGGATATTGGCTGGATATGAGCCAAGTTCAAATTTCACTTGATTTCTTTACATTCACTTATATGAAAATAACCTTTGGAAAAATATGAATCCATTTCTTCTTTCCTAGCTATGGGTTAATTAGTGGATAGACTGTGTTCTATTATCAATCAGTCTACTACAAAAAGAAACAGTAAAACAAAAAATATTCTGTCTAGTCAGATATGAATGAAAAAAGATATGATCACCCAAGTGTGTATCAGATATGGCACTTAACTGACTATTACTGAATGAACTACAGAAAGTGATGTCAAAAGTTACCTTTGCTTGGACCTCACTTTCCAGTCTTGACATAATTCAAAAGTATCTCTGAAGCCTTGTTGAAGAAGATTTTCCACACTCTCACTGCTCTCTCACAGACAGGATGTAGTGAATCTCTTTATCACTACTACCATGGAAAATGCTCAGATGAACTGCATCACCTTCACAGCTAGGACCCACCAAGACACTTATATAGTAGCAAATCACCCACACTCCTTCTACATTCTATTGATAAGTAAGTTCCACTTAAACAGCTTTTTTCCATAAACCATGGCCCTATGGAACAAACTCACAAGAAGATGTTCCCTGATCACTACAATCTTAACTTGTTCAAGTATAGAATCAACAGTTATCTTCCCTCTTATCCTATGAAGCACCTTTTAATGTAACCATCTCCCTCAAGTAGCCCTCAGGCCTTGTACAGAGTGAACCATACTGTAAAGAAAAAAAACACTACAGTAAAGGAGTTGAGTCACCAAGATAGATAAGCAGTTTTAGACAAAACTTGTTAATAACTATGAAAGCCTTTAACTAATCACCCACAACTCCTTTTTTAACACTAAAAATAAATTTTCAAAGAGGTTTTTAATGAGAAAGGACATCATCAAAAAGATACCACTGATGGTTAAAACTTATGTTGAATAAATTTTTGTAATAATATGGTTCACAAGAGGAATCACATGATGTAAAAATTATTATATATTGTTTATCAATAAAACACCATTGAATCCATAGCTAAATCTGCTGCTAGGAAGGTTGGTTCACAGTGTAGAGCCAGGAAGTTTTTCTCGTCTGAATCCATCTTGGACATATATAAATCTAACATTCGCCCATGTATTGAATACTGCTGTCACATCTGGTTGGGTGCCCCTGCTATTCATTTCGGGAGTCTCAACAAAATCCAACAGAGAATCTGCAATATAACTGATCCCAACCTGGTAGCTCAACTCCAGTCACTTTCTCGCAAACATAAATTGGCTTCCCTCTGTCTCTTCTATAAATACTTTCATGGCTTCTACTCCAATGAACTAAGCTACCTGATGCCCCCTCTGGATGAATTTACTCAAACTACTAGACTAGGGACTAGGTCCCACCCTTTTACAGTGAAAAGGATCAAATTTAATTCAATTGCATCTTCTACTCTATCAGCTTCTTTGCTCATACTTCCTACCTGTGGAATTCTCTTCTGTATACTTGCTTACCTGACAGCTGCAATCTCCAAGAACTTAAATGCAATGTCAATTGCCATCTCATATCTCCTTGACTCGCACACTTTCCCTGACAACCCTTGTATCATGTTCTTCCTTTCCATGTAGCCCTCTTCACACCAGTGTTCTCGTCTTTTTCTTACACATTCTCTGACACTCCCTGTAACTTTTTCCTCTTTCTCATCACTCACCTCTTATGCAACCCCCTGCAAACCATTGGCAGTTTTGCCTTGCTTGGGGTGAAATGATTAAAAAAAAATTCTTGATGAAATCATGAAAAGTTGAACAAGGAAAATATCTAAACATGGTGCATAGTGAAAAGTTAAATTCTGCAAGGAAAAATATAATTTAATATCAAAATTATAAAAGTAATATATGCATTGAACACGCACAAATTATGAAAGTATATAAAAGTTTTTTCTGGAATTAAAACTCTCTTTTTGAAGTCACACAGTTCAAGTGAATAAAATATTTCTTTGAAAAACAAAGAAGGCAAAAGAATCTATAGGTGTGTATTTAACTGAATATACATTTGTATAATCAAAAGGAAAATTAATATTTCATTCATATAGAGAAATTCCTTTACCTGAAAAGACAATACAATATCATCTCTTTTGAGGTGGTCAATTAGTGAGTGGCCATCTCAATTTGTTTGTCCCTTAAAACATTATGATTTCTGCTTTTGTAGGAAATATACAAAGTATAGCAGTAAGAAAGTGCATAAAATTTTTACTTTTGTTCAACCATTTGTGCTAAAAATGTTATATTTGTAATAACTCAGAAGTTACTACAGTATTGATTTTTTGGCACACAAGAAGACTTCTGAAAATTTGGACAATACAATTCCTTAAAGTTTCTAAGATATTGTCCAAAAATGTATACATTTTTGTGACAAAATTATTGACGTTCATGCTGAGAATAATGAAAAACACTACAAGTGCAATAAAAAAGATTCTACCTAGAGTGGGTTGCCCCTGTTGAGTTAAGCACATTTTTATTTTGTTTTCTTTTTAAATGTCATATTCCTACAGAATGTAAGTGATCACATGTCTCCACAAACTCCTTTTCTGTGAATTGCCTTGACATTTTGGAAAAGATAGTGGTTTCCTGTTGCATTTTCAATTCAGAGATATCTTTCTTGTAGATTGGCTGCCACACAAGGTTAAAGAGCCTAGTCTACTCTACTATTTAACTCTTAGCTCACAGATCCATGCCTCTCCCAATGGTGCTAGAATAAAGTGAACATAACAGACTCGGCCAACAGTACTTCCGACACTGATAATTCTTGCACTATCCACACATTCTCAAGCATGTAATACTTATAATTAACCCTAAAGAGGAATGGCTAAGTGTCTGGTAAATATACCAGGTAAATAAGAAGAGGCTAGTATTAAATTAAAGGCTTCATAGAAATAAACAAGTTTTACTAGCTGGAAAATCCATCAGTGTGACAGGTACAATCTTTTTAACAAGCAAAAATCAAAACATTTGTGTATGTATAAACATCTATACTTACATTAGAAATATTATGTAAAGTTTTTCTTTGTTACTGAAGGAAATGAACGTGAGTCAACTCTTTTCTGTAAAAGTTTAAAAATGTAAAAAATGTAAAAGTTTACTTGTAATAAAGTTTTCATGTATAAAATGTCTTAATGCTTCTTTTGAAGATATCCATTAGAATCTTATGGTTGCATTTCGAGGTCTTCTTCTCAATGGTTTCACTTGCACACTGCCCCCCCCCCCGCATTGATGTGAGGTCCCATTATAACGATATACTAATGTGTTGTAGATATACTAGCTCAAATGTCTAATGGCAAAATTAGATTTACGAAAAAAAAATGGCAAACCTTGTGTTATGGGTATGCAATGTGAACCTCATTACACATTCACGATCAGTCATGTCATGCCAACATGTTCCCTGAAATACTCCACAGACTATTTCTTTTTTTCCATATCCACATAGAACTATTTTCAGTTACTTCTATTAGACATTTTATACTTTTGGTCCTATGCTCCAATTTCCACTGCTCTAATAATTACATTATACCTTTCCTTTACCAGCTCTGATTTTTCATATTTATTAGTTTTATAATTGTGACTTTGTTCCATCTGGCTTTCATATGGTACTGTTAATTCAACCAGGATGATTTTATAGTGCACCCTTGATAGAAGAACAATATCTGGTCACAGACCTTTACTTGATATTATTTTGGGAAAATCATTATGCCAACCAGAAAGGTAGGCAGATATTTTCCAAGTGCCACCAGAACTAACGAGATTTTTTCTGGGTATAGCTTGAAATTTGCTTGTTTGCTTTGAATCGATATATATTTTTCCCTCTGCAACAAATTTCTGGGTTGAATTAGATGACTCAGACTTCATATATTTCTTTATAATTTTGACCAGCTCATCCAAAACACTATTGTGTCTCCAGGCATATCTTCCATTAACAAGAGCTGTTTTACAGGAACTAAGAACATGTTCTAATGTTTGTGGGTTTTCCTTTCACAGGGGACAAGTAGGATCACTCTCTTTATTGAACAAGATTGTTTTTAGATGGTAGCAGATCATATATGGAACATATTAAAAAACTCAACCTGAGTGGAGCCATCTGCCAAATGTCCTTCTAAGTAATAGATTTCTGCAGAGTCTCCTCTCAGTTTGTCCATTGGCCTTGTTGGGATTATTGTACTCCTTTTATGAGTCTTTTGTTATCTTCTTTGTTCCTTACATTTTGGATGACCATGTCTTGGCGATCTTTACCAGAAGTTTTCGACCACCATTGCCTTTCATTTAGTCCTAACCCTTTTTTCCCTGCTTGAGTGTATCCGATGACTTCAATGAAAGCTAGATTGTTTTTAGCACTTGTTATCATCTCTCAGACCTTCCATTTTTTCCATTTTTAATGTAGGATTTAATGTTTTTACTGTTTTATCCTTGGAGTCATCCAACATCATTTGAAGTCTGATTTTTTTTGGATTTATACTCCTCCACAATTGATTTAAATGGCAACTTTAGCTTTGCTTGTTTGCTGCACCATATTTTTGTTTATCTTTCTTTCCATTGTCTCAATTGAATTCATTCCAAATTCGTATATAAGTAGACACCATAATAGCATTGGAATGAGTACCATACCTTGTATTTTTTGTGAGTGTCATTCATCTCCACTTCATTTAAGTTGATTTTTTATGACAATGGCTTCAATTCTGGTCATTTTAGCTTGTTCTAGTACACTGTCTTCCCAACTGATGTTCAAGATACTTCAAAGACCGTGATGGTGGAATGCTTCAAGGAATTTCAGATAATTCTGATAAGTTGTCTAGATCTCAGAGGCATACAGGAGAATTGACATAATTACTAACTTGTACAATAACATTTTGGTGTTTGGAACATATATAGATCAAGTGAAATGATGCTTGTATACACACCTCAGGTTGTAATATCTACATCTGTAAAAATGTTGACACTTTGAAGATGTTCTTATATAGATATGGTTCAAAATGACTTTTAAGGGAAAACTGTTATAACTCATTACTAAGAATTATATGTCTCAACTGACTCCAATGGTACTCTAACAAACACTGTCAGAATTCTCTCAGAACTCTATCTTTGAGTACTTTATTTAAGACATTTTGTCCAGTTCATTTGTATTATCAGGGGTGTCTTATTGACTCCACATATCCCCACCAGATTTGAGATTTTTTATTTTCTTAAATATTTTATTTCTAATTATTCACCGTCCTCATTCTGGCAATTTCACCATGTACTAAACTTTGTATTTCTTTTGTTTTGTTTTTGTATAAACATTCAATAAATTCTTAGGGTGTATGTATATCAGATATACAGAACCTGCATAGGTTCTTCTTTTCTTGTATGCCTTTATTCAGTAAACCTTTTCTTTAACTGATTCCAATGCCTATTGTGTCCCATTGTTATTCTTTCACTACATAAATCAATTTTCCAGTTTGCAAACTTATTATGCCATCTTCCTGAATTTCTTTTCCAATTTTATATACCCTGAAAAAACATGTTTTTGCCAATTTTGAAAGATTTTATGCCTTTTTTATTATTCATTCTCAATCTTTTTGATCTGGTAACAACTTATCAAATACCAATTTAATATTTAATTTTTCTTGCAAACATCAATTCTGCCAGAGACATGCCTGTCAGTGTATTGGGATTTGCTGTTATCCAGTATACTCTCAAGAATTTTTATAGTGCTTCTTCACTCACTTTTTTATTACTTGCATTTTTAAAATCTCTCTTAAAAGTACTCTCAAACCAATTAGCTTGTATATTTGACCTTAGGTTAATACAGTGGGGTAATAACATGTTCAGTTGAGAACATTTTACAAAATTCTTTAAATTCGTAAACAGTGAACTGTGTATCCAAGACTATGACATCTGGAATGCCAGATCTTGCAAACAATTCATGTAAAAACTTCACTGTAACTATGGAAATTGTTTTTTCACACTTAAATATTTCAGGCATTTTAGTAAAGCTATCTTCTAGCAACAGATCCAATCATTGAACCTGCAAAATCTATGTGCAGTCTTGACCATGGAATATCTGTCTTTGGCCAAGGTTGTAATTTTATGGTAGGTGCTTTTGCTGTCAGAACACAACCTCTGCAAGCTTTTATTAATTTTTTGATCACTTGACTAAATCCCTTATGCAAGTTTCTCTAATAACCCTAATGGATCTGACTCACTGTTAGATCTGTTTCGCTTCTATCCTTGTTTCTTGCCATGTCATACAGTTTTACCCTCTGGGCGAATCTGATCATGCTGTGGTATATTTAATATTTCCTTCCACTTCCCCTTCCAGTAGGAACATCTGACCAGCAAAATATCCTAATGCTACCAAAGAGCAGACTGGGAGTCATTCTACAATTTCTTGTGTGATGTCCTTTGAAACAAAGTTTTTAGTCTTCCCATTGAAGACTGTACATCTGAGGTCTCCTCTTGGGTTAAAGCTAGCATCAAAGCTTTCATCCCAGCCAGGAAGTTACAACTTAAACCCCATTCGTCCTACTGATTCTCCTCTGCTTGCTTGGTCACTATTTCCCACAGAAATCACTTCTTCCGGCTTTATCAGAGCCACGCATCTGACTATAATAGGCGCCTTTTTGACTCTGCTCGTAATGAGTGCAAGAGGATCTTAAATGATGCTAAGCTGTTGTTTGCTAACGGAATGAAAGTTTGGCTACAAAGACTACTGGTGGCTCTGTAAAAATGTGTTAAACGACAGCAAGCCCTCAATCCCCTCTTTAATCAATAAATTTGTGGTCCTCATATTTTCAGCGAACAAGGCTCAGTGCTCTGCTTGCAGATTCACCACCAACTCAACATTTGATTCATCTGGGGTATCCACACCGACTTCCCAGCTAGAACTGAGCTTCAATTGAGGGATGTTCACATTACCCCCTTGCTGGTATCTAACATAATTTCAAAGCTACCCCCCCAAGGCAAGCAGAGGTGACAGAATACCAATCATTGTCCTGAAGAAATGTGCCCTTGAACTCTCATCTGTTCTCTCCAAACTTTACAACTACTGCCTCTCTGCTTTTTGCTTTCCTGCTTGCTGGAATTTCTTCTCTGTGGTTCCTGTATTTAAGAATTCTGGAGAACCCTCAGACCCATCTAATTATCGTCTTATCAGCCTCCTACTGATTTTTGGCAAAGTATTCAAGGCTACTATCAATGCTGAAGTGGTTCAACATCTCACAGACTCTTCTCCGATAAACAGTATGGTTTCTGCTTCAACAGGTCTACTGCTGATGTGTTAACAACCATCACAGGCTCTCGATAAGAACAATGAAGCTTGAGCTCTTGCTCTAGATATCTCCAAAGCTTTTGTCAAGCTACAGGGCTATGGTATAACTGCATGATTGCTTGATCTAATCCAGTTATTCCTTTCAAATCGCATAATGGAGGTAGTACTGAATGGGCATGCTTCCAGATACTATCATACAAACCCGGGTGTCCCTCAAGGCTCTATTCTAGGTCTTATGCTTTTTCTGATCTTCATCAATGACCTCCCTGATGTAATCAAATCCCAAGTAGGCATCTATGCTGACGACCCCACCATTTACTCCTGCCTTGATAACAAATCTGACAAATTTGACAAAGCAAACCTCACTGCTAATCTTGAAAAGGACCTCCAATTTGTGGTGACTGAGGTAAGAAATAGCTCGTAAATTTTAATGCTTCCAAAACAAAGCTGTTTTCCACCATAGACAATCACTCCTACCCCACATCAGCATGGATCAGGTTAGTCTCCCTGAAAGTAAAACACTGCGTCTCCTCAGCCTCTCTTAAGTGGAATGATTACAAAGCAAACCTCACTGCTAATCTTGAAAAGGACCTCCAATTTGCGGTGACTGAGGTAAGAAATAGCTCGTAAATTTTAATGCTTCCAAAACAAAGCTGTTTTCCACCATAGACAATCACTCCTACCCCACATCAGCATGGATCAGGTTAGTCTCCCTAAAAGTAAAACACTGCGTCTCCTCAGCCTCTCTTAAGTGGAATGATTACATTGAATCCATAGCTAAATTGCTGCTAGAAAGGTCACTTCATTGTATAGGGCCAGAAAATTTTTTCTCATCTGAATCCATCTTACACATATAAATCTACCATGCACTTGTGCATTGAATACTGCTGTCACATCTGGTTAGGTGTTCCTGCTATTCATCTCTGGTTCTTGATAAAAACCAACAAAGAATCTGCAATTTAATTGATCCCAACCTGGTAGTTCAACTCCAGTCACTTTCTCACTGCCGTAATGTGGCTTCCCTCTGTCACTTCCATAAATACTTTCACGGTTTCTGCTCTGATGAGCTTACCTCCCCAATACATGAATGAATTTACTCATGCTACTAGACTAGCAAGTATGTCCCACATTTTACAGTGAAACCAATCAAATATAACTGCATCTTCTACTCTATCAGCTTCTTTTCTCATACTTTCCGCCAGTGGAATTTCCTTCCATATAGTTGCTTACAATCTGCAAGAATTTGAATGCAATGTCAATTGCCATCTCTTATCATCTTGATTCACATCCTTTCCCTGACAACCCTTTTATCACGTTCTTCTATCTTTCCACTCTACTCTCATGCAACTCTCTTCACACCAGTGTACTCATCCTTCTCTTACCCATTCTCTGACACACCCTGTAACTTGTTCCTCTTTCTCATCACTCTCCTCTTACTACCTTGCTTGGGGTGAAATGATCATATAAGCAGAAATAGCGATTTTATCATCTGAATTGTATGTGAATTCAGCTATGGCATTTGCCACTGTATTGGAAAGAAATAGAATTTTATGTTTCTTTCTGAATTATTTCAGTTAACTTGTTTTGTTTTCGAAATTTCAACAACTGCTCATGTTGTCATAATTTTACTACTTGGGCTAATAATTTTTCCATATTTAAGAATATGTTTTTTTTTTTTACACACAACAAAGAAAATTACACCTACATGGTTCTAATTTCTTGTTATGTGTGCTGAAGCAAAAAGGTATTTTTTCCTACTCCATATAAGTTTCGATTGCTCGTTGTCACTATTATAGCTCATTACTGACAGTTACAATATTAAATTTTCACTAACACCAGTGGTACTTTTAATGAACATTATCATAACTCTGAGTCCTTTATTTAAGGCATCTTGCCTAGTACATTTTTTTTATTGGGGGCGTCTTATTTTCCACAACAAAAACTAATTTAGATTATATATAAAATTAATTTTTTTTATAAACTTTACATGATTCATGTACTTTTCTCAATTTATGCATAAAATTTGAAAGAATAAATGTTTTTCACTCCAATACATTGAGTAGAAAAGAGGAGAAAAACAGTAAAGCTGAAGAACGAATGAATGCACATACAGATCGTTTACACAAGGCAAAAAATGCATCCATAAGAGTTGAAAAGTACTAGTGGTTATTGGATTCATTTAATTTTAAAGTATTCTTTGCTGCAGTCACCTGTTGTAGTTTCTATGATATTGAAATAAATTTTATATATCTCATATCAAAGAGGAGTGCAGTCTTTTTCAAACAATACTGTTCAAGAGAATGTTGATATTTATAAACAGATATTCTAGAATATAGTTAGTCTGGACTTAAAATGACTCCTTGATTAACATTTTTATTTTCATCTGAAAATATTTCCTATTTGCTTACACTTTGATGATCAATCTATATATTGCCAAAGCTGTTTCAGTTGAGAATCATGTTCATTATGAAAGCATAGTATTTGTTCTCTTCCTCTTATATGAGAAAAGGCAAATGGTCTCATGGGTTACAATTCTGCAGAAACACCTTCCGCATTGCACTAAGAGAGATGTGGGTAAGTGTAATATTGATGCCAGCATTACAGTGGTTGCAGGAAATGGGTAATTTTGAACATTAGGATGTATTTTTAATTTGTTCAGACTGAGGAGCATGAAAAATAAGTATTTGATTGAAGTGTGGTGACAATACATTAAGACAAATTAAAAGCAACTGAAAATTTATTATTGAGAAAACAATAAAACCTAACATTAATGTTAATTTAGGCCAGAGTTTCATATCTATCTTTAATTCAGGGATGCACTTGTAAAATAACTAAAATTCTGAGGTGCACTTTAAATTTTAATAAGGAAAATTAAGTTGTGAAATTTGAAAATAATAAGTCTCCTAATATAAGTGTTCATTTTTATGACATTACATTGTATATATAAGTGGTAGAGTTTTCATTTGAATGGACTTATGAAGAATTTTCTATTTTTTCTTTTTAGAGAGACCAATAATGACTGATTTAAATCTGTTGAGGAAGGCAAAAGAGAAAGAATTATCCGTTCCTTAAAGATTAAAAATTTAGCATCCAGCTTAAAATATGAAATGACAAATACTTGACTTAGATATAGAAGCCATGTGCTTGGTATTGCAAGCTTTTTCAAATAAATAATTTCTTTTTTTTTTTTTAGATATAAACATAATAAATTACTCTTCTGTTAACTTGGGGTGCACTTAGTAATCTTTCAGGGTCCATTAGTGTGCTCAGGCACACCAGTTGAGAAACACTGCTTTAGGCATTAATTAAAATTCCTATTTTGTTACAATTACTAAATTTATGAATGTATATTCAGTTTGTAAATAAACTTTACTTTCTAATCCATTTTGCAATTTAATGATAATAGTATGTATGTGCTGGGAGAGAAGGCAGCATGTAAGAGTGCATTTTTTGCTAACAATGCTAAAAAGAAAATTATATTGACATTGAAAAGATAAAAATGAAAAGATTAATTACTGCATAAAATAATGCTGTCCATTAAATAATATTGTAAAATATATCCTTGTTTTTACCTATTTTTATAGATTTGTTTTTATAAAAAAAATAATGCATTGTTTTATACAAAATTTATTAAATCTTTCTCTTTATGTATATTGCCATCTAATTACAGAAAAAAAAAATCAAATATTCTTATTTCATGAAAATAATTCTGCAAAATTGTAATATATATATATATAAATTTAAAAAGTGATGAAAGCTATAAATATATATAAACTATATATATATAGTTAGTGCAAACTGTAAATATTGTTTTAAAGATTCACATTCATTTTTATTATCACTTTTTTGAGAATGAAAAAAATCAAATGTTTTTGTTTCATGAAAATAATTTATCAAATAAAATTTTAAAAACACAATTTCTTTGAACTTCATATGTTTAGTGACATCTACAAATAATCTATGCACTGTTGATTATCATACATGAGGCAATGTTTACCACTTGTTAAAGACAACCTATCTGTACAAAAAGCAATATCTGCAAAACAAATTTAATTTTTTTTAATTAATAAAAACAATCTTATTGATTAGTTTAAGAAGTCACTTAGCACAATATCAACATTTGAGAGGTCATGGAGCATGAGGACGATTGTCTTTAATTATAATCTTTCACTGAAATCCTACACCTACATAGGAAAAAACTCTAAACTTAGCAGGATCATATCTACTAAAGTAGACTAGAACCACTCACAAAATTATTTGGTGAACTTCAGCAGGCATAGTAGATGTTAGGAAAAGAAAAAGACAGACTGACCATAAGCTACATGAAGGAAAAGTTGATTTTGTAGTCATGCATTTGGGTGAGTAAAATAAAATGTTCTATCAGGTACAGGGTTAAAATTCTAGTCCCTATTTGCCCTACATACCAAATTTCAGAAATTTGAACTGTATGGAAGCATTTAAAAAACAAAACAAAACAAAAAACACACACACACAGATTCTGCAATGCTGCACAGCCTTAATTTAGTGACAAAATAGGAAAATTATAACCCCCACACCAACTCGGAACGGTAAGGTCTAGCACAAAATAATTTGGCACTTTTCTAAACAATGAAGGGGAACATTTGTGCCAAATTTCAAGTAATTCAGTGTCAGTGGGTGCAGATTTCAACATAGAATGACCCTACAACAACATTATCTTATATAAATATTTTTTTTAATTATCATCTTATGTAAGAGTTTCCCAGCCTCCCAGGCACTAAAATAATTTTAGTTAAACAAAGAGAAACTATCTATATGATAACCCGGCTGAATTGTCTTTTCCTTTTTTACTTTGTGCATTGTATAATTTTAAAAGGGAGGGTTACTGAAAAGTTCTGTCCAACCAAGAGTACATTAAAAAAAATCTAATATTCATTTGGTCAAATTTTAAGTTGGGTCAAGAACTTTTAACCACCTCTTTGTAAAGATTCATTTAGTTAGAATTGTGGCATTGAAAAAAGTTAATTATTATCTTTTAGTATAAAAAAAAAAAAAAAAAAAAAAAGCATTCCTTCTGGTACCTCCACTAATTCACTCCAAAGAGGAAAAGATCAAAGTATTTTTAATTATCCTTTCTAATTCGTTCAAAATTTTGGTATAAAATTTTGTTTTAACTGGTAACCAATAAATTGTTATCAGAGGATGAAAAATGTAATTATGAAACTTTTTTTTCTTGATAAAAAACACATTAATTTAGAAATTTTTGCAAAAATCAAATAATTGTCAAATTTTAATGAAGCTTTCAGCCTTTCATGACTAATTCACAAATGAATAAAATTATTTTTTGAATCATTATTTTTAAGATCTTGGTAAAAGAGATAAAGATGTTACAATTTAATCAAGATTAAAAAAAAAAATTGCATTTTTTTAAAATAGATCTGCACCCCAAACAAAAAAGTAAAAAAATAATTGTATGTGTTATGTCTGGAAGGCTGTCACAATCTGTTGAATGAAATAAAGGAAGGTCAGGAGGTGTTTATATGACCTATTTATTAAACTGTTTATTAAAAAAAAAAAAATAAAAAAAATAAATAATAATAAAATAATAATAAATAATAATAAAAAAAATTTATTAAACTATTTATTAAAAAAAATAATGTTGTTGAATAGGAAAGCTTAATAATCAATATATGTGTCTGTAGTGGAACTCTGGATCCTGATTAGTCATCAAATCTCAAAAATCAAAATACATCAGCTAAAGAAAAAATAATTCTGGAGCCACCCCACTTGATTGGATTCAATATTTAAGGATGGTCTCTAACCAGTAATGGCAGTAAGTCAGGGGAGGTGGTTTGCTGACACACATCTAAAATGTAACAACTTCAAATTGACCCTGAGATAAGGTCAGGTCTTACCTTGTTCTCTTTCATCCCTTTCAACAACTACCACTAGAACATTTTGTAGGAACTCTTGATACACTTAACTTTCTAATTGTACATTAACTTTTACAACTTATGTTATTTCTCCTTTTAATAAATTTCCATTTTAACATTTAAAATGTATATTTTATTATTCCACTCTTCTATACTAATCCACACATTCCAACTGACAACCAACCTTCTGATGAAAATCTTCTGATAATTCTGCATAAATCCTGTAAGCTTTAGAGAGTTCAGTTAAGTCTGACACAAGGCCAAATCAAAGAAACATTAACCAGCTCCCTACGCAACACTGGTGACTCCCGACATACGCTACATGTCTACAGCACTATCTTCTTCTATGTGCCCTATCCCTTCAGGATATAGGCAATCATGGCTTTCCACGTCTCCCTATCCCTGGTAGCTCTTAGCTCACCTTCTCCTGTTACACCATGCAACCCTCATTCCATCATCCACCTGATTAAGTCCTTCAAATATGTTATTTTTTGCTTTCTCCTGTCTTTCCTTCCTATTATCTGGCCTGTTAGTATCAGGTTCTCCAAGCCCTCCTTCCTCATTGCATGTCCCAGGACCATCAGCTGTCTCTTCCTGATGCTCAGTATTAGTTTCCTTTTTGTTTCCATCATTTCTAGGACCTCATCATTGTTCACATGCTTGATCTATGATATTCGCAGCATCCTTCTGTAGAACCACATTTCAGTTGCTTCCAGTTTTTCCTTCATCTTTGACGATATTGTCCAGCATTCACTGCCATATTGAAGAACTGACAACACATAGCAATCCAATACGCTCTTCCTTGTTTCGAGTGAAACTGTCCTGTTTCTTAATACTTTACTCAACTTCTGGAATGCTTCCTTCGCCATGTCAATTCACCTTCGGATCTCTGTGTCGCACCTTCTGTCTTCTGTTATAACACTTCCTAGGTATTTAAATTCTTGTACCTGCTTGATTCTAGTATCCCCGACCTGTATTTGGCATATTGGGCTACCCTTTTTACTGATGACTGTGCATTCAGTTTTCTTGCAGTTTATTTGTAGTTCTTTCTTATCACTCATCAGCTACCTTCTGTAGGAGGTCTTGTATTCTTTGTGTCTGCTATCAGCACTGTATCATCTACGTACCTTACTTTGTTTAAATTGTGGCCTCTGATGACAAATCCAGGCATAACTTCTAGGGTCCTCAAAATATTCTCGCTATACAAGTTGAACAGATCCGGTGAAAAGACACATCCTTGTCTTACACCCCTTTCTATCTTTGTATATTTGCTGAATTCATTACCTGTCCATATACAAGCGGTTTGCTGCCAGTAAAGATTCTTGATTACTTTTAAGTCTTTCCCAAATATGTCAAGGCTGCCAAGCATCTCCATCAATTATATCTATTGAACAGGTTAAGAGACTCATCCCTTGTTCCCTGTTTAGGATATGGTTTCCGGCTTTCTCTTTTCCGATCTTTTCACTATTACGTAGCCCCCTGCACATCAGTGGCGTTACCGCCTTGCTCGGGGTGATACGATTAAAAAAAAAAAATTTGTGGCATATTTTGTCAAACACCTTCACATAATCAATAAAGCACAGGTATAAGTCCTTCATTTGTATTGCCCTTTCAGAGAGCATCCTAATCATAAATATGGTATTCCTTGTTCCAGTGTCTTTGACGAAACCGCACTGTTCTTGTCCTATCTCTGGCCGGATTCTGCTTATCGCTCTATTCATCAGGATTCAGACGATCAGTTTTGTTACATGGCTCAAAACTGATGGCTCTGTGGAGTTCGCACCCATTTGTCCTTGGCTTCTTAGGTAGTGCTATGAAGAATGACTTGCTGAGGTCATTTGGTATTATACCACTATTATAAATTTCATTTATTATTTCTGTAATTTTCTCTCTACCAAATTCTTCCAAGGCTATCAGCAGCTCTATGACTATGCCATCTGGTCCAGCTGCTTTGTTTCTATTCAGTTTGGCTATTGCAGATTCCACTTCACTTTAATATTTCCAGTCCGTCCTCATCTTTGCGTAATATTGGTTGCTCTCTCTTGTTATGGAAAAAATCTCTTATTCTTCCCATTATTACAGTATTTCCTTTTTCTCCAATATGATTTTTCCATACTTGGATTTTATACATCCTTTTGAAGAGTAGGTTTTTTGTCCTGTCAGTTCTTTTATTTCCTTAGGCACGTCTGCTTTATTGTTCCTGCTCAATCTTTCTACTTCTGCACATTTGTCATTGAGCCATTCCTCTTTAGCCTGTCTGCATTTTCTTCTTATTTCCTTGTGTAGTTCCCTGTACTCCATTCCATGTTTTGGTATCATTTTCTGCCTCCTTTGCATCATGTCCAGAATCTCTTCAGTCATCCACTCTTTTTTTTTTCTGTGCCTAATTTCTTTTGGGGCAATGTTGTTTGCTGATATTAGTATTGCTTTTAATTCACAAAGCAAAATACAAATGCACAGTACAATTTCAAAAACAAGATAATTACATAATTAATATTTGTAAAAGTTTAAATGAATGTGCAACACAAAAAAAAAATTTAAGTCAAAAAATTTCAAATTTTTGTCCATTCATTATTTTTTAAGTGTCATCTATTTCATAAAAAAAAAAAAAAAAAAAAAAAAAAAAAAAAACAACAGTAAACATTTTTTAACTTAAAGAAAAAAAAAGGTGCTATCTGTTTTTCAAAACCCCTTTTGGCTAATTTTTTTCCTAAAGTTTACACCTCAACACACAAAAAAAAAAACGTATGACAAACAATACTTAGAATAGAAGACAAGGTAAATAAAAAAGGATAAATTTTTCCAAAACATCCTTATTTCCGTGCAAATGTATATGCTGAACTCAAATCAATAATTATTTATTGAAGAAACCTACCTTTATTGATGTTAACGACCAGAAGAAAAAAAAAAAAAAAAAAAAAAAAATCAAACTTCTTGCTGTTTATCTCACTCCGCAACCACCTTTGAAATATGTCATTCAGTGCTAAATGACTTTAGGCGTAGTAAGCTAATTTTTGGCCTATTTACTTCCTTTGTGCAATTACTACATAATTTGTTTTGTTTCGAAACTCAATTTCTGCTGAAAGTCACGTGTATTTGCATTTTTTTTTCTGTGGGCTGTAAAATTTTTTTTTTTGAAGATTGTTAACTTTCAAATAGATATTTCTTTAAGAAAGTTAACTTTCAAAGATATGAAAATAAGTGACGAGTGTAGTTTAATTAACCTTCAAATATATAAGTACCAAAAAAAAAAAAAAAAAAAAAAAAAAAAAAGGAAAAAAAATACAGGCAATAACCCTAACCCAACCCCAATTATCACTTTGACTTATTTTCATATATTTGAAAGTTAACTTTCTTAAATTAAGTACACGCAACTTTCTTAAATTCATTACCTAGAACAAAAAAAAAAAAAAAAAACACGCAATAACCCTATCCGTAAATTTCTATTTAAAAGTTAACTTTCTTAAAAAAAAAAAAAAATTCTACAACCCCCCCACCAAAAAAAGGAGAAAAAAAAACGCAATACACGCAACTTTCTGCGGAAATTGAGTTCCAAAACAAAACAAATCGCGTAGTAATTGGACAAAGGAGAAGTAAACAGGCCGAAAATTAGCTTACTACGCCTAAAGTCATTCAGCGCTGAATGACATATTTCAAAGGTGGTTGAGGGGTGAGATAAACAGCGAGAAGTTCGATTTTTTCTGGTCGTTAAACTCAATAAAGGTAGGTTTCTTTAATTATCAATTGGAGTTCAGCATATTGCACGGAAATAAGGACGTTTTGGGAAATTTTGAAGTGGGTAAAGGACTTCAGGGAATAAATAAAAAAAATTTACCTAAAAAAGTATAAACTATTATTAAAAATAAAAATTGGTATTTAAAAAAAGAAAATGAAGACAGTAAAAAGCACAGATGAAAAGACATTAAAAAATATGAGTTAGTATTTTTGTAACTAGTGTAAAATAAAATTTTACACCTTCTTGCTCAATAATCAGGATGCTTGGGCAAAAGTACAACAAATAATGAAGAGTTCAACAAATTTTATGAGTCAAAAATAAAAACACGAATATTAGTGTTGTGTTACCGTTAGCTGAACACAATGCATTTCTCTCTAAGAGTCTACATTGTGAAATTATTTTCTAATTTAAATTTAAATAATGAAGTAAATTAAATATAAAAATGCAGAGTTATTAAGAACAAGTCGTTTAAAAAAAATAATTATTGTACTACTTGGAAGAGAAATCTAAAAAAGTTTTAATTCGACATAAAGTATAAAATTGTACATGGTCAGTTCCAGTCATCATTAATTAATATTAATAATTAATTAAAACCTTTTGCAAAAAGAACATTTTTTTTTAAACTATAGTGTAAAAACATTATGATTTTTTAAAATTTGTTTTTTTTAATTTTTTATTTCTATATTTCACTCACTTCTAAGTCTGAAATATCTGGTAATTTTTTTTTACAATTTATTAGTTTTTCAATTATGCTAGAAAGACAAGTTCCAAACCATAAACATGAGTATAAAAAGAAAAATCTACTACAATTTTTATCAAGAATAAGGGAAGGAAGTCAACAGAAAAGGGATACAATTCACTGTTTTTTAAAGGTCATCAGTTTTAAAAGGGTTTAGTTTAGATAGAAAAGAACCTTTTGAAGATTTTGGTTCTTGCAAATTATTTGTTTTGAGTTTGTCGATGAGTTCTTTTGTATAAATCTCTTTAAAAGGAATTTCTGGATTTTCCTCGGCTTTCAGTGTACGAGCTTTTTCAACAGCCTCTTTAACAGTCAATCCTACCCATTCGGCCTGCTGAGCAGGTATCACAAACTCTTTGTATTTATTATATATTTTTTCTTGTTTAGCCAAATCCTCTTTGTAGAAGGACCGATTAGCCAGAGCCAGAAGCAATTCTCTTTTAATACGCATTCCAAGTTGTGAGTTTAGGTCGACTTCATGTGTTTTTAGAATGTAGTTATCAAACCCATGCGCCTCATCTATTAACATCATAGTCCGTTCAGTCACAGTAAGCGCAAACCATTTATCTAGAATTTCACTATAAAGAGCCCTCTTCATCAAATCTGGCTTCCACAGGTGTGGGGCTCGCAAAGACGTGCGCCGTTTCTTTCTAAGGCCATAAATTAATCCTTCACCACCCCAAAGACCTTGCTGGCTTTCATTGGGATACAATACAGGAATAGGAAAGTTCTGGAACACTTTCCGCTTTTTGCCATTTACATAATGATCGCGTGTATACTCTGATTTTGGTTTCCAGTGGACTGGAATTGGTTCTCTCGCATTGTACTCTTGGCACCATTGTTTATAAAAGGCTGGCAAAAGTTTATCAACTTCTTTACTCCAACGATAAAGCTTCCGTCCTCCAACCATATTGTTTGCAAGTACTTCAACTATTCTTGTTCGTTTAACGCGTACTCCTGAATAATAACTATTGTTATTCCAGAATTGCTTATAACAGTCAAAAATGTTTTTTAAATTAAAATTTAACGTTATCTTTATCATATTTATACTTCATAAATTTGTATGCTTCGGATATTAATATGTATATACGAGGGGAAAAATAAAAATAAAACATTTAAAACACAAGAAAACAGATTATTAGAATGACGGAATAAATTGGCAATTAGTACGAAACCTTCAATTTTTCATTTTTTTTTTGTAAGGAAATATACTTTTATTTTTTGCTCTAAATTAAACATATATTTGAAAAATTAAATATAATTATTACAATATAACATTAAAAAATATTTTACAATTAATTCCTTCTGTTGAATGTTATTGTTACCTGACTTTACTGTTCTGTCAATTAAATATGGCTGCCCCCACTAAGTTATGATGGAAAGTTAAACCATATCTGTTATTTTATGACGGTGAACTGTTTGTTCGCTTATCTATTTCATTTCGGTAATTGGGCTTCTGTTTTGTGATATTCTCAAAACAACGCATCATTACAGTGAAAAGCTGTGACTTTCGCCAGCTTCCCGGTGAGATTTTTTTTTTTTCATCATTCATTTGCTAAAGAAAAAACTGAAATACAATTTTTTTTTTACTCTTCTCTTTCCTCTTAAAACGTCGTCTGATTTATAAATGTTATTAGCAAAATAAAAAATAAATAGATCAATCATTTAACCGAGATCCTCTTTAAAGAATGACTTTCTCTTTAATACTTTGGTATAAATTTTTTAAAAGTCGCAATAATGCAGTACATTTTTTTAAATTTATTTTCCCGGTAAGTAAACCACACAGTTCAGTTCATTAAAACATTTAAAAAAGTAGTTTTTACAAGATCTTTAAGTTTTTTTTCGAATGTTAGCTTTTAAGGTTCATTTTAATTGGCTATTATTGCTTTTTGACTGGTTTCTTCAGACGTTTAGTCTTCCGTTAGACTTACTTGTCTTCGTTTAAAACTTTTTAGGTGATGATAACTAATGAACCAGTTGTTAGTTTATTATAAAATTCACAAAAGTATTAGTTGCATTGTTCCTCAATGCTGAATTATCGCTAAATTCTGCAAATATCTCTATCACAATAATATTGAAGAACTGGTCAAGCTTCAAAAAGCTTCTTCTTCCCAGCTGATAGTATTATCAGCAAATAAACTTTTCCGGCGCCTATTCTTGAGTAGCAACATTGATTCTGTAGGTTACGGAAGTGTCATTTATTTTTTATTTTTTTTTAGTTTTAATAGCCTAGAGTTCCAGTTGTATGTAACGGTAACGGATATCTCAAACAGTTTGGCAAGAAAAAGAAAAAAATTGAAAAACTATCTTAGATGTCTCTAAGAAGCTGATTTAATTAATTCAAGTTAATGAAAATGTTATAAAGTAAATTAATTTAAAACAACAATGGAAAAATCAGAATTGTTAATGTTAGCTCTTAACAAAAAACATTAATTTGATCCTAAATGTTGCATCTGCCTTTGATTGGCACTTTGTAAGAATGTGTTGGAGAAATGACCATAAAATAGACGGTTGACAATTGACATATCCATTTAGACATTAAAGTAGGTACCTCTGCAAAATCGCTGAAAAAACAGCATAGTATGAAGGAAAAAGGCCCCAAAAACAAAGTTTTATCGGCAAAATGTTTATCATTAAGAGGATAGATCAAAGAATTTTTTAAATTATTTTTAAAATTTTTTAATTATTTCTAACACGTTCGAAATTTTTGTAGAAAGTCTTTTTTTTTCTTACGTCAGTGTGAAACCTAAATTGCCGCAACGTTTATTAAGAAAGAAAAAAAAAACATAATATTGCACAATGCACTTTTTTGGCCGTGAAAGACACATTAATTTGGAAATTCTTGCAAAAATCAAATAATGGTCAGATTTTGATGAAAATTTCAGGACTTATTCCTAATTGACCGAAATCAATTTTGAAATAATTATTTTGTATAAAATATTGGTAAATATATATTTTTTTTTTCATATGTTACCCCCCCCCCCCCCCCGCCAACTAATTAATTTCCAGAAATGCTTAAAAAATTCTACTTTGGGCAACAACAAGCCTAAATAATTCAGGAGTCATTGGGGAATACTAATTAAGTTATTTTTTTCTCCAATAGAGCCCCTTTTCTAAAAAAATAGGTCCGAATTGTGAAAAATGCAATAACTATGCTAATGTTTATGTGGATAAACTTCTGATTGCTTTTATGAACAATATAAATTAAGTGTATCATAGTCTGAAAAGAAAAAAAAAATTCAATGAATAATTAATTTTCACAAGAATTATTTTCATTTTTTAAAAATTTTTTAATTATAAAAATTATATATAAAAAGTTTCAAAATTATTGTTAAATTTCTTCCTCAATGGGGTCAGCTAGGGTATGTAATTAATGCATGAAGATTACAATTACCAATCGAAAATTTAAAAGCTTAATACAAATGATTGAGCTAATGGATTTTTGAAATAATTAAAACATTTTGTGTGCATTTGGATTGCCTGTATTTTTATTTCTACGGTTGGCCGTACGTGATATTTATCATTAAAAGGTCACGTGATTCAAGAGTTGTTTTCCCTTACATGAAAAATTACATTCGTATATTTTTGTCACCTGCGGCTTCCCTACTTTAGCCTTGTTAACAAATTCTGGTTGTCATTATGTCTATCAACACTTGAGATAAGCAGTCTTTCTCGAATTACCGTAACTGATAAGAACTTATAGTGAATATTTCAGAGAGTAAGCAAGTACATTTGTTTGAAATCTGATAAAGGTATTTTTTAATTTAAAAAATTGACTTCAATAACGTGTCAGTGACATATATTTTATTTTTGCCAGATTTTTAAAACAGGAATGTGGCTACTGTTTAAAATGTCAATCAATCAACTTTTAACTTTTTTTTAATCTGAAAATTTTTAAATTCCAATCAATATAATTTCGCTTTAAAATACGTCAGTGTATTTTGTTTACTGGAATTACTAAATTTAATCTCTTGACTTTCAATTAAAGCTAATTTTAAAGCTAAAATATAACTTATTTATTTTAAAAATTTCATTTTAAAATCAGGTATCGAAAATTTATACTGAAAAGTAGAGGTACCTACATTAAAGAATAATAGGTTCTGTCTGAAAGAATAATTCTCAGGAACTAGGCATAATGATTTTTGACAAATAACTACGGATGTACCAACCAATTAAATAAACTGGATATTGTGGAACGTTTCCCCCCCCCTTTTTTATAGTACAAAATTGTATAACTCTCAACATTTATAGCTGCTTGTCTTTTAATACTTACTCTACCTAGGCTTATCATATGTCCCAGTTTAAAGAGTGTGTTGGTGTTATGATATCACTATTCATTTTTATTTGTTTCAAGCCTGAAGTTTAAGAGGTGTTTGTTGGGTTGTGAAAATACTTTATTACACAAAAACTTAAATCTGTTATAAAAATGGGAAATTGTTTCAGTTTGAGGCTTTGAAATTAGAGTAAGGTTAACCTTACTCTTCAATTGATGCAATGGGGATAGGCTGCCTGAGAGTAGGAAAAATGCTATCTCAGAGTTGAGCTCTTATAAACCCAACTATTAATGACTGAGATATCCATAAGACCAAGTTTAAAGTAGGAATCTCCTGCACACATAGGACTGGGGTTAAAATTGTTCCATCTTTCTCAGCATTTCCTGTCTGGTACCAGGTTTTAACCCTAATCATTTCCTATAGTAGAAATACTTCCTGTAAGGATGGCACTCTGGAGCTGAGCATGTTGTACTTCATTTTAACTCTGAAGTTTTAACTGGGCCAGTTAAGTATTGGGTGGTCAAAATGCTTGTTCGTTTTATATGTATACATTGTGCACCAGAATGCTTCATTAGTGATGTCTATTTTGGAGTCATAGCCAGTGTCAGGGCTCTGTAACATCAGATTTTTTCTCCCATGGTCCTAACTGAGAACAATAATTTCTCAACTAATAATCTAGCATGATTACAAGAATACTCAAATGAGACACTTATTCAATCCTATGTAGGAACTCTGACCAATCAGGATTTAATTTGAGTAAAACTTTTTTTTATTTTCTTTTTAATAAATTAATCTCATTCCAGCCTCTCAGAACATTTTATATTTTTCAGCAAAGTTCTAAATGCCTTTTGCAGTATTTTAAGGAGTTTCTAAGAGGCTGTCTTGTATGTGAGCCCTGGTGCTATATTGGAATTGAGCAGGGTAAGATTGAAGCCCTTCATCTTGTGCAAGTTGAGGGCAAACTTGGTTTTTGGCAGGATCATGTTACCTGGTGCCACTACCTCGGCCAGATACACCACCTATGTTATTGATAACATTTTCACGTTTGTAATGAGTAGTGCCGAGATCAGAGTTGGAAGAGTAATCTAGACATATGTGATGGTGACAGGGACCAAGATTAATGTGATAAGTCTTTTAGTTTGCAGTTGGGTTTGTAGAAAGGTTCACCTCTTCTTAACCCCTTCATTCAGTTGGATGAATGGGCTGTGTAAGATACTTGGTGTCTAGTCCAGTTCCAACCTGCAGCTGGAGAAGAAATGGCCAGAAGTTCTATGGAAAGATACAGCCATGGTTAATCTGTATCTGCAAAGGAATCTTTGAAAGAGGAGGACAAAGTGTGTTACATACATTCCCCCTCTTCCTTTACTGTCTTTCACTTCTATCACTACTACTACTACTAGTTGATCATAAGAGAGCTTTGTTTCATTTCTCCTGGAGTGGCAAAGTTTTGATGTTGCGTCACAAGGACTGCTGCCTCCATCCGTCCAAGGACAGCTAGGAATGCCGGATATAGAGACCTGTTGAGATACTTTAGGATTGTATTTCCTGGATCAGATGTGTACACAGAATGATGGGAATGGGACCTGGAATGGAAGTAAGATGTCAAAAGATCTTTGAGGAGCATGAATTTAGCTGAAGAGGAGGCCCACAAATGCTGTCATGCACTGGAAGTTCTTTCTCAGATACCAGCTTACCTCTCTGAGATCCAGCCACTGTCAAGAGAGTTATTATATCAGTTGTTAGTCAGGGGAGCCGTTCACAATGATCTGATAATGTTCGGTCTGATGCAGGGGAGTTTCACTCCATATGTCCTTGGGCACCTGTTTGAAATGCCTCACTAATAAGGTATCACTCATCTGGCTGAAGATTCGGAATGTGCTCTAGGTCAGCAAATAACCTTTTACAGTGGGACTGGCTGCTTTGCCAGAATGTGTCCAGTGTGCTGGAACAGAGGAGGCCTTTGAGTTTGCTGCCTTTTACTATTGTTTGTACACTTGCTGTTTGAGCTTATTGAAGGCTGCATAGTTTACATGCTGCATGTACAATTATTTGTCCTAGATACCAGTTTTATTTGTAGCAATGTGAGCTCATTGTCAGACAAGAGGAAACATTTTGTGCTTGCTGTCCATGATGAGAATAGTGTTTTGGATGACAAGGATAACTCTTCCTTCCCATTATCTGGTTGCATTTTTCAAGCATCAGCTGAAGGTCAAAATCAGAGTTGAGAGAGAGAAAGGCTTTCTTCCGAGGACTTTGCTGAAAGGTGGATATGACTAGCATGACTGATGTGAGTGGATGATGCTAACCTTGGGTGGCATCTCAAGCTGTCTAGTTGAAGAACTTGCTTACTCTACCCAGTTAGGCTAGTGTCAAATACTTTTTTGTGCCTTTTGTTTTTTTCCTGAAAATTGGTTAACTTGGCTAGGAAGTGTATAGTCATCATTCCTTTTTTTTAAGTCCCCATCATTTTCCTTGCTCTGTTGGTGGGGCTTCAGAATACGCCAACTGCACCACTGCAGTGGGTAAAAGTCCCCCAAGGAGGTCCCCTGTTGCCTGTGGGTGGCGACCCGTGATGTCTGGGGATGGGATCCTGGTGGTTGAGCAGACCGTGATCTGGGTGCAAAGAGGTCATGGTTCTGCAATGCACCACTTTGGTCCTTACCTGGGCTAGACAGGAGGTCAGAGAGACCCGATCCGATCAATCAGCTAGTCATGACAAGCCCTAACACTTACTCACAAATGTTTTTCCATACCATCAAAGAATAAAAAGATATTACAAATTATTTTATAGCAAACATAGACAGACCATGTAAATGTTAGGCGGTGACAAGGGTCAATCAATTATTGAGATGAAGCCACATGACTGTTCCTTACCTGATGTTTCCATAAAACTAGGAAGATGAAACTGAAGGAAAAATAAAAAATGATGGCAAAAACTCAACTAATTGAGTATACCTTTCTTATATCTCTGGAATGAAAGGACAAATGGGTTTCCCCCCAACATCTACTACATTTTAGCTCCAAGGAGGGTGGGGAGCAAGAAACATCAAAAACTAAATATATTTTTATGGAAGCTAAAAACCCAGAAACAATATAAATAATAATTGAAAAATTAAAAGAACCCACTTTAATATATCTGACATCTCCAACTCATACAGTGAGTGGGAATCCAAACCAGAGAGAAACAAATCATTTGAACATATAGGAAGAAAAATCTTTCCAAGATTCCTAGTTATTGAAATCTTAGAAGGAAAAAAAATCAATGAATTATCTGCTTTCCTGATTGAAAAAAATCTTATCCCAAAATAGCAACCCTAAAACAGTTAAAAAAAAGAAAAAACAAAAAAAAAACGAAAAATGGAAATCTACTTGTTGAAGTAGATAACTATAAAAATGCACAAAACCTATTAGCAATGAAAAAAATTCCGCACCTACAAATGTAAAGTTTTTGCTCACAAAAAACTTAATACATCAAAAGGTGTTATAAGAAGTCATGAGCTAACCCTGGCAACAACTGAAGAAATCAAAACCACTTTGAGAAAACAAGGAGTAATTGATCACATTTGAATCAATTCAAAAAGAAACAGTCAAATTATACCCACAAATTTATATACCCTAACCTTTGATACCTCTACAATACCAAAAGAAATCAAAATCGGATATATGATCGAAAAAGTTGATTAATATATACCAGCCTCCTTGAGATACTTTAACTGTTATAAATTTGTGTACCACAAGAAAATTTGCAGAGGGCACAAAATATGTGGGAAGTGTGGTGAAAACGAGCCTAATCATTCAGAAGAAGAATGCCCAAATGAAGCAAAATGTGCAAACTGCTTTGGAAATCACCCAGCTTACTCAAAAACATGTAAAACATTTAAGAAAGAAAAAGAAATCACAGAAGTAAAATACAAGAGAAATATTACCTTCTCAGAGGCGAGGAAAATAGTGGAATCCTATCAAAAAGCAAATACTTATGCAGAAGTCATTCAAAAACCAAACCAATCAAATGATCAAGATTTATTTAACAAACTCATCTCTGAACTTAAAAGTCTAATCGAAACTTTAAAAACAACTCATAAAGAGGTTAACAAGGATCAGATAGCAACAACATCTATTAAAATCAAAACAAGTGATCAAAATCACGAACAAATTCCTAAGGATATATTAGAGTCAAGCCAAGTTAACCTCACCCTGTTGGCGGGGCATCAGAATATGCCAACTGCCGCCACTGCGGAGGGTAAAAGTCCTTCAATGGGGCCATCTGTTAACCAGTGATGCCTGAGGACGAGATCCTGGTGGTTAAGCAGGTCGTGACCCAGATATAAAGTAGTCACAACCCTGCAACATACCACTTCAGCCCTTACCTGGGCTAGACGGGTGGTCGGAGAGGCTCGATCTGATCAATCGACTGGTCACGTCAAGCCCTCTTTCAGAGTTTTTTTTTTTACTCTGGATTAGAAAGCTGTGACTGTAGGTTCAGTCATGCTGAGGAAGGACTGATATTTCCATTTATAAATATAACACAGGGTGAGTAGTCTTCTTGGGAACGAAAACCCAGTGATCTTAAACTATTAGTTCCTTTTCCTCAGTGTGAGTATACTGTGTAGCCCTGATTTGTCAAGGTGAATGGGTTTCCCCTTTGACATTTCCCATTATAGGGCTCTATGGTAGGGAGCACAGTCAGTGAACCTATTAAAAATTCTTATGTATTCAAAAAACCAAAACACCCCAAGTGAAAAATCAAAAAACACAAAACGCTTACATGTCGAAACTGATTCAGAAAATGATTCAGGTGAGACTTCCTTCCCTCCATTTATTGTTCTTGAATCAATAGAAGAAACCACAATTACAAAGTTGTCTCTTTTTATCATAGAAAAAAACAATCAACTCTATAATAAAACCAAAATCTGTGAAAAAATTAGTGAATAATACTTATTAGTAGAAGTAACAAAATAAAAACATATTCAGATCTATATATAAATGTATATATCCCAAATCCTTTCCAATGTTTCAACTGCCAAAGATTTTGGCACCACAAAGAAAACCGCACCAGCCCTCCAGTCTGTAAAAGGTGTGGAGAAAGTGGAGCAGACCACATAAACTGTGAAAAACCACAGAGTTGCCAAAACTGCAAACAAAACTATGCTGCTGATTCAAAAAGAGTGTGAAATCTGAAAAAAAAAAAATTAAACACACCAAAAATATTTCATACCCTGAAGCTAGGAAAAATTATCAAAGACTCTACAGCAACAACAATGTATGCCAATAGATGCAGACTCACCAGCAATCCAATTCAAACCCAAGCAGTAGTCCATCATGGAATGATAAATCTATTAAAAGAAAGTATAAAAAATCTAGCAACTAACCTGTTCTAAAGAAAAGCTCTGAACCTCCAACTAATGAAACTGATGTTCTCCAAAATCCAAACCAAACAACAAAAAACCCCAACCTTCCATACTACCACGACCAAAACTAATGAACCTGCCTAAAAATAAATAACATCAAAAACACATTGCTAACTCCAAAAGAAAGATCTCCTAGGAAGAAGGAATATAACAAACATAAAACAAGAACCACACTAATTGAAACAAAAGATAGATTTGAACTAATGGAGATGGAGAAAAATTCTTCAAAACAAAAAAAACTTCAAATATTTAAAAAGCTCCAACAAAGCCAGATCCAAAATTGTAGAAAACAAAATCACTAAAACTAAAGATGCAAAACATTATTCAATGGAATTGTAGAGGATTAAAAGCTAATATAAATGAACTTCTACTTATAACAAAATACCAGCCCAAAGCCATCTGCCTCCAAGAAACCTCTTTGAAACAAGATGATAACATCAATATTAGGAACTATCAGATGTTTAATTACACCCATAATCCTGGAGGCAGGGCTTCTGGTGGGTATTGGTTCTGATCCGAAATGCTACATCCCACAGTAAAATAAATATAACAACAAACATCCAAGCAGTTGCCATTAAACAATGACTAATATGTTCTATATATATCCCACCAAATAATGAAATTGACAAGAATGAATTGAAGAGGCTAATTGATCAATTGCCTAGACTTTTCACCTTATTAGGGGACTTCAACAGTCACAATATCCTATGAAGGTGTAAAGACATTAACAAAAAGGCTAAAATGATAGAAAAGATTATTAATGAAAATGATATATGCCTACTTAATAACGGTGTACCTACATATGTCAACTCATTTAGTGGAAATCACTCGGCCATTGATTTAAGCGTATGTGACCCACTGGTATACATGGACTTTGCTTGGAACATATCCAATGACACTTGTGACCGTGATCACTTTCCAATTCTGATCCAAAGCTCAAAACCTAATTGTGAAAAAACACCCTGATGGAGATTAGATGAGGCTACTGGCAAGTATTTAAGGAAAAATGTAAAAACAGGCTGACCCATATGAAGACAAACGATGACACAGTAGAGCACTTCACAGAAACACTAAAAGAAATAGCAAAAGAATGCATTTCTAAAACCTCAACATCCAACAAACGTAACAGACTTTTGTTTGACAATAAATGTAAAAAAGCTGTCAGATTACGAAAAGCTGCTCTAAAGAAATTTCAAAAACAGCCCAGGACTTCAAATTTGATAGAATATAAATAAAACAGATCTAAAGCTCGCAGGGTGATAAAGGCAACGAAAAAAGAATGCTAACAAAAATGTTAGCAAATTGAATTCCTCCTCTGAAGCGAAAGCAATATGGGAGATGATCCAGAAAATTGCGGGTAAACATCAAGCAACACCAATTAAACACCTTTTCAAAAATAACTCCATCATAATTGATAAAAAGAACATAGCAGATTTGGTAGCTGAAACCTTTTCCTGAAATTCATCTGGCCAAAATTACAATGCAAAACTTAAGACAGTCAAACAAACTAAACTTCAAATTAAAAAAACCTTGAAAAGTACAATAATTTCTTTTCACTAACTGAATTAAAAGTCTATAAAAAGATCACACAATACTGCTGTAGGATCAGACAAAGTCCATTATGAATTCTTGAGGCAACTTCCTACAGAATCATTAAAACTGCTTTTAAGAATTATAACAAACTATTGTCAGATGGTGAATTTCCAGACATATGGAGACAAACTATAATAATAGCAATTCCAAAACTAGGAAAAAAACAACTCAAATCCACAAAACTATAGACGAATCTCATTGACTAGTTGTTTATGCAAAATAATGGAGAGGATGATAAACGATAGACTGGTTTGGTATTTTGAAGCTAATGGCCTTATTCCAACCTACAATGTGAATTCCGTAATAAATGAAGCATAACAGATCAGTTGGTTCGCTTGGAAACAGCTATAAGAGAAGCATTATTTAGGGATGAGCACCTCTTGGGAAAGGTATTAATCTGTCTATTCCTTCCAGTTATGGGTTAAATAACAGGACAGATTGGGTTCTATAGCCTTGGTCGGCAACCAGTCTACTGCAGAAAGCAATAGCAACCTACTGCAGGATAATATTCTGCCCAGTCAGTCATGTCTCCTTCGAGACATGATCGCCCAAGTGTGTATCACGTATGGCACTTAACTGACTGACCTCTCAGCAATTTTTTTTTATCTAGAGAAGACTTACAACTCCACGTGGAAATATGGAATATTGAGAGATCTACATGATTTCAGCTTAAAAGGTAGACTCCCACATTTTATTAAGGGTTTCTTATCAGACCACAAATTTAAAGTCCACATCAGACCCACTCTCAAGGCAGTGTACTATCTGTGACTCTGTTTAACATAAAAATAAACAACATAACAAAATGTTTAACCTTTGGAGTTGATGGATCTTTATATGTGGATGACTTCCTAATATATTACAGGTCAAAATATATACCCAATATATTGGGTTCAAACTTAAAAAATGCCTAGAAAAAAATAAACAAATTGGCAACAGAAAATGGATTTAGATTTTCTCAAACAAAAACTAAATGCATACATTTTTGACATAATAGAAAACTACACAATGATCCTAGTCTAAAACTTGGAAGGACAGAAATCCCCGTAGTAAAAGAACACAAATTTCTGGGTTTAATATTTGACAAAGAACTGACATTTATCCCTCACCTGAAGTACCTGAGGGCTAGTTGCAATAAAAGATTACAACTGTTACGTGTTGCAGCCCACACAGTGGGAAGAAGATTGAGAAACTTTACTGAAGTTATACAGGTCACTGACTAGATCAAAGTTGGATTATATATCAGTCAGCTAGAAAGACTTACTTAAAGATACTATATCCGATCTGCCATAGAGGCCTGAGATTAGTGCTTGGAGCCTTCAGAACATCCCCAGTGGAAAGTCTATATGCAAAGGTAAATATAAAAGTCATAAACTGGCTACCTAATATTATACCAAGCTGAAATTATGTCCATATAATCTTGCGTATGATGCTGCATTCCATCCAAAATATAGTGAATTATTTGAAGCAAGAGGAAAAGCTATAAAACCCTTTGATCTTCGAATGAAATTGGTTATACAAGAATCAGGAATCTTTGTAGTAAATATCCATGAGCACATCTTGTCTGAAAACACCACCTTGGACTCTTTTAAAAAAAAAAATAAATAAATAATAATAATAATCTTTGAACTGAATGAACTCCCCAAAGCAAAAAACCCATCCTAACATTTATCAAGAAAAATCTTTTTATAATATTCTCCTGGACGACCCCAACCTTTTACATATCTTTACAGATGGCTCCAAGGACTACAGTAGAGCAGCATGTGCAGCAGTTCTGAATGAAACAATCCACAAAAAGGCTCTCCCAATAGAAAGCTCTATTTTTCACTGCAGAAATCTGTGCTGTTGATTTTGCTCTCAATATCCTATCAAAAAGTAAACATAAGAAATTCATAAGATTTTCAGATTCACTCTCTGTTTTAACATCACTCAGTAATAAAAAACTTGAGAACCCACTAATCAAACTGCTGAATAGACTAGACTCTTTCTAGCCATAAAGAAGTGATTATGTGTTGGATCCCAAGCCATATTGTAGTGAGAGGTTATGAAAGAGCAGACTCGGCAGCCAAATTGGCCTTAAACCTGAGTTCTGATGATATCAACATTCCTTATACCGACCTGAAACGTAAAATCAACAAATTATTTTATGCGAAATGGCAGCAACATTAGAATAATAACACAAACAGCAAACTCTTTCAAATAAAGTCCACTTTGGGAGAGTGGAGACCAGTTACTAAAAAGTCAAGGAAAGAAAAAGTTGCTATGTCCAGATTATGTATTGGCCACACAAGCCTCACTCATTCCTTTATACTCAAACAAGAACAACCACCACAATGTTTGACATGCCAGACAACTTGTACAGTCAAACATATTCTTACTACTGCTACAAAGCGATACTTAAAAATCAACAATATGAAAGATATATTTGAGAACACTCACATGGACGATGTTCTCTCCTTCTTGAGAGAGACAGGAGTATACTTAAAAATATAATACCAGGTCACAATTCTGAAAAATCCATCTAATGGAAAAGTTTGAACTTTAATAAAAAACATAAAAAAAAATAAAAAACTGATTTTCAGCATTAAATGACACAGAGAAGGTCGATATGCTGATTAAACAAACCAACAACCATCCAAGTTAACCAAAAAATGCAAATCAACCAACAAATACTCTTTCACAACAGTTACAATGTATTAGGAACAAAACTAAGAAAAAGAAACCTTTATAAACATATATATATATATTAACAGCAAACTTAAATTCTAATAAAATTCAACCACATACTAGACTACAGAAATGAAAGGTTAAAACGTAAATTCTCAAAACTCCCTCAAAACATAACACAAATCCATATAAAATATTACAATGGAATTGTCGTGGAATGAAAGCCAACATTAACAAATTACTTCTACTGATAGCAGATCTAAACTCAGTTCTTATCTGCCTTCAGGAAACCTTCCTTAAGAGTGATAACAAAACTAAAATAAGAGGATAACAACTTTTCAGCTATATAAACAATTCTGGCCTTAGAGCATCAGGTGGTAGATCTATTTTAGTCAGAAATGATGTCACATAGATCTACAAACTGACCTACAGGCAATAGCTGTCAGAGTAACTTTGCAAAAAAAAAAATCAACATTTGCTCCATTTACATCTCACCAAATAAAGACAAATTGCAGGAAATTGTCGGACAACTTTCCGCTCCCCTTTTACTATTTTGGGGACTTTAACAGCCACAGCACCATATGGGACTGCAAAGACACAAACCGAAGAAGAAGAGACCTAGAATCACTCATTAATAATAACGACCTATACCTCTACAATAAGATGACTTCAATCTATATATGTCCTTATGTGACCCATCTATCTTCATGAATTTTACTTGGTCAGTCTATGACGATACTTGTGGAAGTGACTACTTCCCATTAATTCTAGAAGGGTTAAGCCCAAACTTAATTGATAGAATTCCCAATTGGAATTGAAAAAAAGGCAAATTGGGGTAAAATACAAACTTAAGTGCTCGGCAGAATTCACCTTAAGCTCAAATACCAAAAATGTAGACTGTTACATATTTTTCAGAAACAATTATATCCATCGTAAAAAAATGTATCCCAAAATCTTCTAAATCTACTAAATATAATAAACCTTAGTTCAGTGAAGATTGCAAAAAAGCAATCAGGTTGCACCAGGCTGCCCTTCATAACTTCAACCAACAACAGAAAACAGGAACTCTTTTAAAAAATTTAGAGCAATAGCAAGACTAGCGATAAAGGAGACAAAATGTTCCTCATGGAGAGACTTTGTGTCCAAAATAAATTCCAGTACTAAAACAAAAACTGTCTGGAATATGATTAGAAAAATTTCTGGTAAAAACAAAAATAATTCACTCAAGCATCTTTCCAATAATGACACAATAGTTACTGACCCCAAGGAGATTGCAAATACACTCGCTCAAAATTTTTCCCAAAACTCTTCCCCTGCTGACTATAGCAGAAAATTTCAAAACATTAAAAGGATTGACGAAAAGAAGAAACTTAATTTCAAATTCAATAATACCAAAGACTATAACCAACCTTTCACCTTATCAGAATTACTAAACTCTCTAAAACAATCTCATAATACCACAGTAGGCCCAGATGATATACATTATACTTTTCTCAATCAGTTGCCTGATATCTCCCTAACATACCTCGTTGATATTTTTAACGGTAACATCTCTCACCTATGGAAACGAGCCATAGTTATCCCAATACTTAAAACCAAAAGAGATCCATCAAACCTCTCTAATTATAGACTAATCTCTTTAACCAGCTGCCTTTGTAAGACCTTGGAAAGGATGATTAATAATAGATTAACTTGGTTCCTTGAAACAAATAACCTAATAACCAACATATAATGTGGCTACTAGAAAGCTTTATTAGAGAAGCTTTCATAAGAGGCCAACATGTGACAACCATCTTTTTTTATTTTGAAAAGGCATACAACATAACACAGAATCCTAAAAGATCTACATGACATCGGACTGAAAGGTAGACTACCTGAATTCGTCTCCAATTTTTTGTCCAATAGAACATTTAGAGTATGCATAGAATCCATTCTATCCTATATAAACAAACAAGAAGAAAGTGTACCACAGGGCAGCATCCTATCAACAACCTTCTTTAATGTAAAAATTAATGATATAGCTAAGGAAATCTCCTTTGATATAAACAAATCTTTATACGTGGATGACTTTACTATAAGCTATCGATCTAATTATGTCCACACTATAGAAAGAAAACTGCAATATTGCATAAATAAGACCAACAACTGGTTCCAATTTTTGGCAAAGTGTTCAAGGCCATTATCAACGCCGAGCTCGTTCAGCACCTCACAGAACACAGGCTCCTCTCGGACAAGCAGTATGGTTTCCGCTTCACCAGGTCTACTGCCGATATGTTAACGACCATCACCGAGTATATATACCAGGCACTCGACAGGAATGACAAAGCCCAAACCGTCGCCTTAGATATCTCTAAAGCGTTCAACAGTTTGGCATGCCGGCCTTCTATGCAAACTGCGTAGCTATGGTATAGCTGGACAATTGTTTGAACTAATCCAGTCATTCCTATCTAACCGCACATTGAAAGTGGTATTAAACGGACATGCCTCCCAGAGATACCATACGAACGCGGGTGTCCCTCAAGGCTCTATCCTAGGTCCTACACTCTTTCTGATCTACATTAATGATCTCTCTGATACCATAATATCCCAAGTAGGTATGTACGCCGATGACACCACAGTTTACTCTCGCCTCAATCAAAAATCTGGTGTAGGCATTAGCATGGACCAGGCTTGCCTCCCAGAGAGTAAAACACTATGCCTCCTTGGTCTCACAATGGAATGACTATATCAAATCCATTGCTAAATCCACTGCTATGAAAGTTGGTTCTCTGTGCAGGGCCCGGAGGTTTTTTCCATCTGAATCTATCCTGCACATTTATAAATCTACCATCCGCCCGTGCATTGAATACTGTTGCCATATCTGATTGGGTGCCCCTGCTATTCTCCTTGGGCTTCTCGACAAGGTACAGCGGAGGGTCTGTAATGTGATCGATACTGACTTGGCAGACCGCCTGCAGTCTCTCTCTCACTGGCGTGACGTGGCTTCCCTGTGTCTCTTCTATAAATACTTCCATGGCTTCTGCTCCGATGAACTTAGATCACTGCTGCCCCCTAGGTTCGAATTTGCATGAGATACTAGATTAGCGACCAGATCCCACCCTTTTACAGTGAAACCGATAAAATGCAACCGCAACTTCTACTCCAACAGTTTCTTTTCTTGTACTTCCTGACTGTGGAATTCCCTTGCACATGACTGCTTCCCCAACGGCTACAATCTCCAGGAGTTTAAATGTAAGGTCAATAGACACCTCCTAACACACTAACTCACTTCCATTCTTTCAAACACTCTTCCCATCCTCCCAACTACCTATCACCCCACTTCTGACATTTCCTATATCTAACCACTCTTTCTATTTACCTTCCCCTATGTAGCCCCAAACGCAATAGTGGCAGTGGAATGCCTTGCTTGGGGTGAAACGATTTAAAAAAAAAAATAAAAACAGTTTCAAATTTTCAAAAACCAAAACTAAATGCATCTATTTTTGTAATAAGCGCAAATTGCATAATGATCCCAACCTACAACTCGTAGAAGAAAACATCCCATTTGTAGAACAATATAAATTTTTTGGAGTAGTCTTTGATAAGAAACTGAATTTTATTCCACATATTAATTATATCAAAGAAAAATGTAATAAAGCATTACAATTATGAGTTGTGGCCCACAAAGACTGGGGAGCGGATACAAATATTCTAATGAAACTATACAGATCCCTAATCAGATCAAAATTGGATTATGGATGTTTTATTTATCAATCTACTAGGAAGTCCTACTTAAAAATTTTAAACCCTATCTATCATTTCGGCTTAAGACTGGCCCTAGGAGCCTATATAACAACGCCAGTGGAAAGCCTATATGCTGAAACATTTGAAACCCTCTTTAAGACTCAGAACCAACAACTTAGTTCTTAAGTACTATACTAAAATAAGAGCAAATCCCAACAATCTTGCATACAACACCACCTTTAACCCTAAATACAAAATCCTTTTCGAACAAAAAAGAAGCTTAATTAAAACATTCGGTCTCAGAATGATTCCTATTGTCAATGATGCTGCCTTATCCACAACCAAAGTTCTCCAACCCACAACACCCAAAATCCCACCCTGGAAAATCATAACACCCAAAATAGATTTAAGCTTATATAAATACAACAAAAGAAAAAGAAAATTACTCAGATCACACACACCCATCTATACAGACAGATCTAAACAAAATGATGCAACTGCCAGTGAAGCAGTACTTAATAAATCAATCCAAAGCCAAAGAAACCTCCCGAAAGAAACTTCCATTTTTAGTGCAGAAATTCACACACTAACTCTAGCACTCAGTCTAGTTTCTAACAACAAAGATTCCAAATATATTATGTTTTCGGACTCCCAATCTGCTGTAAAAGCAATTAAAAATAAAAAAATGAACAGTCCTCTAATAGCAAAATTACTTGACAAGTTAACTCGATTAAACAACCAAAAAGAAATAATTTTCTGCTGGATACTGAGCCATATTGGTATCAAAAGAAATGAATTAGCCGACTCAGCAGCAAAAACTGCCTTAAATATCCCAATTAATAAATTTTTAAAATCCCCTATGCAGACATTCAAAGAAATATCAATACATACACAATGGAAAGATGGCAAACTTACTGGAATGAATTTCCCAACAACAAATTACACGAAATAATGCCAAAAATGAAAAAGCAGAAACAAAATACCAAACTGAATAGAAAAGTAGTAGTTACACTAGAAAGAATCTCTTTAAAAAAAACAAAAAAACAAATCAACCCAATTGTATACCATGTCAAACTCCAATCACAATTAAACATATTCTAACAAATGCATTGATTATGCACCAACAAGAAATAATTTCTACAAAAAAATAAACATTAAAGATCTATTTAAAAAAAACAACCCTCAACCCTATCATACATCAAGTAAATTGGTCTCTATCAAAAAAATCTAGAAAACAAACATATTACATATATATCAACTAAAGCAAAATGCATGACTTACAACTATCATAAATACAAAGTTCCAATCAAATACTACCTCTATAAAACTTTCCCAATTATACATCTCCAGCATAATATAACCACAAAATCAAGTTACCGTAAAACCAAATTTAAATTTAACTCAATATAATCTAGTGTTCAAAATACTGATTTGAAAAATATAATACTGGCCTTATATAACCCTTTTGAGGTTGATAGGCCATTAAACAAAACAGACATTTTCCATTTTCATTCCACCTCTCAGCCCTTCTTAAGGTGACAGAAGGTATAGTTCTCTGGACCATTTTGTATTTTTATTTTTTCCACATGTTGCTCCTGTACTTTTTGACCAGTTAATTTGCTTTTCTGACACATTTACCAATGGAGAAGGGCTCATACTAACATTTTCATTGTATATTGTTTTTCATTATGTCATAGAATTGTTTTTTTTTATGCAAATAAAATCATTTGTACTTTTTATCTACCTCTCCACATGTTTGTAAATACAAGGAATTAGTTTATGATCTCATGGAGAATATGTATCATTTTTGGTGATTGTGGTATGGATGTGTTTTCTATATAAATGTGGTATTGTGGTGAAAAGTTTATTACAAGTATGGTTAGATTAGTGAATGAAACTAGTTAAGTTAAAGTTAAACTAATGATGACCAGCCTTCTTCACTCCCTTTTAGGCTTTGCATCACATTTTTATTTTAAAGATACAATGAATTATTGATTCCAGCTTGTTTGAAACCAACTGTCCCAATATGGAAACACCTTTCCTATGTGTACTACTTATTTCTGTTCAAGATCTCTTATACCAACATTTTCACAAGACCCTCTACCAGTTGTTAGATGGGCTCTTGGTACTGACTTCCTCACCAACTCAGTTTTCTTTCATATAGCATCTGGCACAGAACATCCTGCTAGTATTAGTAAGTGGCAAAACCACCTAAGTGAAGGAGATTCAGTTATCCTGAATTGTTGCTCAAACACAATATATATTTTAATCAGTTGTTTCCCATTCAAGAAAGAAATTAATCCAAATAAAACAAAATACCATGATTAAAATAACTTGCCTAAGAAAAAAAATTATTTCAGGCAATTAGTCCAAACAAATGTGTAGTTTGAATAAAAGTTGGCATGTAGGTTTGATACCAAATCTAAATATAACTGGAGTTCATTTTTGTGGTTGCTTATTTAATTTAATCTTCTGCTGTGGTAGGATAACGATCATATTTAGTTAGAGCTTTTGAAAATTGTTATATCCTTTAAAAAGGTTATAAACAGACAAGGTGATACTTGAGCAACACATGCATAGATGAAAGAAGAGAAGTTTATTATAAAGAGAATACACTACGGCAAGACAGGGAATCTGGTGGCAGGCTAGTAATTGTCAAAGCTAGATTTATTGTAAAATTTACAGTTTTGGCTCAAGGCTGAAGTTGGTGAGAGGAGAAAACTGAAGCTGGTCGTCACTATCTTACACCTAGCTAAACAAGAGTCTCAACAGGTTTCTACGCTGGGTTGACTGGTCTTTTTCTGCCACCTTCCTGTCGATTTGACAGATGGCCTCCCCTTTGAGGAAAGATTTCTTTTTTTGGGAGGTGTTAGGTGATTGAAAATGTGAGTGGTATGAGTGCAGAGAAAGGTAAAATATTGTGGGGGAAATTGGGGAGGCTGTTCATCTTGCTGGCATAGTACACTGGTGTTTTGACAAAGCAGGGACGGATGCTGATCTTGGTGATTTTGCTACTTTCTCCACCCTCCTCCGTCCAGACATTTTTCTTGTTTTCAACATTTTTCCTTCACGTCCTCCTCTTCCCATCCTCTCTTCAATGAGGAAGAATGTAGTGCAGACATCTCCCCAATGTCCATAAACAAAATCCTTTTGTGGAGATTGCTGCTCAGCCGATTCACATTTTTCCCTTCCAGGTTCTTTTACTGCTGTTGTCCATCCTTTGGTGTTTGATACTGCATCAGTTGCTGCTCTCTTTGTTGTGATTGTTTTGTTGTGTGTGTGTGTTTTTTTTTTGTTTTGTTTTTTTTTGTTTTTTTTTAACCACTTTTTCTTCCTGTGGAACATCCTGCTGTGGAGGTGGGCTTTTTGTTTTAGGGCTCTTCCACCCAACCACCTGCCACTCGCTATCTTGCTTGGCTCTCTTCTCCTCCATTGCTTTGTTTGCTCCTGCCAGCTTTCTTGATGCTGCTGTCTTTGGTTGTCAGTGGGACAGGGTTTTCTCAGAACATGCCTTTGCTAAATGGCCTGACACACTGCAGAACCAACAATAGGGTCTTCTGCTCTCCATGATGACATAAATTGATCAACCTCAGCAGATCAATATATTGGGCACCTCATTGAATTCTTTACTGTCTCTCCTGTAGTGAAACTAGCCTTGCTCATGACCGCCGCCACCTTTGCCACCTGCCCATACTAGGTGAAAAATTCTTCCAGATGATCTTCTTTAATGTCCATTGGCACCCCATGCAAAGTTATGCAAGTCTTTTGGGTGCCTATATACACTGTTTGGAGGTGAAGCGCTTTGGTTGTAGATATATCCCGGTAAGGGATATATATATATATATATATATATATATATATATATATCTCATTCGAGGTAGTTAAGCGATTTAGGCAAATACAATCTAGTAAGTAGACTTAATGGATGGTAGTCGTCATATGCAGTATCCTGAGACGTAGGCATAGTCAATAAACATAGATCTGTAGCCTTAGACCAATAGTGGTAGACCAGTGGTAGTAGACCTCTATACGTCTGCATCTTAGTCTGTATTTATGGCTGACACCAGCCAATCACATTACTGTAAGGCGGAACCAAGGTGTATGCATATTCATTACATATTCATGACATTAGTTGTTAAGATAGTTCCTGCCAACTCCTTCGCCTTCTCTTCTGACAACAACAGGACATCCCACATTGCATGGCTTTTCCTGGCAGTCATCTTCGCTGCTATTTTCACAGCCTCTTCCAATGATTCCCTGTTAACACCAACAAACTTGTGTTTTCATGACCATTGTTAACAAGGTGATGTTCTTTTTTTCTTTTACCACTTTTAACACTTCTGTGATTGTTAAAAGTTCATTCCCAGAAATGTACTCTTGTTACTGGTATTTGTTGGAAGCATAATATACTTTGTCTTCTTTGGGGAAGTTTAGCGCCTCTTCATGCTGATGTTGACAGCACTGGCGAATCTGGCCTCTGCAAGGCCTCTGCTATCCTTGCTGGAGTTGTCACTTCTGACAACTGAACAATATTTTTTTCTTTGTTCACTATGACTTTGTAGAAAACTGAAAAAAAGAGATTGCAACTAGCATCCAGTTGCCAGACAAAGCAAGCTGTAACTTAATACAGACCTCGAACATGCAAAAACACAAACTACCAACAATGTATAGTAATTGCTGAAGCAAGGGTATTTGCTACCTTCCCACCAAGGCAGATGTGACACAAGGTCAGTTAATGTGGTAATTCTGAGCCCTTAAGCTCAGCCAAAAATATGCCATTGTTTTTTTTGTTTTTTTAAACCCAATCGATGCTCTTTATCCTTCAGTGGAGCCTCGTTTGTGTCCCTCTCTGCTCAGAAGGAGTGAGTTAAAGAAAAGAGTGCTTGCTCAATCCATAAGTAAGACTCATTGCGAAAGCAAGTCACAGGTATCTCCTGTGCTTACTATATATGGCTACTAATATAGTCAGTCCACGTAGGTGATTGGGAGTGTAGGACATTCCATTACAACTAACATAAAATTTCATAGCCTTTTTTTTTCTCTTAGATTATCTATAAAATAATTAAGCTAATAACTGTGATATAATCCCTGTACTATTTAAGAATGAAAATGTCAGCACAAAACTACTGTATGATTTGGTTTGAAATTCTACATCTAGGATATGAACAGATGTGCACAAAAACTAGGTTTATACCACATATAAATTGATTTTCCACTGGATAGAATAATTATGCAAAATTTAATGTTACTTTGTTGGTACTGCAGATTTTACTAGTAATAAACTATTTTAGAAAGGACCTTTTTAATTTTTTATTATTTAAACCCCTTTATGCACCTCATGCGTACATTGTAAATGCCTTCGTTACTAATTTTTTTTTTTTTTTTTTTCTTTTTGTACAGCCTGTGTGCCACCTGCCACTTTTTTTTTTTTCTGCCACACATCCTTGCCTATTAAATGTATCTTTAACACCATGTTGCGGGAAGTGTTCAAAAACTTGGCTGTAATGATGTCCACTGCTGTGGCAATCCCCTATACAATTGCCTTCCTCTGTAATGTTCTCTATGGCTGGCCTATATCTCGTGAACGCCTAAAAGACTCACTAAGTGTAAAGAAAGTTTGTGCTCTCAATTTTGCTGTTATTCAACAAATGAAGCTTCTCAAATATGTTGCTCTCTACATCCGATGGAAATGCTTTTACAAATATTTTGATTCTTCTCATCTTGTTAAGGTAAGTGTAAATCATTTAGTAACTTTTAATAAGATAATCATTCTTTAAAAATTGTTTTATAGTTTTAATATTTTGAACTTGTCAATACTTCCTAAAAGTTTTATTTATTCATATTTTGTAATTTTAAACATTTCAAACTATCTCTTGCGAAATATGACAAGTTTTAAGAATATACTTGGTTTTACATGTTAAATTGAAACTTGCATTGCTTGTGCATTACACTTTTTCTAAGCTCTGAAAGTGCAATAATACTTATTTTACTTTTGATTAAAATGAAATGAGCTGTTGAATGTTTTGAACTTTGTTACCAACTGAAAATGTAAAAAATGTTTCTCATAGTTTATATTTAAATAATCCAGTGCTATAAAAGCAAAATATATATCTCCTAAAAATATTTTTAATGCATCTGGACATATGGGAGCCATTTAGATCAACTCCATGAAGGCTCCTATCAATAACAATCAAATGATAAGATTGGGAGTAGTGATCCTGTTCACCAGGGTTCCTACAGATGAAATTCTATCAGTAGTTTGAAACCTATTGGAATCAAACTCCTCTCTTAAAGAACATACTAGCATCTTCATGGAAATGTTGACATTCTGTTTACAAATAACCTTCTTACTCGTGATCACAAATCCCTTAGGGTCATAGGGGCACTGCATCTACTGTATCCACAACAGCAATTGTGTTTCTGAGGCAAGACAGCTTTATGAAGCCAAACCTTCTTAAGTCTAGTCTGAATTCAGTTTTCCTTCTACCTGACTGGTTGTCAACCAAGGCTATAGTGCCTAATCTGTTCTGCTATTTACCCTTAGTTGGGGGTGGAGATGAATTCAGCTTTCCCAAGGTGAATTTATCTCTTCGCACTTTCGCTTAAATGAATATGATGAATTCAGATTCAGCCCTTCAATTCCTCAATCCAAGCCACAATCCGTTATTCCACTGTGCTTCTTCCAAGTAGAATCTTACATATACCAGCAGGAGGAAGGCTTGGCCTAAGGTTTGCCATTCTCACCAATGATTGTGAACATATACACGAAATAATTCAAAAAATGATGTTAGGGACAGTATGGCTGAAATGCATAAATGACACCTTCATATTCTGGCCTCACCAGAAATTTCTACAAATGCTGATGGACCATGTAAATTTATAAAGATCTTTAATCCAGCTTACAATGAGATCTTTTGATAACTAAAAAAATTACAAGTGGTCATCAAGACACGTGCTAACAGATAATCAGTATCAAAAATATCTTTTAGAATCACACTACATCAATATTTGCAAGCAGAAACAGAAGAGTTGAGAAGAGGTATTGGAAAACTGTTGTGGTTTATCTCCTTTATGTCAAACCTTTGTCTGAAAGGATTTGGAAGACCTGCCATCCATGTAACATCATGACAATATTCAGAAGTAAATCAACATTGAGAAATCTCTGCCAAGTCTAACAGAAGAGAACAGGAACAAACATTGTGTGTACTCAATCCCTTACAATTGTGGTAAACAGACAGGTGAAATCAGCCACCCCCTAAAAGCGAAGTTCGAGAATAATTAAAAAACCCTAATTATAGATGTGATAATGAAATCTGGCATGGCTGACCATGTATAGAAAGAAAATAGTAGTCACCAGCCCCTGCAAAATTAAATAAAAACACTGAGCAGAGAACAGTGGAGAGACAGCCATCTGAATAACATAGGGAAATTACATGTACTATGCTATGAGAGCCTCCTCAGTAAACCAAGTATAGAAATAATAATCATAAGGGAGTCATTAATAAAGAGAAATGACAGCTAGTAAGAATCTGCTGTGAATGCAGTCAAGCATGACAGTAGAATCAGCAGCAGGTAGATTTGGTTTAGAGCTTCAAGTTTAAGGCTCTGGATTGTCTCACTGGACATTAGCCTAGTAGATTAAAGCATTGGTTCATAAATTTGGTGGTCTAGTAATTGTGGGTTTACTCCCTGGGACAGATAGTACAGACCTAGACTCTCTGGAAACGGTGAAAAATAACTGAACAGTACTAAAAAAGAGAAGATTATGAGACATCCCTAGACAAGAAGATATAAACACTGTGCTACCCAACAGTGCTTTCCAGTCAGCAACTCCACAACTGGATCTGGTATATGTTGGTCATCAGAGAAGGTCTGTGGCACTGTTTCGGCCCTTAGCCTTTTGACAACTTACTTGCCATGGCAGGGCCACTTCTCAACACTGGTGCTGACTAGATTTCATGACCACGTTGGTGTGTGACTTGCTTATTCCACATTTATTAGCAGTCCATAGGCCTGTTACACCAGCATTCTCAAACCAATTTCCACCATCCTCCAAAGGGATGCTTTCTCTGCATCTTCTCCCTCAACTGTTTCACTTCCTTTGCAGTGAATCCCATCTTCTGCCTGAAGAGCTGCAGCAGTCTCCTTTTCACATATACTCTAGCTTCAACTCCAAGGTGACTGATTTGCCATCCACCTATATATTGACAAATCCCTCATATTACTTCTCTTTCCACTCTTCTGCTACATCGGCAGGGTTGATTCCCATGAGACTGTCAGCTCCGGCAGATGGACAACCTTCCATTAGTCATTCCAAGGTTGCCACTATAGGGAATATTAGCTGCATATCAAGATCTGTATCAATCTTACATGTTCCCTTCCATCTCTTGTCCACTTACTCGCACTTTCTCCTTTCATGCTAATCTAATTTCCTCCTGGACTTTTTCATTGTGAGTTTCCCTCCATTGATCTGCTCTAGTTTTCCCCTCGGTGCTTTGATAATAACCTACAGTACATGGTGTACCTCCCTCCCTTCAGACTCAATTCACAGCTTGACAGGGCATGCTTTTGTGTACCATAGTGACTGCACCTGCATTTGTCTTCTGTCATATTCTACCTTACCAGGTTGGCTGGGGACAGTAGCACATCATAAGTAGATTTAATAAGAAAGTTGGTCTTGACTGGCTCCCATTCCCACAACTCTTTCCAAGACAGTTTCCTTTTAACTACTACCTCCTGCAGGTCCTGGGTATGACAATAAACTGCATCTGGCAGCAAGGCCTCTGATTAGAAGGTTGTGAGGAGCATGAAACCACTTAATTGCTGTTGTTCCTAGTTCTACCCTGACCCGAGGTGGTATCACCTGTTAGGGTCCTGGCTATGGGCAAATAGTTAACCCCTAAACTGGGGTCAAAACATTATGAAAATATTAAAATAGACTTTTAGAGTAAAAGTTCAAGGAATACATTTTTGAAAGGAAAAATGTATTACCAGCAATACATCTGACTCTCAATAAAATCTACTTTACAAAAATACATCAAAGAAAGTTGATCTACAAACTTATTTCTTACAAAGAATATATATTCTATTCATACAAATTTATCGTAAAAATTTTGTCAGCATTAAATAACCCATTGAGGTTGATATACCATAAAACAAACCAAACCAACTACCTCCTGCTATTACAAGCATTGTCCCTGCAGAGCACACTGCACCAGATGTAAGTGTCTCTTCTCCTGTTCCTGTCTTTGTACCTCTGTAACAGAAAAGGCCTCTTTTCTCTCTTTGTCTTCTTGCAGAAAGGCTTAAAGCTGTTGCAGCCCACCCCATGTCTTCCAGTCTGGACTGCTCCCACTATATCTCTGTACTTCAGTGCCAACTTTACTCTAGACAAGCACCTTTGCTCTATCCACTTTTCCCTCCATCTTCCATTTCTTGCCTGTATGCACTTCTGGAGAGTGGGGTTGTTCCTGAGGCCTTAATCCATTGAATTCCTTAGCATCATTATCGTCCTAACATTTCCAGGCATGTACTTTTCCACAATTGATGTTACTGGAAGTTTCAGTGGGATTCCCTTTCCATACAGGGCTTCATTGTTAATGCATCTTGGAAGACTGAGACACTTTCTGATGTATGCATGGCACTTCTTTTCTATCATCTCTACCCTTCTTTCAGCAACTTCATAAATCATTAGTGGTCAGAGTAATCATTACAAGTTAAACTGCAGACACCAAAGCTTGAATTTACTGGGTAATTTAGCATGATTGAAAAAAAAAAAATCTACACAAAATTCCCTAAAGTTTACCTGTACCAACAGACACCTAAATAAAAATTGAAATATTTTGATGATGATAATAAATATGGGCATAATAGTCTGAATGTAAATAAGATTTGCATGTGTTGATTTCAATTTTTAGGAATGACTGCAAACTGTTGCCCCTCCCCAATTTATAGGCAGAAGCACACAAATGCATGCTGGGATTTTTCCTAGTCAATAAAATAGGTCAGTTCTTAATTACATCTAACTCTATACCAATCTGCCTTGTCTTGAAATCAGAATGCTACATTCACTTGTCCGAACTTGCTTTTGCATGTCAATCCCAATTCTTAGTTCATGACGTTTTTGCTTTATTACTGTTAATTTGCCTTATATGTACATGGTGCGATAAGTAAATTGTCACTATTTTATATTTTTAATTTCATGTATGCATGTTGTTTGTTTTTGATTTCATAGACTGCACAGTATAGTAAGGTCATTTGGGCACTGTCTGTGATAAAAAGTGCAATTCACTCTGCCAGAAATTTTGAAATAACATGTTGTACTGCTTGGCATTTGCACCAAAAGCTCCAATAGAAACATTTCAGAGTGTTTGGAAAGAGTTGGATGAGTCTAATAGTGATTACAAAAGTATGGTAGTTTGGAAAGCTTACTCAGATTGTTCTGATAAAAAAAAAAGAACACCTGAATTTGTTGGTGTGGGCCTCAGACTCCAGACAGAGCCCTACATCAAGTGCTACCCTGGGTCAAGAGGGTGGCTGCTGGAAGGCACTATAACTGGCAACAAGACTGCACACAAACAGATGGACCCAGTTATGGCTGTCAGAAAATTTCTGTGAACGCATCACCACTTACATCTCTCCACTTAACTTCTAAGACTGCAACACCTTTGATTATTGAATAAATTTACTCAAGATATATTTCAAGATATTTTTATGTAATTTTCGTAAATATATCTGTTAAAATGAGATGTCACTGTTATTTTTATTTTTTTTTTGTGTAATTCAGATGACAATTTATCCATAGCATCCTGTATTGTTTGCTTGTTTTATATTATTTTTTGCCCTGTTCTTTTCTTTTACTTATTACTTATTGTAAACTTTGTTAGTGCTGTCACTTATTTTGCATTTGGCCCTAGCTACTCACTCCACATGAATTCTGACTCCTGCTTCTATCTTGTACAACCAAATTACCTTGGGAACATCTGGAAATATCATTGGCATAAAGGCAGAGTACCTAACTGAGGTGGCAGCAAGAGTTCTGCATACTAATAGCATGTCATATATACTGTTTGCATAGGAAACTTTTCAGCATAAGGGCATACACATTTTGATCAACATAACATAGAAGGCTTTAATCTTACTCTGTTCATTTCTGCCATAAATTCAAGAGACCTATACAAGAGGTGAAGCCTGGTGCAACAGTGTGTTGTGAGTAGTGATCAAGTCAGACCTCAAATCAGTGTAGCTTCTCCATTAACTTTTCTCTATGATCATGCACACCAAACAAATGCAGGTTACCTTGGATCATTCTACTCTTCATAGCACAAGTTTTTTCAGAAGCTCTTAAATGATCTGGCAGTCTGCAAGCAGTTTAAGAACTTGGCTAAACTGTGTTTAATATAGTCAAGAGCTGAAAAATTACCAATCTCATCTCCATTTGTTTTTGCATAACAACTAGACTGTACACTTGAAGTGTGGAGGTATACTACCCTGCTTTTGCCAATTGTTGTAGATCAGTGCTAACAAAGGGAAAAGCATAGACTTCATATTGAAGACCATCACTTCCAAGAACATTTTTAACACTTTTTATATCTTGTTTTCTGTTATGGAGCACTTATACTCAGTTATCTTGATCACCTTAGGATGAAAAAAATTAGTTAAATAGATGTTAACCTTGGACAATCTAAGACTGGAGTAGCCACAGAATTATTCACATGCTTTTGCTTGTAGTTAAATAAATTGCTTGGTTCTTTTTAGAGATCACTACTTTGCTTTCTTTTAATTTTACAGTCCTTTTGTCTGTCTTGTTTCGGATTTTTGCATTCTTTCCAAAAACTTGAGTATTTCCTTTTTCTTATGTATCATTTTTTCTGTGGTATTCTGAATAAAGCCTTTAAAGATTTACTCAGTTCATTTTGTCACCCATACAAAAATGTTCTACCTTCAAGTGGCAAAAAGAAGCTTTTACAGCCTTTCTAGTCCCAAATAAAATATAATCTGACCAGCTCTTAAAAAAAAAAGATCAGGATACATACAAAATATTAGTCATTGAATCTGTAAATTTTGCTTTTTATGTTTTGTTAACACTGTGTAATTGAAGAACAACGTTGGGTTGTTACAAAAAAAAAAAATGATTCTGTCATTTTATTCCACTTGGCAGATAATCCAGAAGCAGATACTTTCTCTATTCATGAGTAATTTTCTATTGCTTTTGTGACAGAGAGAGAGCTAAACACATACACACGTTTAAAGGGTTCAAAATTCCTGGCACTTGAAGAAGGCCGAAATGTACAACAGCCAAAATGTCATGTCATTCGTTTCTTTCTTTTTAATTTTCATTATTAAGAGTAAACATGGCAATATTGATCAAATTAAATTTCGGAGTAAATTAAAACCAGCACATATCTGTTTAATTTGGGTCATCAGAAGACAATGGAAATGAACAAAATTATTTTCTAGAAAAACATGGAGTAAATTGGAACATCAAAATGTATTTTGTTTACCAGTGGCGAAATCTGATCTAAGCATAAGTTGTGTCACTGAATTTAGGTCATCAGAAGACAATGGAAATGAACGAATTAATTTTTAGCAAGTATGAATCAAAATAGAGCTGACTAAGCCAAATCACTCATGATAATTGCATGATGACCTGGAATTATAACCCTCAGGGTTTCCTACATAAGCACCTAGTAATGCTGAAGAAATGAGGAGTCGGATCACGACCGTAGAAGCGTATGATTGTGTGTGAGATTGGGTCTCCCCGATGAGTGGGGGATGCTGACAAGAGAGACCAGAACTGCATGAGTGTATGGTTGAGTAAGAAGCCAATCCTGCTGACCGGAGTAAAGTTGCTGACCGAAGACATCTTTGTATAAAAAAGGAGAGTAAAATATATTTCATATCTTACTTGCATTTGATCCTCTATTGTTTCAGATGGAGGCTTGTTGCAGATTGTATTTGTTGTTGCTGGTGGTGACGACAAAAGAACAAGATTATGAAATGATTATGTGAAACTGATGTTTTGTGAAGAAGTTGGATTGAGGGTTCTCAACAAGGAGATTGTGATTTGAAAAGTTGAAGAGTTGGTAAAGTCAGACGACAACCGTAGAAGCATGCGGTTGTGTGAGATTGGGTCAACACTGAAGTGAGTGCTGATGAATCAGAAACAAGGACTTTGAGAAATATTATTGTTGCAGCAGTCGCATTGAAAAACCACTGAGTATATGAAACTTAATGTTCATCACCAGCACGACAACAATTGGAATTGCATCATCTGTCCAACACCTTTGAAAGGCACCGTGGTCCTAGTGTTTTATTAGAGAAGAATTCCCCATCAATAGAGTCTGGAGAACATTTTTGATATCTTTTGAAATGATTTAACAACAAATGAACCATAACAAAATCTCTCTCTGTCTAGACTCCAGTGTGTGAGTTGTTATGCTAAAAACCTTTACTTTCTATAACCTTTTTTGTTTTTTATTCTTTTCTTGTATATAAAAGACATTAACAGTACAACCATTGAACAGTTGTTTGTTCGGATTTCTACAGACATTATTTTTTTTTTCTGTTTATTTCTTTTTGCTGTATTCTAAATGTTTAACATAGGCTCCCCAGCTGTGTCTACATCTTCAGTTGACTGTGAACGACACTTCTACTTTCTGGATGTAATAATCTAAAGTGGAAGGGCTAAATATACGGCCTCTTGACCAGGATAATTCCCAGAGGAGAGAAAGAGGTTAAACTTTAGAGGAAAATTTATTCAAGTCCCTGATGGAGATAAATGTGTTTATTTGCTGTATTTAAATGTATCTAATGTCTTTTGATGGTACGATAAAATTAATAAATATTGTGTCTACTTGCATACAAATTGGAATTATTCACTTATATATTTTGTTTTATTTTTTATTTATTTATTTTTTTTCAGGATATTCCATTTGGTCGAAATGATAAAAATCTGGATGTCTATGTTCCAGCAGGCCGACATCGGCAGGAAATTCCCAAGCCTGTACTGATTTATATTTTTGGTGGTGGTTGGAGTTCAGGTGACAAAAGCATGTGTGGTTTAGTTTGTTCCCAAATTGCCAATCAATTAGCTGCTGTGGTTTGTTGCCCTAACTATTCACTTTATCCTCAGGTTAGTATATTTAATTTCAATTTACCTTTTGTACTTTCATTTAATGTAAACAAAAAATTAATACCTTGAATTAGGTATCCCAAACCAAAATTTTATTTTCATTATACCTAAAAAATTTCATATAGGTATAGACTTTTGCTAAATGTAAGCAATGGTACCAACTTTATTTTGGTAGCTCAATTAGCCACCGAGTTATGACCCTTCATAGTTTGTCGGAAATTAGAAAATTTGCTGTCTTATGTACTATTGGTCTAGAAGCTAATTTTAACAGTGTATAACTAGAAATGCAGGCTTCACACAAGTGAAAAATCCTTACAAATTTAATGTCATCTTGTGGTAAATGAAACTTAATACTAATGGAAGCAATAATTATTAGATCAAACCTGCCTAAAATTTAGGCAAAATTCCATTATGTCACATATTGAAAAAAGTGCAAAAACAACACGAAAGAGTAATTTTGACTGTTCATATAAGTTTTATTTCAACAGTTAATACATTGAATTTTTTTATTATGAGTCATACCACATTAGAGATCAAACTAAACTTTTCTTTTAATCAATAAAAAAACTCTTATTTGGACTATGTAAAAACAAACACAATTTTGATAAAAGGGAAAAAAAGGGTTTTATAAAAAAAAGTCAAAAGTATACATCACTAAACTTATCAAAAAGTATCCATAGAAGGTACAAGCTTGAAACTTTGCAACTTTACTAATTTTTGGATGAGGAATTAAAAAAAAAATATTTGTCTTTGTAATATCAAAACTTTTTGTCATGGACACATTTTAACTTGGGTGAAATTATGCAGTTTTCAACTTGAAAAAAAGACCAACCAACAAAATTTAGAAATTTGTTATACAAAATTATAAGTTATTGTTTTTTTTTTTTCTTCTTCTTCAAGCAATTTTTTAAAGCTTTAAACTTCAAAATTTGAAATGTGCAAAAATTATTTTTAACTGAAAATATATTTTCTAGGCAAATTTAATGGTTCTACTGCAGTTCCTCTCCCTTAGTAATTTGCAGTCAGAATGTTTTTTATAGGCTTCTGTTATAGTAACTATATCCAGAACACTTTAAGTTCTACCATCATTTGAAATTGGCATTACATCAAAAATCCCATCTCTAAACAAATTTTGACGTCACCTGCACAATAACAACTGGTCAGCGAACAAAAATTATTTCTACTTTTAGTTGGAGCTAAAAATTTTATTACAGCACTGGATGGAGGTGTAACATCAATAACTTGGCCAATGTAATAAATCTATCATGTAAAGTTCAGCTTCTAATGTTTGTGTTAGAAACGGTTGCAATGGTGCTGTGAGATTTTACTAAAACCAACTCAGAGATATTAACCATAAAACCTAACAGTAATTTATGATTTCTGTAGTGGGAAGGGAGGTAAATCAACTTAAGTTAGTAAATTATTCGTGATTATTTCCCTTAGTCATTTTAAAAATATATATCTAAGTGAATAAAGAACGAAGAAAGTATTAACGACGTTCAAAATATTAATTTAAAACAGTGCTCAATATAGAAATAGGGCAATGAATATTGATTATAAGTTTAGAACATGTACAAATTATAATTTACTACAAATGTGTACATTTTCGATGTCAAAACAAAATGTACACTTTTGTGGTAAATTATAATTTGTAAATGTTCTAAACTATAACATGTTTCATTAAGTAATATAGACAAGTTTTGTCTATTTTATGTAAATGTTTTTCATATTGTCTGATATGCTTAATAGTATTATCATTAAATGAGAAAGAGAATTACAATATTGATACATAATTTTCTTTATAATCCAATCTAAGTTTTTGGCTTACATAAGCCATTTTCAAAGATGTCAAATTACATTATAGTATAACAGTTCATGGACAATAATGACAGTCTGTTTTTGTTGACATGGAAAATTTCCAAGCAACAACAAACTAGTGAATACAAGATGCTGGAAGTGAATATTGCACCACAGTTCATGATGCCACACATGACTACACAAGAGTAAAAACAAGAAATATTAAATATGGGAACTTTTAAATGCATGTAAAAAACAAGATGCTTGGCCACATACAAAATTTTAGAAAACCCTCATTGAAAAGACAACTATACTTAAATATGAAAACAATAAACAAAAACTAAAAATTCTTGAAGCTGTATATCTTCCATGTCAACAAAAACACTGTCATTATTGTCTGTGAGTTGTTATACTCTAATGTAATTTAATATCTTTGAAAATTATTTAATGAAACATGCCTTAATGAAAAAATGCTGCTAAATACACACCATATATATATATATATATATATAGTATATCGAGGCAGCAAGTAATTTTCTAAACATATGCTGTTAAATATAAGAGACAATGAATGTCTATTATGTTTAATCATGAGCCATTCTAAATGTATTTTTGCTTTAATTTCAGTTGAAAATAAGGACAAAAATTCTCCAACATTTGGATAATTATTTATTGGTTTTCTTCTAAGCTTTCGGCTCACATGAGCCATCTTAAGAAAGGTTGTTTAAACTGAAATATTATAAAATCCACCATCACCGATGATTTTATTTTGTGTTGACATAAAACTCCGCTTGGCAACGGCAATAGTTACCAAAAATAATAAACGCAGTTCTTAAGTTTGTGATGCGGTTTTATGACGTCACACCGCTGGATAGCGCGAAATGACAACAAAACCATGTAGTCAAATGCAATGTAATATGTTATTTCCTGTTTTAAAGTTGATTTTATTGAGTGTTGGTTGTTTTGATTTGATGTACATGGCCTCCAATATCTGCAGGTTCCTCTTACTGTGTGTATGAGTAAGGATCACCGTATTGTTGACCAAAATCTGTCTGATATTACCTACATATTTGTTTTTCAGAGAAATGTTGTTTAATAGTAATCTGATCAGAAAGATGACATGTAAGTCTATGGGAGAGCGTGGTTGTAGTAAAACCAATATATGTAATAGGTTTTTGATTAGTATCAGAGATGCAATCTCTGAATGGGCATGTAAATTGGTACACTACATTGGTTTTTTGTAGAGAATTTAGTTTAGTGCTTGTTGGGTTATTATAGACTATGAGGTCAATTGTTTTAAACTTTTTATAATATATAATGAGTTTAATTTGATTATTACTTTCGACTGGTTTAACATTTTTACGTATTATGTTTTTGAGAGTTTTTTCATCTTGTTTATAATTATGTATTTGCTTGAAATAGTATAAGTTAATAGTGTCATGTTTATTTTGATTTTTATTATCATTATTGTTAGAGTTATTGTTAATTTTGTTGAGATACATTTTAATTTGTTGATCAATAACGGAGTTAGGAAATCCATTATTGACTAGTGTTTGCTTAATGTTGTGTAATTCTTTATAAAATATAGATTTGGAAGAAGATATCATTTGTGTGCGTTGAAGTAAGTTTTTTATAACAGCTAACTTATATCGTTGGGGGCATTCACTATTATAATTAAGAAGACACAAATTTATGCTAGTTGGTTTCCTATATAGAGAAGTAGTAAATTTGTGTGTGCTAGAATCAATGAATACATCAAGGAATGGGAGTTTGTTATTAATATTAAGTTCTAATGTAAATTTGAGGACGGAGTGACTTTCAAATTTGTTTTTAAGATATTTAATTTGATCGATATTCTTAGCTAAAACAAAGATGTCATCTATGTATCTTACAGATATAGAGGGTTTATTGTTGTCATTACTTTTTTTATTTTCTAGATTTACCATATAAACTTAGAAGAAAACCAATAAATAATTATCCAAATGTTGGAGAAAGAAGATACATCAGTCACTATACATTTTATCTGAATTTGAGAATTATGGTATCCTAAATTCAAAACACTTTTACTCTATATAATTGAATAACTATTAAAGGGATAACTTTCTTATTAATATTGTAGGTGTAATTACATATTCTCATCTTATTTAAATACATTTTATTTTTGCATTGATATTCAAGATTCAACAATAAATTTCAATTTGTGAATTGTCATGCTTTCTTAGGAAACATAGTTGAGTGATTTCTCATTGTCTTCATGATTTTGAACTACAAGTTTTCCTTCTCTTTGATTGGTTGTCAACAAATGATAAAGAGCCCAGTAGTTCTTTCCAATATCTCCTTTCCTGAAAGAATTACTTCTTTCCCAAACCAAGATACATAACCAAAAAAAAAAAAAAATCAGTTAAATCCATCACCTCATGTTTTTCAAAATATAATTCCTTTCCATATACTTGCTTGTTTTTGTGTATTTAAGATAGTTTTGTCCTGTGAACATAATAAAATGGAAATTTCTTTTGAAGGAAGGATGAGATTAGAATGAGTGAAAATGAAGGCAGCAATTGTGCCTATTCCAGGATCAAATACAGGCTCTGTAGGAAGTTGATAGGCAAAAAGATGTTCACAGGCATCACTGGAATGCCATCAAGTAATGAGCACAAGCCATGCAGAAGAGAAGCAGGCTAAAGATAAAATGAAATAGAAAAAGTTAATTGAGAAGATCTGCTATGAGAGAATAGTAGCTGTAAGAATTCAAAATGAAACTGGAAGAATCTAATTCAAGAAGATAAAATATGAGAATGCAAATGGAAGAACATTTCCAACAAGAAACAGAAGAACAATGCAACAAGAATGAATAAGAATACTGTCACCATAAGATATGTGCAAAACAGTTCAGAGTAAATCTTCTGTTCATCAAAGCCAATCATCAACTATTAATTGCAGTGGATAAAAAATAAGCTGTCATTTTTTTTTTCAATGACACAGGTACACTAGTGTTGTACAAAATATATGCAGTCAATAGCTATTTAATAAAGTACACATGAATAAATGCTTTTATTATTTAATTTTCTAATTAACCAATGATGTGGCAGCAATTTAATGACTATAAATATTTAAATGTGGTTATGGTGACCTGCTGAATTTCATTTCATGCATTGGTATAGGAAAGTAAGGTGATTAAGTGAATTTGAATGTGACATGGTCATTAGTAATGCAGATAGGTCTGAGTATTTTTAAAAAAACAGCTGATCTTGTGATCATATCAAGGATTTACAGAAAGTGATTAGTAAAAGAAAGAAAAAAACTCCCTGAAAGCATTAATTCTATAGATAAGTCTTGTTTTTAAAGGAGGAGAATGGCAGACTGGTTTGAGCTTATAAAAAGATAACAGTAGCTCAAATAATCATTCTTTACAATGCAGGTATACAGAAGAGCATATTGAATCTTGAACCTGTTGTGCTACAATAACAGAAGACCACACTGGGTACCATTCCTCTCACATTTTGTTACTTCTCAGAAATACCTGTACTATGGAGATTGGTACCACTCCATCCTGATTTTGCTGGATATTCAGTATCATCAGTACTCCTGTTTTGCTGACATTGATTTACATGCTACCAACTGAGTAGAGGTTGTTGTTAAAGCTAATTGCAGTAATAAGCAGGATAGGGCAGCATATACTGCATCATCTACATATTGTAAGTCAAATATGAAGGTTGTCTGGGTTTTGGTTCATTCATTTAGTCCTTGAAGGTTAAAAAGTTAGTAGTTAATGGCTACAAAGTTATCTGTACTCAGGTAGGCAAGAAGAATTATTGCTGATTGATATGTATTGAATATTGTAGCAGCAAGGACACTTGAAACTCTTTGGAAATTAATCCACTAACATTGATTCTGGCTGACCTCTACTCATTCTCCATCCTTCTGAGTTTGTGCTGCACTTTGTTTCTTAGTTATAAAGTTGTTACACATGCAAGTAGAATATGGATTATTCAGGGATGCCATGTGAGCCTTGTCTGTATTCTTTCATTGTACCACTTTTGATGCTTATGAGAAAAAAAAAAAAAAAATTGCACAAAAAAAAAAAGAAATAATTGACATTACAAATTGATGCATGTGAACAAGTGAGGCTTGAAAAAGAAAAAACTTACATAACACAAAAAGCACAATAAAATTGCAACATTATTAACAAAAAAGGGCTGATTTTCTCTGTCAGGCTGTGTGTGCGTGTGTGCTTTTATGTTGTGCTTTGCTAACTTATATGCACTTCTGCCATTTAATGTACACATGAGCACAAGCACACAACTTGAGTGAATTTGAAATAATACATTCCTTTTCCACTCATTCTGGACAATCCCTCTCCTAGGCAAGCAATAAACTCAAAGTTGAAGACAAGAAGGAAAGGAAAAAAATAAGATAGACTTATCAACAGCTTAATTACTGTCAAACTGTCTTTTTTGGTTATAGGTGTTCATGGCTATGAAATTAAAAAGAATACAGCTTTTCTTTCTCATACTTAGCCTTATTATATTATGAATAATTATTTCACTGTTTCTATCTAATGATATCAGTCTGTTCATGCCTGTCATATATCAGTATCAGTCTATTCATATCTGTTGGTACTTAAAACTGGACAGCATAGTGATGGCCACAAATAAATGTCCAGTTTATTATTTATGATAGTGAATTATTTATGATTAGTGAATTTATTAAAAAGAATTAATGGCCACAAAAAAGTGAATTCAGATAAAAATGGCACAAATGGGATGAGAGTAAAAAATTGGATGACTAATTTCTTGGCAAAAAAAAAACTGTAAATTTTTTAAACCTTAAAAAAAATGAGATAATTATAAGATCTTATTGAACTTTCTCTAATTAATCAGTATGAAATTAGATTATTTTTAGATTTAAAAAGAAAAATTGTAAAAGTATTTTTAAGTCTGTCATTGAATTAGGATATTAAGAAAAATAATGGCTGCTCAAAGAGTTTTATTTTGAAAAGCCAATTTAATATAGTATTCACAAGATACATTAAGTGAACTTTGGTATACATAATAATTAATGCATGCTCTTTAATGATTAATTTATTTTCTGACAGAAATATTCTTAAAGCATAGAAGCCCTTAATTATGAACATGACAAAACCTGATCGTTTATTTTTCTTGCATGAGTTCAGACTTGGGCACAGTGCCTCTCAAACTTTTGCCAGTATCAACTGGGGCATAGGGAAGCGAGTCCACAAGTGATTGGACAGTATGAGGGTGGTGCCAGAAATTCTGTACTGGTGATGAGAGCCTTGAAGATGAAGAATGTAGAGGACTGACATGCAGTCTTGATAATGAATAATTGCAAGCAATTGTTGAGCAAAATCCATGTAAAAAATGTCAGAAATGTCTTAGATGCTTGGTGCAAATATTGAAAGAGTCTCACGCCATTTGCAAAGTATTGGCAAGGTGAAAAAGCTCAATAAATGTGTTCCTCATGATCTCAATGAAAATCAAAATGTTAGACATTTTGAAGTATGCTCAATGCTCTTTCTGTGTAACACCAATGACCTCTTTCTTAACTGGATAATCACTTGTGAAAAAAAAGTGGATCCTTTATAATACCATAAACAATCAGGTCAATAGCTTGACCATGATGAGTCCCCCACAGATTATCATTTTTTTAAGCATTTAAGCACATCTTTAAATGGTAAGACTTTTAGATCCAAACCAGAACTGGAATCAACTTTCAAAGATTTTGTTGCATCACAGCCAATAACATTTTGTCAACAAGGAATAAATAATCTCCTTGATCGATGGCAGAAGGGTATAGATGCTCAAGGCTCATATTTTGATTAATTTCAACATTTCTACAGTTAATTTTTCAAGAATAAAATTGTGTTTCTGAAATTGGCCATTATTTGTTATAACCACCTCATACAAACATATACATATAAAATGACCCTGGTTGAATCCAGTCAACCTCCCTGACCTTTGGCTGATTCCATCCATGGTGTATTGTTGATCTTGGATTAACCAAAACAGGACCACTTATTACTACTTGACAAGGCTGGTCTAGACATGCGAAAAATTGGTATATGATAAAAACCAGATTCAAGACCCAATGACACAGTGTGTGTGTGTGTGTATATATATATATATATATATATATATATATATATATATAAAGATTACAAGCAAGTCAAAATAAGTGACAGAAAAGAAATATCAGTTGGCTGGCATTTCAGTAGAATATTTGTATTGTATTATTTCTATGGGATGATCAATTGGTTGAATTTGCAATGTTTCTCTCTGCCATCTTCTATTTCTAGCGAGTTTTCCAGCTGACTGTATTTTGAATCTCTTTTTTTAACCTCTTCTAAGATATGAGAGCCGACTGATTAATTTCGTTTTGCATTCTGATTTTGTTATTTTCATTTCGACCTAGTGTCACCCATCATCAAAACTGAATGGCAGATATTTTGTCTTGAATCACTTTGATGAATTCGCTTAAAAATAATTTTGTACTCCATAAACTTTGCATATGAGTTTTTCCACCTGTTACACTTTGGCTACTTTTCCTTAACAATAATAATTGTATTCTCCAATTTTAGAGAAATCTTTTCTCATCTTGAAAATCACTTAAAATTAATACCAGCCGTCTGATAATAGGGTTACATCACTCCCCTCATCACCTGTCATTTATTTCATAAATGACACTACAACTACCAGTTAATTGAGCATGTGTATTAATTTTTAGGCTCTATCCCCCACAAAAAAAAATTTCCATGTAAAATATGCATTGAACATATTAGTTTTAAGCAAGACTAACAAGAAAACAATTTCCATGCTTTATAGAAGTGTCCTTGTTCCTAATCCTATGCAAATGCAAAAATTTCCTCCTTTTTCATGAAATAATGAAAAAAGTCATCTTTTATATTCATGTAAAAATGTTTTTTTTTTTGTTTTTTTTTTCACGTCATAAGTCTCTCTAATAACACATAGTTCACACTCCTTATGGCAGGAATAACAGTCCTTTTATTTTCTTTTTTTCCCAGATTTGTGTGTGGGTGTGCTTATGTATATGGCTCTTGGTGCTTATTTCCTTTTTGTTGCTAATCTCCTCTCTGCAAGGGGACGTTTCAGTGACTTCTTGGGAGGAGTTGGTTCTTCAGTTTCTGCTATCAGGTTCGTTTGAATCTCAACCTCCCCTGCCGGTTTTGTTCTGCTCAGATATAAATCGACAGGTGGTATTTCCTTTTTTTTGTCTGCCGTACACTCACCAAGATCTTGTTATTCCATTTCTCTCTGTATTTCCTTATTTTCCACACTACCACTGCAACAACGACCAATAAAGTACTGCTCTCCACTGACCAATTTACCAAAATTACTTTATTTTTCCAATTCATATCTTCTTTTTCCAATGTATTTAATTTATCTTTTAACTATTCCAAATTAATTTTATAACTCGGGTATTTGCTCTATCATGACTTTAGGGTATTTATTCATTACTGGCTCTTATAACTGTGTGCAGTTATTTAAGGTTTTATTAACCAACTTTATTATTGAGTCTTTTTCTTCAAATTTTTCTTCTGCCTGGTAATATGGGGGGCAGGATCATGGACATACTGATTGCAGAACATCCTAGAGGTAATTTTATCAGGATTAAGGGTAGTTTCACCCTCAGCATCCTAGTGGGTTCTCCTTCACACATCCTGGAGAGATCATTGAGTTTCTGAGCGACAACTACCTAAATTCCCTCAGTTATATGGATTGCTTGTGGTAGTACTGTGTTGGTTAGTATCTTGGCCTGGCAATATTTCTCAACCCCCTTTCTATTATCTTTAAATAATTCGAGTATACACCATTGGTGCTATGGTCACACAAATAGGATTCCGTGAGGTACATGTACTCAAGGCATTGTTTCTACCCTCTCTAGCTTCTGCTGTTAACATTATAAACTTCCTCCATGCCACATTCATAGCTATATGTCCTGTTTCAACTTGGTATTTGGCTATTGCCCCCAGGTCATCTTGTGGTTGGCGGTAGGGAATAGGTAAATTTATAACCGGATATATCTCAAACAAACTGAACCTGTCCAGTAACTATATGAACACTACAATCAGTAATTTGTTATCCTCCAACAAAGTTATACAGCACAGGGCATAGCACTATAATGTTTCCATAATTCCTTTAACTATTTATGTCCCTTTTATTCACATTTACAAATTCCTTAATTTCCATTCCCATCTTTTAGTAGGCGAGTTGAATTTTAGACAGGTGCCCGGCCTTCCTGCCCCAAAGATCGGATATCATTATTAATGACACTGCCGGATACGCATCTGGCCAGTATGCTGCCCGAAAATGGAATTGACAGGTAAACTTTTCTGCTAGCCACACCTTATTTCCTTAATGAGACTATGGTTTTCCTGCCCCTTTCAATCTTTTCTTTAATGGTAGCTCCAGACATACACCTGGGCTCTTCACACTTTCTTCCAGTAGTGTTTGGAACTGAGAGAAAGATATTTCACATTCACTATCCAAATCAGTTGATACTCCATCTTCCTCGCACTCGCTCAATTCCTCACTCGACTTGGGGAGTTTCAAACTATAACCCTGGAATTTGTCATTAGGGCTTTTCTTTGCTTCTGGTTGAGATAACTTTGGCTCAATCTCTGATCTATTCTCTCTTCTCTCAGTCATTCCTGGAGTGGAGAGATGAGTAGTTTGTCTTTCTCCTCCCTCTCCCTTGGCTCATCCTTCACAGTCCTCATCTGTCTCCATTATCTTATTATTGGGCTTCCATCCCAACTTTAGAAGTCTAAATTCCTTCCTTGGTACTTGCCTGCCTTTTGCCGATACCAATGGTACACCTTTAGCTTTTACTATCAAGATGGTGGGGGTTAAACTCCATTCTGGCTTCATGACGATGAAGCCAATCTTGTCTCAAAATCACCTCTTCATACACACCTGAGGCTACATGAAACCTCTGGATGCTGCTTGTCCCCTCTACCTCCACTGGGAGATTCGCTGTCTCCATTATCTTCATCATGGTCCCTGCTGCTTGAGTAATTTTAATGTCTGCCTGCTCCAAGTTACCTTTTTATCTCGAGCAATCATAATCTTTCTGATTTAGCATTGAAACCTGTGACCCTGTATCTATTACAGTTATTACTACTGATTCTCTCACTAATATCTCACAATGAATTCATCTTGGTGAACACAACCACAAGAAATCGAAGGGAATAACCGAAGTGCATCTTACCTAATACTACCAACCTGTTGTCGCTTGTTCTCATTAACTTATCATTCATTCTAGTCAAGTTCATCATCACTTGTTCTTATTGACGTGTTGCCGCTCATTCTCGTCGGCTTTGTCATTACTTGACCCGTTTTGTTGACTTGTTGTCGTTGGCTTCGCCATGTGTTCTTGTTGACTTGACTTGTCACTTGTTCTTGTCAGTTTTATTTGTGGCCACCTTTGGGTCACATCCTGGTCGAAACAGCACCAAATATAACACAATCCTGGCTGTGTCCAGTCAACCTCCCTGTCCTTTGGCCAATTCTGCCCATGTTATGTTGTTAATCTCGGATTAACCAAAACAGGACCACTTGTTACCACTTGACGTGGCTGGTCTAGACATGCGAGAGATTGGTATATGATAAAAACCATGATCAAGACTGCAAATAATCTAAATAAAAGATTATTTGAGCACAAAAGGGACATTTTACAAAATAATACATTAAATGCATTAGTTGCTTGCCACAACAAAACTGACCACAATTTTGACATAAAAAATGCTACTCTGAGCAAAGGAAAAACAATTCACTAAGACGAAAATATCTAGAGAGTTCCCTAGTTCATCCACAGTAAATTTGAACATTTAGTTCTTACAACATTTCACCATTATTGGCAAATCTTCTATTATCACAGGGTCGTATATCTAATAACAAAAGTGATGGAAACAGAAAGAACAAGATTCTAAATGATATACCCCAACCATCTAACTACCCCTGCCCCAAAACAAAATTAAAATTTTAAATTTTCAGAATACCTTATTCATGCACATGTGTAGTTATACTGATTTAACAAATTTAGTTATATCAGTACAAACAAAACATGTCAGTCAAAAAACTTTTTCTACTTTGTCATACATTTTCCCCTAATGGTTGTCTACTCATTAAATGAGTCTGACGATTTTGATCGACATTTTGATTCATGAAGCCTGCAAGTGACTGGCAATGGTTATTGCAAATTTGGCAAACTATGTTGTTTTAATCAACGTGTGGCCTCTTTTGTAAAGTCTGTTCACTTTCAGTTTCTGCAGGTTTCTAACAGATTATGATCACCCTTAAACTGGAAATAACTTAATATGCAAGGTACATGTTAAGTTATTTTATCGTAGTAGTGATCTTTATTTGTGAAAGGTCTACACCAATATGACACTTTTTGTAGTTAACTAGGCCTGCATTGGAGAGACATACTCTACCATATTCATTACATGTAAATTGATGGATTGCTGGATTACTTTCTCCTTTCCTAGATGCATGCTTGACAATTTCCCAACATTGCATGTTCTTCGAAAATCTTATTGCCTTTATGAATTATGTGCCTTCACTTATTTCGCTCTCAAGTAGCAGTTTCCCCCACAGCATTTTCTATATGGCAAGCTCTTTTGAAGTGCTCCCTTGGTTTATGCTAGGGTGGAATGTCATAGAGCAACTTGCAGTAGAGCATTTGTTTGGGTATACTGTTGTTGTTGAGGTAAATGTCATGGTCTTTCCAGCGAAGCCTATGTTGATAAATATGGGCTTCAATATAAATTGCATTGGCCTTTTCAAGGGCCACAGTGTCTGGTGTATGAGTTATCCAGTGAAGATCAAGAATAGGTCTTAAACAACATAAGCGGAATCTCTCCAGATTGTCTAAATGTCTGCAATACACAACCCATGTCTCACAGGAGTATAGCAGACACATCAGTACACAAGCACTGTAGACTACAATCTTTATGCACTTAAGTCCTCTCTGAGACCAAAGTCTTTTTAGAGCTGTAAAAGCATTAGTTGCCTTCTTCACATGAGCAGGTATTTCATTGTCAAGAATGCAGTGTCTGTTTAGTGTTCTCAAGGTATGTGAATTTGTCTACCACCTTCAGTTTGTAAACATCCATATACATACTATCATTTTTTAATTTTTTTTTTGTTTTGTTTTTTCATCGAGTGCTGAAAGAATGAATTTTAATTCTTTGTTAAAAGGAAATATTCATTTTGGTTGTACTCCAAATTAAACTGTAGATGTTACTTTCATAGTTGGTGCTCTGAATACCTGAATTGTTGTGTGTGTTTTTTTTTTTTGTTTTTTTTTTATTGTCACTGCTTAATTTTTTTCTTTGTTTTTCTAGGGTTGTGTTGATGACATGATTCAAGATGTAGTAGACAGCATTAGTTGGGTACATAACAATATCCACATATATGGCGGAGACAAGGTTTGTTTGATCACTCATATTAGCTTAATTTAAAAAGTGAGAAAGCCAAATTTTAAATGAAAAAAATTTCTTTCAGTCAAAATTGTTTAATTTTATCTATATTTTCTTTTCAGGAGAAGATCATGCTTGTTGGTCACTCAGCTGGTGCCCATCTATCTGTTATGGCTGTCCTTGAGCTCCTTCATGATCAGTTGATGGCTGGACGAAAGGATTTGCCTCATGTAGAACCTTTTGACAACAATACCTTTCATTTTGGGGACAGACACTATATGATGCCACAGCAACTTGAAGAAAAGAAAGACATTGACGTTTCTGACAGTTTTTGTATTATGAACTCCGTCAATATGAACGATATGGGTCATGAACCGATGGATGTGGACACGCCTGAAAGTGACAGTGGTCAGGGACTTGGCCACATAGCTGCTACAGAGACACAGTCTTCATATATTTCTATGGAACCTGATGGTGAGGATGACTGTTCTGATAATGACTCTGTAGTAACTGTGCGGCCAAAAGATTCTGACACAGGTCCTAGTTTGAGTGACATGTGCAAATCTATTAAGGCAATAATAGGTGAGAAAATAAATGGTTAATATTATCATTGTTAGTGCTTATAATCAGTATTATTTTAACCTTATAATTACAATGTAGTAATTACATTATGCTTCGCTTGATCCTCAACTGACTTCAATATGGCTTCTGTTTTACAATATGAAAAATAAGTTTGAGTATCAAATATATAAATGCAAAATTTACTAGATTTAGACACCAGAAGAATTCAAACTCCAAGACATTAGAATGGGGCATACTTGCATTTAGTTGTCTCATTCTGTCAGTTTTTGATTTCTTTATTGGTTCATTTATTATTTAGTTACACATTTAGCATAAACTGAGATGTAAATTTAAAAAACAATACAATTTTTTAAAAATCTACTTTTTAGTACTAACTGTACAAAGAGTCCTGTTAGTATAGTCATTATTTACTGAGATTGTTAATTTCATAATGAAACCTGTTTGACAAAAGAATATTTTATGTATCATAAGTTGTTCTAAAGTTAATTTTTTTTAGAATTGTTAAAATATAAATTTTCCAAGTTATTGGTTGACTATAAAGTGCTATGTGGAGATTTTCTTCTGTAGGACTTGCTGGAGTCTATCATATTAAGGACCACTATGAACATGAGAAGTTGCGGGGTCTGGAAGATGTTAGCTGTATGCATCGAGCCATGTATGGAGAAGATCACTTTGGACGTTTTTCTCCAACAGTCATCATCATGAGTATGAAAAGAAACATAAAGTAAGTTTTTAGATTTTAATATTGAAACTTTTCATCTTGACTGTGTTCATTTTGTAGTTTTAATCATTTGTATAACTGAGACAACAATGATTTAGTATCAATGATAATGGTATATTTTTACTTGGAAAGCCCTATATAACAATGTCTATTTTAGGTTAAATTTCACTGCCCATGACTTGTGTTTATTATAATTTAATGCTTTTCAAAATGACATGGTGTCTGAAATAAGTATTACTCACACAGATATGTTTTCTATAATATCTTTATTCACACAAACCATAAGAACTACTACATACTTTTTTTATGGCTGACCAAAGTGAGGCTGGGTGGAAGTAAACAAATCCTTCACTCCTGCCCCAGTGTTGGAGGGGCACATATAGTAGCAGTAGCTATTAGTCAAAAAACTGTTACATCTCTCTCTAGGCAATTGAAATTTTTTAAGTCGGGTGCATGATGTTTCCATTGATCTATTGTATATGTGTGCATACATTTCTGTATTTTTCTTTTTCCTTGTTCGTTAATTTATTTTTACTTTTTTTTTTTCTTTTTATGTTTCTGTTATATTATAATGTCCATTTATTGGTTACTAGCAGTATAGCCTGGCTTTGCTCAGGTGTAATGAAAGCTTTAAAACTAATCCATGGTCCTGGAGCTCAGACTCTTTGGACATTGGCATGAAAGACTAAAAAGCAATAGTTGTTTCCAGTTAAAGCGAAACCGTAGACTGAAAGAAAAATGAATGGTTGTAAGTCAAATTCTGATTTCCTGGTATCAATATCAAATAAGTTTTTTTTGTTGTAAGCTGAATTTTGAAGGATAAATAAGTCCTCTGAGTAAATGGTATCATGGCTGAGACTAAGAACTACAATTATACCTCCTTAGAGTCAAACCCGAAGCAAAAACTAAAATAAAAACTGAAAAAAAAATACAGACATACAAGCAGATAAACAGATACACACACAAACATCTTGCCTGATATATATATATATATATATAATTGATTTTCTGCACTATTGTAAGAACTGCAACCTTGAAACTTCTGAATGTTGTTTCTTATGCCTTTGTCAATGAGTGTATCAAATTTGATTAAAATCGGACCACTCCTTCTATAACCATATTTTTTCGATTATCGATTTTTGATATTTATCAGGGGTACCTTGACACAAAACCTAGCTAAGAACACTCGCAGACGCTTATAGTACAACTGTGTAAATTTTCAAAAAAATCGGTTCAGCCGTTTCGGAGTCTATAGGTAACGGACACACACACACACACAAAGTTACATTTATAAATAAGTTTAGATATTGACAGAAAATAAACAATTTAATTAAAGTAATTTTATTTGATTTACTGAACAAATGCTTTAACAAGAAAAAATACTTGTTACAAAATAAATTTAATATTTAGTATAATAGCCTTAGGTAACGGGGACACACACACACACACACACATACAAAGTTCCATTTATAAATAAATTTAGATTAGATAGATTTAGATAGTGGTGTTGTTTCCTCTGTTAATATGTATTCCTTGTAGCGTAACGGTGTTCTCACACATTTTCTGATGTTTGGTTCTTGACATGGTCTTACATTTTGTTGTATGTTTGACCCTTGATCTCTTTCCTTGTTGTGGATGGGATTGTATGTAGGTAGTGCTGGTTTCTCCTTATGGTGTTGCTATTTTCTGTGGTGACATTGTATGATCTGAGCCCTTCATTTGTCCTCATAATTATTGCTCTTTCCCATGTAGCCAACTGCAGCTTTATCACTGTTACATGTTGACCTTTGTGGAGCAATGGCAAATCTTTTATGCCCTGGTTGTAATATTTTTCTTGTTCTTATTGGCATTTATATAACCCCTCCAGGATTTTGTCCTTTCCAGGTTTTGTGTTCCTGATCTTTACTGGGAGGTTCCCTCTGATTTTTTTTTTCTTTTTTTTTTTTTTTTCGTAAAGCTGCTGTACTGGACTTGGTAGGTTGTGGTTAATTGGTGTTGTTCTTAAACATAACAATGCCATGTTTATATGTGTATTGCTGTCTTTAGCTTTTTATGATCTTTTTTACTGTTTGAATGGTTCTTTCCACAAATCCATTTGATTGAGCATATTTTGGTGAGGAGGTGATGTGATCATATCCCCAGTCTTTGGCAAATTACTTGAAAGCATAGCTGTCATACTGGGGATTATTATTACTTATGATACATTCTGGTATATCATGTCTCCTAAATATGGATTTCAAAGCACGTATAACCTGGCATGTTCATGGAGTGTGCATGGGAAACTTGGAATAGTAGTTGGCCACAAGCAGTTACATTTCTCCTGCTACATGAAAAAAATCTGATCCAATTGCTTTCTCTGATCTGGAAGAAAGTTTGGGTCATATCATGGTTTCCTATTTTTGTTCAATTTAATATTTTTGGCATGTAAGGTATCCTTTGATAGTTTTTTTTTTTTTTTTTTCAATGTCCTTGTTTATTCCTGGTCAGTATACACATGTTTTGGCTCTTAGGATACATTTTTTTTTCAATGCCTTGATGCGATACATATATCTTCTTTAGGATTTCATTCCTCATGATGTTAAGAATTAATATTCTCCTTTCTTTCAGTACCAAGGAGTCCTCCACAGATAACTCATCTTTGAATGGCTTTGTCTGGCCATCCGACATATATTCTCTGGGAGTTGACACTACCTGGTCATTTTTCAACTCTTCCTTTAACTCCTAGAGTTTGCTGAATTGCAAAAACTCAATTCTTACATCCAAGTTTACTGGGCTGCATTTTAACCAACAGTATGCTATCGTAAGATCATATCCCTGTATTTCCATTAGCATCCGTTGTAGCCTTGGGAATGATACTGATAGATTTTTCTGGCTGATCATTTCCAACAGTTTATGGTCAGTATGAACTGTGAATGGCCTCTTATACATGTATGTATGGAATCTCTGGCACCCAAAAACCACTGCCAATATTTTGTATTCTATATTTGAGTATCTTTGTTCAGCAGAAGTGAGTGATTTGGATGTGAATGCAACTTGCCTATCATATTCTAGTAGTGCTGCTCCCAGTCCTCTGCTCGAAGCATCACTTAAATGATTGTTGGCTTGGTAGGGTAAAAATAGGCCAGCCTATTTCTTTACTGACTAGGACCTTGATTTGTTGAAAGGCCTTCTCATCGCTGCTCATCTATGTATATTCGTTTCTCTTTTTCAGAAAGTTGTGAAGATTGGCTGTTTGCTCAGACAAACAAAATATAAAAGGGGCCATGTAAGTTACCATTCCTCCATGTTGTAGCTCTGCTTCTTTGGTAGGAGATTCTAGGGTTTTAATGTCTTCTACTTTTGGGGGATCTGAGTGCACTCCATTATCATCTGAAGAATTTTATGGATTTGGTCTTGATATTGCATTTTGTGCTGTTGAATACAAGACCATTTTCCTTTGTGGTTTCCATCAGGCTAAGCAAGTTGTTATGCTTTTTATCTTTTTCAAATACCACAATATCATCTGATATACTGATCATTTCAGGGCATATTTCAAGTATTAGGTTTGTCTTTTGCTGAAACACATCCTTGCTCATCACTAGCCCAAATGGCATCCTCATGAAGCAGTACCTGCCAAATGAACTGTTGAAACATGTTAGGGTTTGGCTCTCTTTGTCGAGTTCAATGAACCTGTAGCCATTGTTTGCTTCCAGCGTACTAAACCATTTTGCGTTTGCCATTTTTTGGGTCATTTCTTCCAGGGTCAGGACTCTGTGGTGGCATCTTTTTATTACTCTATTTAAATCTTCTGGGTCGAGGCAAAATTTCATCTTTTAGGTAGATTGGGTATTTTCTTGGAGCATGTATGACTGATGTTATTGTGTGTTCGAGAACAATGTGGTATTTACCTAGGTGATGGCCTATGCGATCAAATTGATTTGAGTAGCCCTGTAGTATGTTGATCTTCTTGGTTTCTTTTATTTTACAATATACAGTTATTATTTTTAGGTTTTGACAGATTGGCAATCCAAGTATTACTGGTCCATTTGTGTCTGCAATGAAAATTGTTTCTGCCAACCATGTGTCTTGGTTGTATTTGTACTGGAGTTTGATGGTGCCAATTTGTGGTATTATGGTCTTGTTGGATGCTGTTAAGATGATATTTGATCACTTCACTAATTTTGCTGGTGAATTTGGGTACATTTGTTTGTATATTCATAGTGGTAGTATGTTTCCTTCTGCTCCAGTGTCTACTTTTACCAGTAGTTTTGCTGGTATTTTTTTTTTCTACCTGATACTTGGATTTTTATTTTCATTGTATCTTCAGTACAGCTATCCAAATTGTTTCTGGTGTGGAATTCTAATTCATTATAATCGCTATTGTCATTGTCTATTGCATGAACATTTTTATTGCATCTCCTCTGGTCGTATTTTAGTCGTATCATTCCTTTGGTAGGGTGTTGTATTTTGTTTTTTCTTTATTTACCTTCGATCTGCAAAACTGGACCAGTGGTTCCATTTCCCACATTTTCAGCATTCTTTAACATGGGCTGGGCATTTGTCATAAGGTTTGTGGTTTCCTCCACATTTTGGACAGTGTCTGTTTTTGTGGGTGTTTTGTATGCTATCTACTATGGCATTGTATTGCATGTATTGATTTCTTGTGGATTGTAATTTTTTCTTATGATTGGTTGATGCTTCATGTTTTTTAACCATTTGTATGGCTTTCTCTAAAGTCTTTTATCTTCTGCTATTATAGCTTCTTGTCAAACTCAGAGTTGAATTAATCTCTGTGTTTCATTCTCTGAAAATCACAATCATATTGGGCTGCCTGTAGACGTAGTCGGGAAATAAATTTGTCTGTTTTCTTCAGTTCGTTAATATTATTGTCAGTCTTTTAGTTGACATTTTTGAGTGCTAAGTGGGCTACTCTGAAATTCTGGTTTGATTTCTCACATTCCTCAAATTTTTCTTATACAATATCTGGTCACTTTTTATCCTTGGTGGATAGACCCCAGCTATTAAATTTTACTATATCTGTTTCTCTGGTTTGGAGCAAGATTTCATTTATTTAGGTACCTCCACTCATTTTTCTCTACCTAAATTTAAATTTTAAAAACAAATAAGTTACCATCAAGCTTTAAAATTAGCTTTAATTGGAAGCCAAAGGATTAAATTTAGTAATTCCAGTAAGCAAAATACTCTGGTGTATTTTAAACTGAAATTATATTGATTGGAATCAAAAATTTTCTAAATTTTAAAAAAAAGTTTTAAAAATTTCAAATTTTCCACCATTTTTCATCAATTGTAGACAGAAGCCAATTCTCGGTTTGAAAAAAATCTTACAAAAATAAAATACACCTTGCTGACACTTTATTTTTTTCAAGTTACCAAATTTAAACTTACTTCAAGTTGACTTCAAACAAGGATTACTTGCTTACTGCTTGAAAAATGTTTCAAAAAGCATTTCTCAATTGCGGTAGCCTTGTTATCACAGTCCCTGACTGAATTGTTATTCCTAACTATTGTAGTAAATTACACAAAATATTAATCTGAAGACTACTTTTTATAGGATAGGTCACATGAGATAAATTTTATGGTGGTGAGATATTTGCCTCAAAATATTTTAAAACTACCGATTATAAATAAATCATTTTTCTATTTATTTTATCTTCATTTAAATTTGTTTAAGATTATATTCATTTGGTTTCATATTTATTTGTCTACTATTGATGAGGAGAAAAGTAATATAGTGTTGTAAGTTCATTTTAAACTTTCTCATTCTTTTAACAACTTTTTTGTAAATATAAATAAATAGTGGTTTTTATTATAATATAAATACACAAGTCTTTATTTATATATATATATATATATATATATATATATATTCTTCACTACTCGATGACATAATTATTGCAAAAATATAAAATAAGACATTGTTAAAGAGCAAACATTTGGCAAGAGCTTTAATAACTGGTAATAAAGAGAATGTACTGAGCCAGATTATTAGCTGTTTCCTCACAGGTTACTGCCCACCACCACCACCAAGCATGACAGGAGGAAAATATATATATATATATATATAACGGTCTTTATTATGATAGAAAGGATAAGTAATGCTTGCTATTTATATGGAAACTACAACTGATACCAGGATGGTAACATCATTGGATAGAGTAGGTTTTGAACTACAAAATTCTATTTTTCTACATAATCACCACTCTTGGCTATGCATTTTTGCTAGCAATGAACAAGAGCTCTTCATCTCATAGTTTTGAAAGCTAATATGTGGCTTGTCATACATGTTTCTACTGCTAAAGCTCATGACCAACCAGCTGCCTATATCTGCTGTAAATGCTTAGCAAGCATTGAGGAATATCAATGGGTGCAGATTTTATGCCTGGAAGATTCAGTGATCAATTTTGCATTATAAAATCTTTCATATCAGGTTTCATTACTACTTTTTGATGCAAAGCAAAAGTATTTGGGTTATGCTGGGAAGATTTAACCTCAACTGCCATAATAAAACAGGAGGTGTTATTTTCAGGGTGACCCATATATATTTATTAAGAAACCTAGGCCACATTCAGATACCTGGTATAAGTAATCCATTAAACTAATAATTTTTATCTTATATTTTTAATCATTTTATTTTATTTTATTTTTTTATTTTTATTTTTTCAAATATATATTATCTTTTAATCTTTTATAGATTGCCCAAAATGGTGCTTGTTCATGGCACTGAGGATTATGTTGTTCCATTGGTGTCTTCAACTAAATTTGGAGAAGCTCTCAGTGACATTTTTGCAGATGTAACAGTGCGTGTGATTCCTGATTGTGATCATTACAGCATTTTCCTTGACTTGATGTCGCAAGACAGACGATTACATGATGTTATTATGGGAATTATTCTCGAAACTGCCAGGCGTGTGTTTTAGAATTTTTTTTCCCCCCATTATATGTTTAGGTAATAAGCACATTGTTTACTTTGAAGGTGCCAGTTGTGTTGTCCTTGGCATTTTTTTTTTTTTTTAAATTATCAAAGAGAGAGCAAAATTTTCAAAATTTCTATTGTGTGGAACCTCAACATGATTGATATGAAAACATTTAGGCTGAGCCATAAATTTCCTAACATATCTGACATTTCTTCTGATATTTTACTCTTTATCAGCACCAATTTCAGTAAGATTCTTAGTTAAAATCAATTTGATTATTTTAAAAATCTGGTTGAATTTACCTGCTCTCACAGTTTTGCTTTCTAACCCCCAAATTTTGGGGTAACAAATATGTGTATGTTATACATAAAGTAAATATATAATTTTTATGCAACAAGCACAGCTTCATGAAAGAATATCCTAATTAGATACCCAGTATCAATAAATAGGTTTTATTTTAAAACCAAAATTTAACCTAACCACTGTTCAGGCACAAGTTCATCAAGTTAAACTGCAGTATATAGGGTATATAGAAATATTCTGCAATGATTTAGAAAAGATTTTGTCAAAAATCACATTAGTGCTTTTTCTTCATAAAGATTAGCAAAATATAGCATGATATTTCATTTTATGTGGTTAATCAGGAACAATTAACAATTTTAAACATAATTATCAATGATCCATTAAAAAACAAATTCATATAAAAGTACTTAGAATTAGCATGAATAGCCTACTTTTAATCTTTAAAAAAAAGATGAGCTGATATTGTTTGCCTCTTTATTACTGATATAACCTTAAAGATTACTTTTATTTTCTTCTCAGTTATAAATTTTGTTAAACCCAATGTTTTATCATATATTTCTTTTAAGTTTTAAGTAAAATAAGAACTATATAAAGTTTAAAGAAATGTGAATCTTTTTATCCAATAGCTATATTTTAGGGTTTTATACAATTTCCCAAAGGACTATCTTTCTCTTACAAACTGTTATTTCTTTTTTTTACTTTAGAAAATTCACAATAATAAATATTCTGTTAGGATGATGTAACTTGCATTTATATTTCCATAAAATACATTTCTATGGGATTTAGTTCAGGGATTTTGCATTTCATCAGATATAACTTAAAAAGTCCCAGGTGAGATTTATTTTTTTCTGTTGTTCCCTTGACTGAAATTATGACTGTTAAAGATAGTACTAATTTACCTGTAAAAGATTATTAATATCATTGTTTTGCTTCTGCAATTTTCTTTCTATCACGGAGTTATAATGAAATGAAACACTATTAAGCAATTTGTTTTTTATTTTTTTTATTCCAGGAAGATTGATTATTTTCATTAGTAATTTTAATTTATTTAAATTTTGATGTTGACTTTTTTGAAGATTACATGACATTTTATTAAAGTTGGAATATAAATCTGGCAGAAATAATAAATATGATTTTGGTAAGAGTTAAAATTAAACCCGTGCTCAGAATATCAACATTCTCTACAATTTAGCAAATTAGTCTTTACCGTTTTGGCACATTCCCTTATCTTCTGTAAGTGATATTGTAGGGGCTATGATTTTGTAAGACTTAGTAAAGCTTTATAGTACTATCCACTCTAGTAACATGACGATAAGATAACACTGTCATAGCACGATGTAAAATAATGACTAGGTTAGTAGCTTAGAAGATTCAACATACACTGTTACTTGTACATTTTATCATTTGTAATTGACTTGAATTTTTTTATTTTCTCTTAAAGGTTAAGGATAGGAAAATATTCTAAATAGAAATTAAATATTTTCAGTTATTTGTAAAAATATATTTTTTAAAAGTTGGATTTATTGGATGAAGAAAAGATAGATTTTTTTTAATAACATTTTCTCTAAAAACTATAATTTTTCATTTCCTGTCAACTTTTTCTAATAGCAATATTTTAATTTTTGCTGAATGAAGAATCAATTTTTTTTTTAGTTCTCACATTTTACTTGTATATTTCTTTCACTCTGAAATGGAGACAAATTACAATTGATCATCAGGCAGTCAACTGTAACTTTTCAAATCTGCCTCTCTTTGTGACAATCAAGTTTTTGAAAATTTTATAATTTTAAAATGATGGAATTGTTAACATTGTACTAAGTTTTTATCTATATGCTATACTTACATTAATTTGAAATTTAATTTTCATTTCAACAAAATTTTTATCTTTTAAATGTCAATGTACAGGTCACTACAGTAAAGATTTGTTAAAACACTATGTATCTCTATAATAATATTATTTACCTTAAGTTTTGATCATTATTTTTTATTAACAGCCTATCAAATTAATTGAAAATGAATTATACTGGAAAATAATATTCTTGTCTTTGGAAATATCCACTGCTATTTCTTTATATCAGCCACTATGTTTTAGCATTTACATCTTGAAATGCATTTGTACTTTTAAATTGCATACTAGCTCATTACTGATATACTTCTAATATTTGGTGTTTGGATTTACCTACAGAAATAGTTTAAAAATGACCCAATTAAATTAGCATGTCTCTTTAATTTGGCAAAAAGCAGTTGCAGTAATGTTTGAGTAGCTGCCTCTTGAATAAGTAATATAGACTTGAAATATTTCTTTTTGAACAATCTTTTTTTATGGGTTTGTATATTTAAAAAGGTATATATTAAGTTTGATTAAGTGAAGTTTGTTTTTTTTAGTTTTTATTTCATTTAATTCTCAAAGCTTATTTACATAAGCATTATTGATGTTGACATTGACAGGTCAAAGCAAATGTGCTAGATGTTCTCATATGGAAAATTTGTTTTTATTTTATTTTTTTTTTAATGATAACTAGAATTTTCTTTTTCTGAAATTACTTTGTATAAAAATAATACCAAAATTTTTCAAGACTTTGGTATTAATTTTTTTTTTTTTTTTTTTTTTTTTTTTTTTTTGTAATTTTAAAGATTTTGCAAACTTTTCCTAAGATAATTTTTGCATAGCAGTTTTTTTTTTCTTTATATTTGGAAGTGCTTCAATCCATTTGGGGTTTCTAAAAGTAAGTTTCTTAGGATTAGTTACTTACACAATTCAAACCTAAAATAGATTACTTTTATTAAAGTTTAAGTAACCTTATTGGTAATGTGAAACCTGAGTTGCTCGGCAATGCACTTCTGAAAAAAGTTGATTGAATTTCTCTAATTTCATTTTTGAAACAGGAAAAATTATTTCCCCAAGGAATCTTTATACTAATATTAACTTAGTGAATTTACAATTCATTATCAGTCTGTTTCATTTATAAACATGCTTTTTTTTAAACATCACAATTAAATTTCAGAGCCTGTTTCATCTTCAATTGCACTCATGATTCTCAAACAGTTTTAGTAACTTCAAAATTTAATTTTTAATTGTAATTATTCGAATTTTAGAAGTTTATTGGATTTGTAAGATTAGTTTTCAGTAAGTAGCATTTAAAAGAAAATATTTCTGTATCTTTTCTTTACAAAAATGTAAAAGAATAATTCTTTTACATTTTTGTAAAGAAAAGATACAGAAATATGCCATAAAGTATTAGACTTATAAAGTATAAGCTTATTTGTACCATAATTTTTTATCTACTTAATTCTCCCACCCTAAGTAAAATAACATTTATATTAATACTTTATGGCTTTCAAGCAGCATTCTTGAAAACTTCTCTTATTACTATATCATTTTTTTCTTTTGAAGATTGCCAAAGATTTGTATCATACTACAAAGAACCAATTTCCAGATGTTACAAAAAATTGCTATCGCCCATTTCACATGAATGCTACATTTGTATCACCAAATCTACTTTGGAACAACAAAACACATTTACTCCTTCATTTTTTGTAGATGTACATAAAAATGTTATTAAAAATATTTTTCTTAAACAAGAATTACAAGACAAAAGTTTATTTCAGATTGTATTTTTATGAAAAAGTGATGGAATTTGATTTATTTTGTCTTAAACAAAAAAGACAAAAATGATTTTCAGTTTGTGTTAATTTATAAGTAATGATTTTGGTACAATTTTGGCAAACTAACAAAAACATACTAACTTTAATGTAAAATATTAATGACTTATCATAAATATGCCCCCTTCTCTACCATTATTATTTTTTTGGTGGTGGATTGTCTCATTGTTTCAATTCAAATGCTATTTTATTTTTAAAAATTACTATTGTTTTCTTATTTTTATGTATATTTTTTTCCCTATTAAATTTTTCTCTTTGCTTCATGGTTTTGGCCAATGCAAGGTTGCCTTTGGTCAAAGACTTGTTTGTGCCAACATTCCCTTTAGAAAACCCTTACTCTCACAACCATAAATTTAAATTATTTTTATTCATACATTTTTCTTTCACTTTTTGTAAATATATTTCCATCTTAGTTTGTTGTATCATTTTATTTGTATATTTATTGAAAATATTTGTACTATATTTCTGTTTAAAATTGTAATTTATCTGATTTGCAAACTTTTGAGACTTTTTAAATTATTTATAAAATATTTTCCTCTTGCATACTTTCTCAAATTTTTTTTCTTAAAAATTAAAAAATATTCACTTCATTGAGATGCTTGTTATTTTTGTTGGTTGCTTTTACTGTAGCTTCTTGATGTTACTGATTGCATATCACTGCAGACAGTTCAACTATGTTGTAACCTCAGTTTTTTTCTGCATTTCATCTTTAACTGGAAATGGTCTTTTTAAAAATGTTTTTTGAATAATTGTAAAATATTTGTATGTGTCTTTCTTTTTAAGATTTGTGTAAAAAAAACAACAAAAAAAAACCCAAATGTTTCTTTAGACATTTTTGATCACTTTTCTTGTTTTTATTTCTTATTTTTTCTGCTTGTTAAATTACAGAAAATCACAGGTCACATGAATAGTAAATGCTAAAATGGAGAGTGGTGAGCACATTTTGGTTTTGTAAGATGTCATGCTTGTTGAAAATTTTTTTAAGCATTTTTGCTTTGTAACTGGGACTAAGTTTGTCTTTAAAATCCCAATCACTGTTCAAATAGAAATATTTTCAAAACTTTTACTTTTTAGTTGATTTTTATTTGAGCTTTGAATGGATTTAAGAATGTTTGGAGAACAAATTTTGTTATCTATTTATATATTTGGACAAGTATTTATTTGAATTCTTAATTTGTCATTTCATCTGGCAACAATTTTGTAGAAACTGTTTTTTATTTAAAACTATGCATCAATAGTAAAATTAAAAAGAAAAGCAACATGTCAGGATTTCTCATGAAAGTGATGCTTATTATCTTGTCTTTTTCTTAGAAAAGGAAAATTTGGCTGAGAATTAAGATAAACGTTTTTTTTTTTTTTTTTTTTTTTAGATACATTTGCAAAATTCTTTTTAACTACAGCAGGAACTTGTATTGAAGTACACTATTTTTTTTTTTCAAATGCTCATAATCTTAACTATTTTACTTCTGCTCTGAAAAAAAAAAAAAAATGCAACTGAAATGTAAGCCCATTGTCGTCACTTGAAAATGTACTATTTTGATGATGAAATCAAGGATGTGGAGAGTCTTTATAAAGAAAAGATAAAAGTCTTATGGTTCCATGCCTCTTTGATTGCTGACAGAAACAAAATATTAAACTGACACCATTCCAATTTTAGAAAATTTAATCATGTTTTCCATCTTTGAATGGAGTCAAAAGAATTTACTTGCCTGCAATCTTTCAAATCTGACTCCTTCTGTGAAAAGATTTAACTACTTTTTTTTAATTAAGCTATTGTCTTGGACTTGTATGTGATAACTAAGTCTAGCAGTAGCAGACAGATAACCGCAATTAGCTTTAGGCTCAATAGAAGTTTGTGTAAATATATTTGTACAAAATTTTTTTCAAGCTATATAAATAGTTGTGCAAAAGTATATCTCTTTTACTGATGAAAAACATTGACAAGTAAAAATTTAATTTCAGCTGGTAGTGTAAATAATTAATTATAATGTTTATTATTTTATAGAATTCCTTGTCAACTTTTACCTTCCTCTTAATTTTTTTTATTATTAATATATTTTTAAAGATCATCATGCATACCCACACATATTTTACAATACCAAGAAGAGGAAAAAAAACTTTTCAGTTAATATTCTCTCCTCTTATCCACCCACTTATTGCTGTAAGATTTTTATTTTTTTCTTGACAAATACAGATTTCATTTGTATATCCTTTCCTTTCCTGTCTCATGTCTCCTTAACTTTTTTGAACTTCAATCAAATATAATTATTCCAATAAATTTTTGATTTCTTTACTTTAGTCTTTTTCTTGTGCACATTAGAACTAAATAAATTTATGCAGAATTTTAAATCAAAATAGCTTTGTTTTATTTATTAAGTTTAGATTTTTGGTCCCGTTACAGTTATATAGCTAATTTGTTTCTGCAATCCTAGATAATTTCAGTTTATATCAATAATGTATTTTGATTTTATTATAAACTGTTACACAATTTATAATAATAATTAATCTCACTGCACAGAAATTAGGAAAATTAATCGAACCTTCAGGAAAATATTACACCCCCCTCCCAAGAACATTAGTAATTAAATGCTAGTTTATACATCATCAAATTAATTTTGTTAAATTGTCTGTTTTGATGTTGTAGTTTATTGCTAATTTTATTCATTTTGTTTTTGTATTTGCATGTTGAAAAAAAAATTGTGAGTAAATCTCTGTCATTCTGTGCACATATCACTTTTTTCTACTATGGATGTAAAATGTAAAAAGAAATAGACTATCAAATTTGTTCAGCTTATGAGTCTCTCTGTTCAATAGATTTTTATCAATATGGATTAATAGCAATTGCAATAAATAAGACTTTATGACCAGGTTCAATATTTGGTTTTTACTACATTTGTTACATAAAACATATGACTGGATAAAAAAGTGATTATGATATTGAGGGAAGAAAGCAAGTAGATATTTATTCAGCCACAGTACTACAATAGTGTAGCACCCAGTGATCATTAAACATAAAGCAAGTATGTGATATAATGCTTTTCATAAAAATTAAATATGATGAAAGCTTGTGTAAAAAAAAAAAAAAAAAAAATGATCTGCATATTGTACAAAATTGGCTCTGTTATTAAGTTTAAAATCTTAACTTATGCTATATACACTTAATAGATAAAGTGATAGAACTTGGTTGTTCTAATTGTACAGCTATATCAATTTATAAACATAGTAAATGAATTCACCTTGAGGATGACTTTACTCTACAAATGAACTATATATCATCCACCCTTGAGTAACTCATTTTGTGATATTTTTTAATACTTGTATTCTATGGAGTTCTTAAAACTGTTTTCCCAGGAATTAAGCAACCTGGTGTCAGTGGAGAAATAATTCTGTTTGGAAATAAAAAGATGTTTAGTTTCTAGTGAATTTAGAATTTACAGGATGAAATATGTTGAACTCTCACTTCAATTCTTAAATAATGATTACATAATGTATTTTTTTTTAATTTTTACAAAAATAAAAACCTACAACTATTTAAAACAATTTTGAAATGTTTTCTCAAGATTTTATTTGTTGCTGATATTTTTTCTTTCATACATTAATTCTGCATTAATTCTAAAATAAAGTCCTGTTGTTTCAGTCAGCAAATTTTCATAACTTTTTAGCTAACTATATTAAATCATTTTTCTCTTAATCTTCCACCTCTTAAGTTTCATGGAAACTCTATTCAAATTTATTTACTTAGTTTTAGATCACCTGTTGAGGATTGAATGGTAGCAATGAACTGCAAGACTGGTTTGTTGTTCAACTTCATTTTGTTTTCCTCAAAGCTCTCACTTTGTTTTTTTGTTTATGCCTTGACAATATTTGGCTACTGCAAGAAAAGTACTTACTGTGATGGTGATTTTCTAAGCGCAGCTTAGATGGGGCACCCGGTGAGGATCAAACTCACTACCCAATTGTAATAATTCTAGTGAGACAAGTTTGCTAACCATTACATCATGTCGAGGTGCCCAAGTAATATATTAACTGTGATATATTAACTCAGAATAAGTAAAATTTGGAAGACCTGCTATGAAATATTTGCATATTTATTTCTACAAAAGTTGAAATTTGTATGAATTTAAATACATGCATTTTGTGGTGCTGTGACCAGAAAAAAAAATGTACATTTTTTTAAAACTTTTCTCTCTTCTAAAGATTGTTATCGCATTAGAAATCACTAAAATGTTTGCACATTTTCAATAATGAAAGCAAAAAAACGCTACCCCAATTTTTATTTTTATTTTTATTTTTACTTTGCAAAACATCAAGGTATTATCTGATTTAAATTGAATTTTCAGTACTTAATTGTTATTAAATGCATTTTATATTAAATAGGTCATTATTTTAGAAAACTTTGTGGATATATTTTTAAGTCAGTTCAGTTCCACCCCACCTCACCCCATTTTGATACTTGTAAAAAGGTGTGAGGGTTCAACATTTTTTTAATGAAATATTATGGAATTGTTTGAATATAAACAAAAAAAAAAAGGAATATCAATTATGAAAATACTGAAAATTTAACCCAAACCAAGAATAATTCTATAAAACTAAAAAATTAAAAAAAAATAGTCTTGCATAAAAAATTACTTTCTTTCAGGTTTTTTAATTTTTCAATATAATTTTGAAATTCATCCTCTATTTAAAAGAATTTATCTTTTTATTTTTGCAATTGTTATTTTGTATGAAAGTTAAAAAACATATGTAATTCAATAATAGTATGAATGCAATCAATTAACAATTCAATAAATCTTTATCAATTCCCCCACATTTTTTTTAACCACTTCCTTGAGCTTTGCTACATTTAAAAATTAGAATAAAAAAATCTGATTGGGAGAAAATTTAATATTTCATGACATCAAATAGGTAAGATAATAATAAAAACAAAAAATGAGCAAAAATCAAAAGCATTATTTAACTGTTTTTATTTTCTCTACTCCTATTGTAGTACAAAAAAATAAAATTTATTCTGAGTTTCATAAGTCTAGATTTAAAAAAATAAACTATTATATACAGTTAAAGATGATTTCTTTTTAAACATAAACAATAATGGTTCATAGATTGTAGATGTTCTGTTTCTCTGTGCTTAATTCAGTTTTACATTTTTTTTTTTATAGAGGTACCAATAACTACTGTTATTGACCTTTAATTAGAGCTAATGAGCTATCATATCAATGCTAATTTTGCAATCTTCTAAGCAAGAAGCGTTATTTTTACAAAATACAGCTAACCTTTCATTTAATAATTTACTTTCTTACAAATCAGTAAGACAAATACTGTATTTTGAAATTTGTTGTTTTCATTTCTTACCTATAACAGTTTGAGGAGTCACTTTCACATATTAAATTAGGTAAAATGGTAGGCAAAATTGACAGAGAAAGGTGTTATGTTTCAGCATAAGTTGACTTTTAGCATAAGTTAACTTGTTACCCTAGGAGACCATTTAGATACCACTAATATTTTAATTTTGTCTAACAGGAGACTAACTCTAATACTGAATTCATAATTTTTATCCTTACAGACAATACAATCAAACATGAAGATTTTTTTTTTTTTCTGTAAAATTGAGAACTATACTGAATCAGTACCGCTAGATTTATTAAAAACAAAAATAAATCACTTAAGTTAAATTTTGGTTTTATTTGAAAGCCTAAAGCTAATTTTAAAAAAAATATCCAATTTTTTTTTTCCTAGAGATTTATTTCAAGTTAGTAAATTTAAGTATTGACTGGAATTTGCAAAAATCTTTTTGCTTAAAGTATAGTGAAAATGTTTATTTATGCAATATAACTTATGAGCTGTCATGGGTCAACAACAATAGTCTTCTACTGTTACCTTGACTTTTAAAGTGTGCAAAAAATAAACAAATATATATAAAGGACCAACAATCAAGAAATTCATGTTTCTGTTTATGGAGATTCCAAAACCAAGTGATATTCAGTATAGCTCTTATTCAACACTAAGAACATGTCTGAACTCTAAGACAGCACACTGCTGGTTTTTAATCAAATGTTGAGCTATTGCTGTATCTGATACATTAATGCACTTATGCAAATTATCCACCTTTTCCTTGCAAATATTGGTTGATTCATGCCCTCAACGTTTGACTTGACAGCTGAATTTGTAAATTATAAAACTATTATGATGTGTAGACAGAACATCCTTCTGGATTAGCCTCAACATAGGTTGGACAACAAAAATATATGAATTGGTGAGAAAATCTCACTTACCTCACCAATCCACAGTAAACATAAATAGATGAGAAATTTATGGAGACCAATCAGCCCATCTTTTTTTCTTTAATACTGAATTCTACAATATCCAAAGAGTAACTTATTCTTGCTAAGAACCTTCTTAATAGATTAAATTTCTGAATAATTTAATTTCCAAGCATATGAATCCAGGTTTTAATCAAATTTATCTTTAGCTGTTTTGAAAAAAATTTTATTCACTGTGTGTGTGTGTGTGTGTGTGTGTGTGTCTATATATATATATATATATATATATATATATATATATATAGAATAAAAAGTGTGAGAAGCCATGAACGTTTTCTTTAAAGTGTATATTTATTGTTATACGTTATGATACATTAAGTGTCCATAATGGTATTTGTGATGCTACACGTGTTTCGATTCTCAGGCGAATAAATTTGTGGCTTTACATTTCGAATTCCTTTTGTTTCTGATCGCCAAGTTGTCGTTTTATAAATAAGTAGAAAAAATAAGGAAATAAATAAAATCAGTAAAATAAATCAAATGTTGGCATGCTGAATGGTCTGTGTTTTTTCACATCAGCATGTGTATAAATGGATAAACAGATAAATAAACAGATGAATGAATCAAGTGTTTATCCCAATTTGAAGTGGTTTTGGTCTGGGGTTAGTATGTTAAAATTATCTTCTAGTCACCTTAGCTTATCTATCATCAGTCAATTGGTTGTTCTTTATTGCTTTGACGGTGTTTTGAATTTTGTTTGTGTGAGAGCGTTTTTTTTTGTTTTTTTTTATGTTTTAGAATTGTTTTAGAATTATTCCAATTTGAAGTGGTTTTGGTCTGGGGTTACCTTTTTAATATTAAAATTATCTTCTAGTCGCCTTTGCTTATCTTTCATCAGTCAGTTGGTTCTTTATTGCTTTTGTGTGTGTTTTTTTTTAATTTCATCTTTGTGTTTTAGAATTGTTTTTTTATGGGTCATCTGATTCTTTTTTATTGTTTGGGGTTATCTTTTGAATATGTGTGTTTTTCGGTGTGTGTGTGTGTATTTTTCATGTTTTGTTGAGTGAAGGCTTGTATTTTTTTATGAATCTTTCTTCCTGCATTATTAATATTTCATAATCTGTGTTTTGATATATGGGTATAACTTTGAATTTGCCATCACTACATTCATGTAAATGTTGGGAAACATATAATTTCCTGTTATGTGATAATTTTATATTGCTTCTATGAAGGGAAATTCTATTGTTCAAGCATTGTGTCGCTCTTACGCATATCTTTGCGCATTTTAGAGCGTAAACTATATTCGAGTTGCAGCTCAGATCCAATTTTATTTTGAATGTAGTTGCATTTTCAAACTGGAAGTGCTTTCCTTCTATTATTATGTTGCATACTCCACATCTTTTTTTGTTGCATTTTGTGACCCCCTCTGTTGTGTGTTGTTCAAATTTCGATGAGGTTAGGATGTCTTAAATTTTTGGGCTGGCGTTTGCTGTTAATTATTTTGGTTGTCTTTAAGATTTCTTTTATTTTTTCATTATTGTTGAGTAATTCCATGTCGGTTTTGATCTTTGTAATTGTTTTTGTTGTGAGTGGAAACATATGCTAGAATGTTTTCTTCTTCTTAGTGTTTTTCTTGTTTTTTTTGGATTCCGGAGGGATTCTAATGGTATTTTTTCTGCTAGTTGGAAACCCTTGTCTATTGGTGAGGTGGGGTATCCTCTCATTTGTAATGTTTTTCGTAATTCTTCTAGGTGTATTTTACAGAGGGTTTTGTCAGTTACTATTGTGCAAATTCGTCGTGCTAGGGAATAGGGGATGGATTTTAAACAGCTTTTTGGATGGTGACTCTTGAAGTGGGGGTATTGTTGAGTGTCTGTGGATTTGTGGTAAATGTCTGTGATGATGTGATTGTTTTCGTTTTTTATGAGTATGTCTAGGAACGGTAATTCTTTATAGCTATATTCTAGCGTGAACTTGATTTTGGGGTGCAGGTGTTGTCGTATATTGTGTAGTTCTTTTTTTTTTATGTCCCCCACCATGTTGATTTCCAAAAATATGTATATCTCTAAATGAATAAGGAACAACGAAAATATTTGCAACATTCAAAACCGTGCTCAATATAGAAATACAGCAATGAATATTTATTTAAATTATACTTTAGAACATTTGCAAACTACAATCTACTACAAAATTGTACATTTTGTTTCAACATTGAAAGAACAATGTCTCATCAGGTAGTTAGTAATGATGGTTACTATCATTACTAACTACATGTATAATTTTGTAGTAGTTTGTACATGTTCCAATGTATAATTTATAAGTATATAAACCCTTAAAGGTTAATTTCTGATACACTGATGTTAGAAAACCTTTATTTGATTTTGATACAAAGACATCAAGAACAGGATGGCTCGGTTATGTTCTGTAAAAAATGGTTTAATTTCTGTTTTTGTCTTCGGAAGTTTAATTGAATCAACTTTTCAGTGTTGGCTGCTTGTGGTGGGTCAACCGGGATTCGGTCCATTTTTCGGTCTGTTTTTCTGTAATTTTTGGAAATTTTTTTTTTTTTTGTTTGTCTTTGATTTTATTTTTTTGTCACTTGGTTTGTGTAAGTTGTTTTGCAGTTCAGGGTTGTTTTTGACTTGAGATGGATAGTATCGCAGTTCAGTTGTTTCCATTGGTTTTGTCTTGTAGAAGAGTTGAATTTCTGTCTTCGAGACGTTCAATTCGTAGCGGTTGGCCAGCGAGCGCGTGCTGCTTGGCTCGGCTGTATTCTGTAAAAAGTGGTTTAATTTCTGTTTTTGTCTTCAGAAGTTTGATTAGATCAACTTTTCAGTGTTGGCTGCTTGTGTTGGCCGGGATCCGGTCCATTTTTCGGTCTGTTTTACTATAGTTTTTGGAAATTTTATTTTTTTTTTTTTTGTTCGTCTTTGATTTTTTTTTTTTTTTTTTTTTTTTTTTTGTTCGTCTTTGATTTTTTTGTTAAAACTTTGTAAACCTCAGTCACTTTCTTTTTTTTCCTTTTTTTTTTTAATTGGAATAGATAGTTCCTACTATCGCCCGGTCTCACACTCCACCCCCTTCTTTTGAATGAGTTTAGAGATGATCGCCTTGTTTCTTGTTTAGGGGTTCCCGGTTCATCCCACTTCTCCGGTCTTAGTGTTAGTTCAGCTGGAAGCTCTTTGCAGTTACGGAATATGGTGGCAACGTCTTTACATTCTGAGGGTACCGGGTTGGCAGTTTCCTGGTTGCTGCTTCCAACTGGTAGTTAGGAGCCCGAACTCTTGCGTAGCGTCGTGAGAGGCTGCTCTGATCAACAGTTGAATAACACCGGGGTTCTTGTAGTGCCATATTGCGCATGGATGGGCGTCCCTGCATGAATGTTCGGTGGGCAACCCCGAGGCCACATTATGTTGTAGGCCGCACCAGTCTCCATCCTTCACAAGTTGCAAACGATTGACTGACTGATTCTATTCTAAGACCTCTCCTTAACTGAATCACTATGGAAAAAAGCAAACATAATAGCAAAACTAAACCAGCTCATTTGAAAACGCCCAAACCTGTCTGCATCTCTTTCACTAACATACACGGCATCCGCACCAAATTCCTCAGTGTAGATTCATTCCTCCATAATGACTCACGTGATATATTAGCCCTATGTGAAACTAATCTTAACCCTTCTATCCCCTCATCTGAGTTCTACGTTTCTGGCTACCTTCCCCTCTTCAGGAAGGACTCCAATGTTCATATGCATGGGCTTGGTGTCTATGTCAGCGAACACCTTCCCTTAGCTAGGGTGTCATCTTTTGAATCCCCAGATCATTCTTTCATGTGCTTCCTCCTCTCACTTCTCAGCTCGATTAGCTATCTCTTCTTTCTCTACCGCTCTCCTTCCTCCCCTGACTGTTCGTTACTTGACATCATTTCTGACAATATCGACAAAGCCATTTCTTCCCATCCCTCTGCCCATGTATTCGTGTTTGGTGACTTTAACGCCCACCACACCAAGTGGCTGAAGAACGCTGTCACTGACCCTGCTGGTGTCCACACCATGAACTTTTCAATCACCCAATCCCTTACGCAAGTAGTGGACTTCCCCACGCGTTTCTCCGACAACCCTAACGGAAGGGACTCACTTCTAGACCTCTGCTTCACTTCCATCCCAGACAACTCTGCCCACTTGGAAACTCTGACCACATTGTAGTGTCCGTCAATATTTCACTCCACTCCCGCCCGACCCATGAAACCCAGACAAGTAGAATATCCTACTGCTATCAAAGAGCAGACTGGGATTCGTTCCGAGACTTCCTCTGTGACATCCCTTGGAACAACGTCTTTAGTCTTCCCATCGAAGAATGTGCATCCGAGGTCTCCTCCTGTGTTAAGGCTGGCATCGATGTCTTCATCCCTGCTAGGAAATTCCAGCTTAAATCTCATTCGTCTCCATGGTTCTCACCCGCTTGCTCGGCTGCCATTGCCCACCGGAATCATTTCTTCCGACTCTATCGTAACTACGCGTCGGACCAAAACAGGCGCCTTTTCACTTCAGCTCATAATAAGTGTAAAAGGATACTTAACGAAGCTAAGATGTTGTTTGCTGCCAGAATGAAGCAACGCATAGCATGCTCTAAATTCGGCGCTAAAGACTACTGGCGACTCTGTAAAAGAGTACTTAACAAGAGCAAGTCCACAATACCCCCGCTAATCAACAAATTTGAGGTCCTCACCTCCCCAGCAGATAAGGCTGAATGCTTTGCCTGCAGATTCTCTAACAATTCGAGTCTGGACTCATCTGGAGTTTTTACATCCAACTTCTCACCTAGAACAGAGGCACAACTGAATGATGTCCACATTACACCTTCGCTTGTCTCTAAGATAATCTTAAATCTTGACCCTCACAAAGCGAGCGGTGGTGACGGAATCCCAACCATAGTCTTAAAGAAATGTGCCCCTGAACTCTCCTCTGTCCTTTCTAAGCTCTACAACTTCTGCCTATCTGCTTCCTGCTTTCCTGCCTGTTGGAAATCTTCCTCTGTAGTTCCTATATTTAAAAACACTGGAGAACCCTCTGACCCTGCAAATTACGCCCTATCAGCCTTCTTCCGATCTTTGGCAAATTGTTCGAAGCCATTATCAACGCCGAGGTGGTTCAGCATCTCACAGCACACAGGCTCCTCTCAGGCAAGCAATATGGTTTCCGCTTCTCCAGGTCTACTGCTGATATGCTAACGACCATCACCGAGTACATATACCAGTCACTCGACAGGAATGGCGAAGCCCGAACCGTTGTATTGGATATATCTCAGGCGTTCGACAGAGTTTGGCATGCTGGCCTTCTATGTAAACTGCAGAGCTATGGTATAACTGGACATTTGTTTCAACTAATCCAGTCATTCCTCTCTAACCACACAATGAAGGTGGTATTAAACGGACATGCCTACCATACAAACGCAGGTGTCCCCCAAGGCTCCATCTTAGGTCCTACACTCTTTCTGATATACATTAATGATCTCCCTGATTCCATAAGAACCCAAGTAGGTTTGTACGCCGATGACACCACAGTTTACTCTCGCCTCCTACAAAAATCTGGTGTAGGCGTCAAAGCTAACCTCGCAGCCGAGATTGAAAAAAAACCTCCAATCCATATTGGACTGGGGTAAGAAATGGCTAGTAAATTTTAATGCTTCTAAAACGAAGCTACTCTCAGTTAACCATCATCGACAATCTCACCTGCCTCCCAGAGAGTAAAACATTACGCCTCCTTGGTCTCACACTTTCAGCGGACCTCAAATGGAATGACTATATTGAATCCATTGCTAAATCCGCTGCTATGAAAGTCGGTTCTCTCTGTAGGGCCCGGAAGTTTTTTCCGTCTAAATCTATCCTGCACATATATAAATCTACTATCCGCCCGTGCATTGAATACTGCTGCCATATCTGGTTGGGTGCCCCTGCTATTCTCCTCGGGCTTCTTGATAATGTTCAGAGGAGTTTCTGTAATGTGATAGATACCGACTTGGCAGACCGCCAGCAGTCTCTCTCCCACCGGCACGACGTGGCTTCCCTGTGTCTCTTCTATAAATACTTTCATGGCTTCTGCTCCGATGAACTTAGATCACTGGTTTCCACTAAATACGAATTTGCACGAGATAACTAGATTAGCAACTAGATCCCACCCTTTTACGGTGAAACCGATAAAATGCAACTGCAACTTCTACTCCAACAGTTTCTTTCCTCGCACTTCCCGACTGTGGAATTCTCTTCCACACGATTGCTTCCCCGACGGATACAATCTCCAGAAGTTTAAATGTAATGTCAATAGACACCTCCTAACACACTAACCTGCTCCCATTCTATCAAACACTCTTCCCATCTGCCCAACCCTCATTCTCGCTATCCTTACTCATCTGTCACCTTCCTCCTGACATTCCCTATGTCTAACCACTCCTTCTCTTTACCTTCCGCTATGTAGCCCCATGCACATAGTGGCAGTGGAATGCCTTGCTTGGGGTGAGATGATTTTTTTTTTTAAAAAAAAAAAAAAAAAAAGGAAGAACACCATTGTTCTTGTGAAATGCAATGTATTGAATGGAAAATCACAGTCTCAACTTTTTCAAATGCACAAAACATGTCATCCACATATCTAACATAATGCCTGGTTTTTTCAATAAAAGCAAGTAACTCATGGTCAGAAAACAGTGTGTGTTGGATGTATAATAGTATCCAAAACAGAAGTGATGATGAAACGAAGTGGAATATTAAAGATGCGCATGCTCTCTTTGGCTTCTTCAGTTTCAATGAAAGAAAGAGGAAAATGTCTTGAGATTTATGAATGGGTTTCATAAATGAACTTAATTACCCTAGCTTATCACCACTTAATTTCCAGACTTGAGTGCCTGTATTTATTTTTAATCTGTATTAGTCATTTGGTATTGTGATATTTTAAATCAGGAATTAATCTATAACCTTATTAAAGCTAAGTTCCACTGACATGGAGGCAAACTGGATAAAGACAGCTTCAGGAATATATGGACAGGGGACAAATGGGTACAGTACAATGCACCAATATCAATAGGTTGTTGCAATGGTACACAGGTGATCAAACTACTAATATTGAATGAACACATAAACTTATCTTCAGTGCTGAAAAGACAGTTATGTATATAACTGGCAACTATAAATGAATCTTTCACACAAATTTCTCTTATGACATTCTAGCACAGGCTGAAACAACACAGCCAACTACTTTGTTATCTTGCACCAATCCAATCATAGATAAAATCAGATGCAAATAAACATTTTCATGAGTTTTGGGTAATCCATACAATCATAGCCATATGGAACCCACCAAACTGATAACCTCATAAACGTCAACAGGAAGGACTTTGCTTTTAACCAAACTGAGTAAATGCTTTTAAAATTAAAAGTAAATGCTTTTTGATTAACTTTGTCCCATCATGTGGTTTGTCTAGTTCAAACTATATAAATTTGTCTCCATCACTTTAAATCACTATTATTTTGATATCATTGTAATCCATAGCTACTACTCAGACACCCTTATTGGGTTTAGTTATAAAGGTAGGTAGTGGTTATGTGAAAATTTTTGCATTGGCATTTAAATTTAGCATGATCAATTTGGATAGTAGCATATGTATCAAAAGCCAAATCCTTAAGCTTAGCCTTTAAAGGACTCAAATTATCTGAAGCATGAAGAGAAAGTTTTGAAATCTAAGCCACAAAAATCACTTCAAATTTCACAAAGATATTCTCATTTTACAAAGATAATGGAGGAATACAGATTTCAATCCATTTGATAAAACAAATTTTAAAACAACCCTATGATTGAAAGTAAACATGCTGCTTTTACTTATAAGAAATTGCAACTTTTTTGAGGATTAATTTGTGAAGTAACATACCCACTCTTGTCAATGCAATAACAATCAGATAGCAACCAAAATGCATGTTGTCAAAATAAGAAACTTTTTATGAATTGTTTCTTTTTTATGAATTTTTTTACACTTGATATTTCATTTGTTTTTTATTGTCTTTTTACTGAAATGACATCTTTTAAAGCTTTTCAGCAAAGTTTAACATTCATGCCTGCAAAAAGGAGGGGGGAATTCAAATAGATATTTTTTTCCCTTGATAACTGTAAACTTCCTCTACTCCACTATTTACATTATTTGGACTATTGTCCTCATCTTTGTTACCATTTGTATGATGTTTCATTACAATCACTGCGGTACATCATTCTCATTCCCTGTGCGAAGTCTCTTTTGGTAATCATAAGCTACCTACCTTCAACCAGGCTCCCCAAGCTACGTGCATCACCACTAGCACCAAACTCATAACTCCCCAGGCCAAGTCAATGGAACCAACCAACATCCATATCCACTGAGCCATGTGCTCTTAAGGAGGACCGGAGCATACAACAGCCGAAACATCATACAAATGGCAATAAAGATGAGGACAATCGTCTGAATAATGTAAATAGTGTAAATACTACCTCATCCCAGAAATATAGACAAATTCCTCCACCCCCTTGGCAAAATCTGTTTTAAAAAGTGAGAGTACAAATTTTAATAAAACCCAAATATATGAAAGTAAATTGATACATTTTCTTTGTCCTTGAGAATTTACAACTAACAAAATATTTATTTATTAAATTGCTTATTTATAAGAAGAATTTTATATTAACAACATTATAAAAAAAATATGCAACCAATGCAATGTTTATCATTTTCCAATTTATAAAGAAATAAAATTAAATATGAAAAAAATTTATATATGTAAATTTACAAAAATGTTTAATAAATTAATTATAAAAATATGTGAACCAACTATAATGTATCTTTATTTTTTACTATTTTATAAAGTTTAAATTGATTGGCAATGAATTGATGTTTTGCCAACAATTCCAATGTCCACAAATCGCCAGCTTTACCAATTGCTTTAGTGCTTAGTGTCAAGTTTTCAATTAAAATTTCTTCCTCGGTCAGAACTTGTCTGACAATAAATTGGCAGATTTGTTAGATTTTTAGAAAAATTAGCAATGATTTAAAAATAATTTCTGAAGTTTCTGGCCTTGGATTTCTATTCATTAGGTATCCTAGATGACAATCATAAAAAAAATTGAAAAATTAAAACAAAAAGTAATCAGAAATATTAAATAATTTGAAGAAAATGTATCATATCTGAAAAAAAAAATATCTTTATTCAAATTTTATTTATAAAATGGCAAATAATAAATTTCATTGTAGTTGATTTATATATTTTTGGAAATTTTTGAAAAAAAATACAATTTTCAAATTTATTTCTTTATAAAATGATAAATATTCTACTCTCTTCGCATATTTTTAGTCTTGTAAGTAATAAACATAATATCGCTATCAACAAAAATTCGCCCTTTTATTTAATTAAAACTTTGCTGATTTTTCTTTATAACTAAAATTATTTCGACCCCCTCCCCAATTAATGTATAAAAAAGAGGGTGAGACTTATCAAAAATAATTTCAAAGTTTTCTAATAACATTCAGTATTCATTTTAATGAATAAGTGCTGAAAATTTCGTTTAAATTGGGTAGCTGATTTTTTTGGTAAATTTTTAAAACTGGTTATCTTTTTTTTATTTCTTTGCTTTCATTTCAGAAAAGGCGCATCCATATTGGTACCTACCTACCTACCTACTGTAGAATTAATTTTAAATTCTGGTTAGTCTTTAAAAATATTTGCAAACTACTTTGTTGACATGCTTTTATTGTATTTCAGTTTTGTTTAAGCGTAAAAAACATCCGATAAAAATAAAATAATTTTTGCTTTGCTTTTTTTGTTTAAAAAAAAATTCAAAAGGCAAAGCAATTAAATACATAAATTAGAAAGATTTCTAAAATTGAATATCAATCAATTTATGCGGTGAAAACGAATAAAAAAGCAGTCCCCCACCTCAAGCGTACCTTTTATGACCTGTCCTCCAAGATTCATATTCTGGTAAAATGTGCCCTTGATGGGTTCAATTCAAAGTTATTGTAATAAAGGGGAATAAGTCATGGAAAACGTTTTTTCACTGCAACAGTTGCATCAATATTTCAATTCGCGTCTTTCTGTGATTTTAGCACACTTTAGTTTTAATTTTCATTGATTTAATCTTGAACAATAAGTATAGACATGAACGCACATGAAATATGGGGAGGGTGAAATCTGGCTGGGATTATCGAAGCCGGTTTTCATTTATTTTTCAGCAAATAATGCTTGTCTGCTGCGATATTGCTTTTAGTTTTTTAACCTTAAAAAAGAAAAAAAGAAAGCAGGGCCATAAGTCTTCAAGACTACAAAATAAGTCTTCTAGGTACATCCACTCATTTTCGATAACTAACTTTTAAATTAATTTTTTAAAAGTAAAGATTATTGAAACTTTTATTTTAGTTTTAAAAGCTAAATGATTAAGTTTACTATTTCCAGTAAGCAAAATACACTGGTATATATCAAACAGAAATTATATTGATTGGAATCTAAAATTTTGAGATTTTTTTTTTTAATCTTTCATTTTTTTTTTTTTTTTTTTTTTTTTTTTTTTTTTTCGGCCATTTCTGAGCGATCGACACATTTGTGAACAAAAGTTAATTCTCGGTTTTAAAAATCTTGCAAAACTAAAATATACATCTGTGACATTATTTTTAGAAAATTAGCAGATTTATTGTTAATCTGATTTACACATATAGCATGAAATTTAGAATAAAAATATTTCTTAATCACGGAATGTTGATCTTTCTAACCTTTTCACCGAATTTGAAATGTGTTGACAGATGTGAGATAAGTGTATGGTGATCACACATGAACAACTGATGCCAGTACAGTAGCGGTTGGGGCCGTTTTACACCAAATGAGTGATAATATCGCAGTCTATTTAATTTATTTCTTCTAAAATTATTCCAGTTCAAAGGAATTACAGCATTTTCTTCAGATAACTTTTAGTTATATTTTTAGTTGTGAGAAAGTATCAGCATTTATTAGAAGGCAGAGACTTTGTCATTTTCACTGATCACAAACCTTTAACTTAAGTATTGAATTCTATTTCAAGCAAATACATGTCGAGAAGATTGCGTCAACTTGATTTTATTTCGCAATTCACCTCAACAGTCAAACACATTCATGGACATGATAAGACTATTGCAGATACTTTATTTAAAACAACACTTCATCATATAGATGAAGCTGTTTTCGATTCGATACCATTGCCAAGGAGCAGGAATCAGACGAGACTATGGGATTAGCAATGTAAGGGAGATTACTCCAGTTGGCTAAGTTACGATCACTTTTTAGCAACAAAATGATTTTGTCTGATACTAGTCTTATGAACACAAGACCCTTTATTCCGCCAAGATTACGAAAAGCTTATTTCCAGCACTTTCATGTTATGTCTCATCCAAGTGTAAGAGCAACAGTTAAGATGATCGCACAGTGATTTGTGTGGCCCATTATTACAACTGACATACGGGACTGGGTTTCTGTCCTGCAACTGCCATAAAATCGGTAGACAATAGATCTCCCATGGGAGTTTTTAGTGTGCCAAATGCACCCTTCACCAACGTTCATATCGACTTGCTTAAGAGATTATCAATGCATCATCACTGCAGTCGATCACTACTCACGTTAGCTGGCAGCATATCTGATCGAAGATATCAGTGCAGAAAAGGTCGCTACCATATTTTCTTGGATTTCCCTATTTGGTGTGTCAAACACGATCACAACAGATAGTGGTCCTCAGATTTAAGGACTTCACAAGAGTTCTATGCATGCGACATGTCAAGAAAACAGCATATCTTCCAAACACAAATGGTATGGTAGAGAGGTTTCATCGTCAGTTAAAAGCTGCATTAGCAGCTAGGGATAACCCAAATGATTCGGCAGAAAACTTGCCACTGATTTTATTATCAACAGGGAACATTATAAAACAAAATTTGCTGTGTACACCGGTTGAAATAGTGTTTGATAACACCATGGCCTTTCCGGGCTAATTTTTGAAGATAACATGATCATTCAACAGTCACGATATTTTCCAAATAATTAAAATAAAAAATTTTCACTAACCAGGCAAGTGGCTATACAAATTTATACCCCAAAAGACTTGAACATTTGTGAAAAAGTTTTTTGAACAAAAAGATTTTGTCAATAAACTGTTATATTAAGCGTATGGCGGTAGAACAAAGCAGAAACGATGGAAGTTTAAGAAATAAACAATTGTGGTAACGTAAAAATACAACAAATAGTAAATTAGTGTAACGTCACTCGTTGAAAGAAAGAAATAAGTATAATCGTAAAAGATGTTCGCGGCGGCGTAAATAGGGAGAGGGAAGGTGAGTTGTGACTTACTGCGGCGACAGCCTTTAGCGGGCGGTCTTTTGGATATGGGAAATCACGTTCCGACGAGCGTTATGAATCCTGGCTGTCGAAGAAGTCCCTTTGATGGACTTTTAGGTTCCTTTTCTTAGGCTTAGATTGGCTTCAATTTCTATTTTGTTTCTTTAGGCGGGAGTGGGTGCTGTTGGGTGGAAATTATGGATTGCATTTTTCTTTGAGTGTATAAGTAAAATGAAAACTATGTGCAGAACCGATGCGCAGTTGGCGAAATTTTTAGTTCAGTCTTAGGTTTCGGAGTGTTTATATCTGACCAGTTGTGGAAATTTGTGTGACATGAATCAGAAGAAGATCTGGTTTTTAAAAGATCATAACAGAACCCCGAACGCCATGTTATACGCAGTTTATGACAGTGAAAATAAATATTTTACAATTCTGCACAATGATAAGAGAGAAAGTATATCCATTGACAGAATCAAACGAGCTTACACAGACACAAAAGATGTAACAATTTCAGAGTTACCAACATTTTCATGTCATATTGCATCACCCACATCACAAATACAACAGGCGGAAGTGAAGATCACGCCACAAACACAGCAAGCCCCAAATATAGAATACAGCACCACGTTCCGCGAAATCTTGGAAAAGAGGTTAGTGACCTAAACATTTAAAAAAAAATGTTTTTCTCAACTAACAATATTGGGAGGTATTGTCAAGTCAATCGGAAGTCAGAAGTCGAATGGCCAAAATCAAACATTTACGCATAGGCTCCGAGTGCGTGCGTGCGAAACGCACCTCAATGTGTGTAAGTGAACTTTTTTTATTCTTCTCAATCGTGTTTATTATAATTAAACTCACCACAAGGCGTAGAAGCATCAAATAAATTGTTATTTGTTATTTAAAAAAAAGCCTTTTTTGGTATTTCATTCTAAATTTGCTTGTTTATAATTCTAATGCATTGCATATCGTGTTACTTTTTTTAAAAGTACGTAGTGTTAAAGGTCGTCTTATTCCGAGCAAAACCCGGAATAACTTCTAATCACAGCTACCTAAATTAGATAGTACACTAGCAACTTATTACGGACCCCAACAACTAAGTTTGGACGTTTGAAAAATTTATCTTGCCTCAAATTTTTATAAATAGAAGGTATTAGTAAAGATTTTAAACACTAATCACTAAAACCATTAAGTTCAAATAGCAGCGTCTAGAAGAGCCTTCAGAATTCGTTTATTGATCAACTTTTAATATTTATTGAGACTGACAGCAAAGAAATGGAATAGACAGAAAGTAATGAAGATTTTTTGTTGCTCTGATTTGATTAAAATTTTCCCTCTGGCGCAAGCGCAACTCTAATCGATATTTTTATCGATAACGAGGTTATGTTATCCAGTCAGTGAGTCATAAATCGAAAAGTAGGCTTTTTAAAACTATAAAACTGATTAACAGGTGTTTAATATGTAGTAGTAACGAAAACTTATATATGCGCCTATAAAAAGACATTTACAGACATTGCATGTGAAAAAAGTAAAGTTCCTTTCAGCTTAAAGAAATTTGCTCTACCCAAGAAAATAGTGAAAAGAAAGTTACTCTTAATTTAGTTTTCTGAATAACTAATTCTGAATAACATGCATTATTTTTAAGTACATTATTTATTTTAACATACATTATTCGTCGATTAGCATTTATTTATACACTGCATGCTGGTGTGGATTTTTAAAAGATTAGAATTAGATAATTATTACCGTAAAATCAAACAAAATACGTTATGTTTTTTTTTTTTTTTTTTTCTTAAGTTTTTATATAGAAATGCCACTTCACTTGCTATATTCATTTGCATTATTTACTGCAGGATTTTTTTCCTAACTATCGTGGATGTTAAATTCGAATTATTTTAATAGCTACTTATTCCTTCCATAGGTTATCCAATTTGAAAGTGATTTTTATGCTCAACCAACTAATTTACTTGAATTAAAATTCTGTGAGTGTAAAAAGCAAATCCAAGTTTATTTAAAGAATTTCACATTTACTCGAAATCCATATCCAAATATTATTTCCAACTTTGGCTCTTCCTATTTGAGATAGCTCAGGCTTCAGGCATAGACCTTAACTCTTTCTCTTTAAGCGCATTTTTTTAATGACGGTTGGTTGACACGAAGTTGTTATAAAAGTGAATGTCATATCTACCCTGATTTACAGTCACATGCTGAAAACACTCAAAATCTGCGTAGCACGCTTACAATTCTGGCTTCGAATTGGAATTTTACATTCTATCTCGGAAACCCATTAAAACAGGCTCCAAGTTTCACTTACTAAATACTGTTGTTTGATTGGCCCGTAAATGGACGTGTCATGTTCTTGCCTACGTCCGCACAGCCGACAAATTTCTTCTTTCTTTACACATATATGTGAAAATATTAATCAGTGAATGAGAACCCTGGAAAACGTACCAGGAAATAAAACCTGAGAAATCTAAGAAGCCTACGCGAAGTTTGGTTTCGCTATATAAATCGCCGAGAAAGTTGAATTCGTGAGAAGGACTAACAGGCTGCTATGCAGCTGACCGCTTAGCAATACCCCTCAAGTCCTTACTCCTCCTTCTCATACATTGTCGGCAAGGAAGAAAGAAGGAACAACCCGTCAACGTCACGATTACTACTACGGAAGAAAGAGACAACATCACAGAGCTACCGACCACCCACTTCACTCTTCCTTCAAGCGACACATATTTGTTCTCTTTCCTCTTCTCTTCAACTTTTCGACCCCTTCTCTCTAAGGACAATCACTTTGGGAAACCACTCATATCCTCATGAACTGGACGGCCATCACAGACGGCCAGCCTAAAACAATTGCATACCAACATCTAACGCTAACCGGCTACGAATTAAGGACACCCAATAAACGAGAGAGATTTACATCTGCCTTTGTCATAATTCTTCTTGTAACCATAAGCTTGATTATAGCAAAGTCTACCATTTTTTATCGTTAAGAAAACTAAAAAAAATATGATAATGTATTTTTAATTTAAAAGAAAGTTATTTATAGTGGTATGGGAATATTCCTAGAGAATGGAAAAAATTAAAGAATTTTAGACTGCATATTTTTGGTAGCATGCCACATTACCACAAATTAGGTACCTCCACTAAATCACTAAGCAACAACAAAAAATAAATAAATAAAAAACAGTATAGTATGAAAAAAAAAGGAGGCTAAATTTAATAAAAACGAACTTTTCCCATCAAAATGTTTACATAAACATTTATTAAGATGAAACATATTATTAAGATGAAAGATCAAAGTGTGTTTTTAATTAATTTTTACACGTTCGAAATTTTAGTAAAAAATCTTGTTTGATTGTAGTTAGCGGGTAGCCAAATAGTTAGAGTTCACAATGGAAAATGTAATATTACTTAACTCTAGTTTTTTTTTCCGGTTAAAAACACATTAATTTGGATATTCTTGCAAAAATCAATTGTCGGATTTTAATGAAACTTTCAGGACTTATTTAAAAATGAATGAAATTATTTTTGAAATTATTATTTTTTATAAAATCTTGGTAAATTTTTTTATCTGTTATTATTGGGAAATATAAATCATCTTTTTTTTTCAACCATGTGGCCCTTTTCTGAAAATCTACTCTTAATAGTAAAATAAAAAATGCAATTATATTTAATTAGACAAGATTTTAACTGCTTTAATAAATAATATAAATTAATAACATTATAGTCTGAAGAATTTATTTCGATTTATAATGAAATTTTAAAATAATTGTTTACATTTTTTACTTATAACCATTTTTAAAGTTTCAAAAATATTTTTAAAATACTTCAAAAACTTGTAGACATTAGATTATTAAGTTATTAAGTGAAGACAAAATTTACTAATCGAAAATTAAAAGTTTAATACAAATCATCGAGCCATAGTTTTTATTTCATTTTATTTTTTTGTGTGTGCGTATTTGAAGTTTTTTTTTTTTGTATGGCAATTTCTGTGTGTGCATTAAAAGGGTATATGTTTCACGATTTCTTCCCCTTACAGGAAAAAAGTTTGTACAAAAAAAAAGTTTGTTTATCTTGTGATAACAATAGACTCTTAGTTTATCTCGCATCTGCTTGTCGTCACATCTCAAATCATACGGGAAAGGACAGAAAGATCAACATTCCGTGATTAAGAAATAGTTTTATTCTAAATGTCATGCTATAAATAAGTATTGTGCAAATCAGATTAATTTAACATTAAATTTGCTAATTTTTCAAAAATAACGTGCCACAGATGTATAGTTTATTTTTGCAAGATTTTTAAAACCGAGAATTAACTTTTGTTTACAAATGTGTCGATCGCTCCAAAATTGCAGAAAAACTGATTTTTTTTAATCTCACAATTTTAGATTCCAGTAAATACGCCAGAGTATTTTTCTTACTGGAAATAGTAAATTTAATCATTTACCTTTCAATTAAAACTAAAATATAGTTTCAAGAAAACTTTTTTTTATTTTTAAGAATTCAATTTAAAAGTTAGTTATTGAAAATGAGTGAAGGTACCTACACAAAATGCTGACTATCATTTTATAAGATTCGTATAGACTTTCAAATCCTGTACATATAGACATATAAGCGGGTATCTCTTATTCTTTTTCTAGTTGTAGTAGGATTCCGTAGCAGGTTAACGGAATTTGGCCTTGTGGGAAGATAGCCCACTATAATTCATAAAATGATTATAAATTCAAGAAAGGCAATTTTGAGCATAAAATAACATTTATACATATATACATTTCGATTAATGTTTTACAAAATAAGTAATGCTTGAAATAAAGGTCCAACGGAAGTTAGAGATTTCATGACAAAATAATAAGCTGAAAGAAAGTTGAATGTTCATTTAGGAGTCGTAGTTTCTAAGGTCAGTAGGTCAGCAAGTTGGTATGTGGAATGTCATTGAAAAGGTCGGTTAGTCCTTTTGAGAACAGGGAGGAAGTAAAAGGTCAGAATAGTACTTATGAGACAGGGAGGTGGAAAGAGGTCAGCATAGTAGCCGCTCGACTCAAGTCAAGGGGAGGCAGGTGACTCTATCCTATCGTCCTTCTGTCTGGCGAAGCGTTTGTGTCTTCGCTTTTTATATCGGCATTTTGGATCAAAACGCAGCTAGTTTCGAATTTCATCCTCGTATTTGATTCCGGGCTTCCCATTGGCTGGTAAATAAAATTCGCGAAGGCTCGTGAAATGGTAATTTGATATTTGATTAATTTTTATTTTTCAACCAGAACATCTGCGCGAACTCGGATGCGCACGACGATTTTTATTCATTTGCCTTTTAGTTGTGAGAGAGCACACATCCGGTTCATCGTTTTTGTTCGGTCGGTATCACCACAGACAGACCACCTTTCATAATGGGTTTTAACTTCAAATATGTATCCCTACAATAATATTTCATTTTTCCTTTCAATCACGTCCAAATAATTTCTGACGTGGATACTGAATACTTGTCTTTCTTATGTCCGAGGCACCACATTTTTTCACAATTAAGCATTTGTTTTTTCTTGAGAAGACAAATTTATTAAAAATAGAATATTGCATTTTCTTACTAATGTTCAATTATATTTGGAAAAAATTTGTAAAAGTTTATTTTTTTTATGATTCTTAAAGTTTTTGAATAACTGTACCCCCCGTCACCACCAATGATAGATCCATACACTGTTCACTGTCAATTTGTCTTCTTCTTTGTTGACGGCGAGAATGGTGAGGACGAAGAAGAAGAGGCAAAAGAAAATTGCGCACGAGAAGGAGAAAGAGAACAAATGTGTGTCGGGAAGTTATGTCCGGATCAGTGCTTTGAAGTTTCTTTTGTCACATCTTAGCGGTGTCTGGTCTCACTTTCATCGCTCACTGATTCGACTTTCTTTCTGTTTTTATAGCAAAATACTTTTTCACACCGGCTTGTTAAATTCTCTCTCCGTTTTGCAAATCGCTTCCTTTCATTGGTTAGAAAATTAATTTAACATTGGATTGCGAAATTTGGCTTCGTCTTTTTCTTTCAGTACAAGGTCAATCTATTGGTCAAAAATTAAGATTTCACATTGGATTGCGAAATTTGTAAAAAGTGAAGAGAAGAGTTAGTTTTAATTCCGTATTCACCACATCACTTCCCTTCGATTTGACGAAGCCTGCTTTAGTATATAAATAAGTTGACAATTCAGTAGGAGTGGTATATGTTGTCGCTTTTCCAAATAGTTTTCGTTTTGTTTTGCTGTTTTGTCATCGTACGTTGAAATGTCTTTCCATAATTGTTGTCCATTTCATCGTTAAATATCTTGTGTGAAAGCCATAAGAGTAGGTATGTTTAGTTTCCTCGCATATCGAAGGTCACATTAAAGAATAATGAGAAGTTAACATACGTGTTATTCAAGACGAAACAAAAAGGAATTTCTTTACAATTTTAAACATTTGGAGTTGTTAGCAGCTTATCAAGAAAAGTCTTCAAACATTAAAAAGCTTCGTAGTTTCGACGTTGAGGATAGTTCTTTGAAATTCCGCTATTCTCACTAGAGGCTGATAATGTATCGACGGTGTTAATAGTTTTCTCTAGTATTTTTTTTACTAGAGCTCATATTGCAATTTTTACACTAATGATTTCTCTGACACTCCGTATTACTGGTTCCCAAATTGTATTCATCTCTATGCTTGGTCAGCTTAGGAAACTTTTGTAGCCTAGCATATACGCTGATTCCTTAAGTTTACATAGTTTCCAGTGGCGTTCGCCATCTATTATTTCAACTTCGTTCCATAGGGGTGGTAGTCCCCTTTCTCTCTCCATATGAGGTCAGCTACGCCTGATTTTCCTATCTCCCCTCGTGTCACGGCCTTACGATATTCTTGTAGCCTTACCTTAAGGAGGCAGCCTGTTTCTCCTTTATATTTTTTTCCACAGCTACATGGAATGGCGCACACATAGTCCTTAGTCATGTTCTTCTCTGTTTGGGGTCTTATTTGGGAGTTACCTGCGAAACGTAGAACCACTTCTGAAGATTGTCCTGAAGTTGTATGGACCACAGATCTTTTGTATTTTCTCCGATAACCCTTTCACATAGGGTAGACAGGCTGAGGCTGTTTTCTAAGTGTTGTTATTAACACACACACACACACACACACACACACACACACAAAATGCTAGAGAAAATCATTAACATAAAAAAATTGCAATATGAACTCTGATAAAAATGGTTACTGGTTTATAAGTCCCAGAAATTTAGCTGTTCTTGTCCTTAAGGACACATGGATATAGACATTGGTTAGTTACAGTGACTTGATCCAAATAGTTGTGAGTTCAATACCAGGTTACAGTAGTGGTGAACAAGTAACTTTGAGAGGGAGATAACTCATGACTACCGAAAGATGCTTCGCGCAAGGAATGAGAATGATTGTAATAAAGGGTTCGGTGCGAAATTCCTAGCACCCGAAAAACGTACAACGGCCGAAACGTCGTACAAATGGCCACAAAGATGAGGACAATACTCCGAACAATGTAAATAATGTAGATATCAGTATTCATCTGCATGTTCTTTGCGGAGTTATGAAGTATGTAACGATCAAAATTTATCTGTGTTTTTTTTTTTGGGGGGGGGGGGGCTTTACCAGTGAAGTAGGGACGGTCAGGCACGTCATGTACAAGGCTAATTCACAAACATAGCCAACAATCCCCACACCTTAAGGTTATCATAATCATCAGAAAGTTGAAGGTTGGAGGAATAAAAGCATTTCGTTTTTATGTTAAGGTAGAATTTTATTAACCGAACAGAATAACATCAATTTGTAGGAGTTAAATGTTCAAAGGGCAAATTTAATACGTAGTTAAGTGAATTCAGATTTCTAGTTGTAGTTAGCAGAATGTGTGTATGCAGAATTAACAGGGTACTAATAAAATCTGTGTTATTTTCCTTTTTTATGGCCGGCGAGAAAGTGAAAAGCAAGGTAAAGCAATAAAGCAAAATTGTACTTATTGAAGTTAATTTTTAGGAGTCAGTTGAAGTGTCATATTGTTGTTATTGTTGTTGTTTTCTTCTTTGTTTATGGCGAGAATAGTGAGGACGAAGAAGAAGAAATAAAGGAAAATAGCACTCGAGAAGGAGTGAGGAGAATGAATGTCTGTCGAGACGTTATGTCTGGGTCAGTGGCTTGAAGTTTCTTTTATCACATCTTAACGGTGTCTGATTTCGCTTCCATCTCTCTGATTCGACTTTCTTTCTGCTTTTTTTTTTTTTCACATCGGCTTGTTAACTTCTCCCCTAGTTTTGCAAATCACTTCCTTTCAATGTAGAGCAGACGCTTCGAAGCATAGATATTCGGCTTTGCCGCCGATGTTGATGCATGACCAGCTTACTCCACGATCTTATATGCTTAGGGTTATCGTAGTGTTCCCACGTGACAAAACGCCGTTCGACGTTTCTCGGTTTCAACTCGTACGGCACCCAATGTCCTCTTTTGAATCATTCCTAATACTTTCAAACATTTCGACATTGCTATGTGATCAACTCCTAATGATTTTGCCTGTCATGAATTTTCATGAAGTAATTTCTGCAATTCTTCGTCTTCAAAATTTTTCATTGCGCCAGAGCGTTCTTTATCTTCAACATTAAATAATTATTTTCGATACATTTAAACCAACTTCTTCATATTGTTTCTGACAGAAAATGGTCACTTAAATCTCAACAAGAATTCTGTGCGATTCAGCTGCAAATTTCTTTTGAACAAAGTAGTGCAGTAAAATTTCCCTGTTTCTTTGTTACGAAATCCGACATATTAAACGTTATGAAAAACAAAGTTGTTAACACTTCGGCGAAATGAAATACACGAATTTCAAGCTTACTTATCGTACTTCCTCATAGACTCGTTACCATCTGAAACTACACACAAACAGTTTTGGGAACGCCATCTGTTAAAAAAAAAGCGAGAACTTATTCAAGGTCCTAATAATTTTACAAAGATTTTCTAAAAATGACACACTTAAAAAAGTAATTTAATTCATCTGATTTTTGCAAGTATTTGCAAATCAGTGTGTTTTGCACCACGAAATGACGCTAAAATTTTCCATATTAATTTTTGGCACAGAAATTTCGAAGGTTAGTAAAAATTTGTATCAGTTAAATACTCAAAGAGAAAATATAAGTAGTTAAATGTTGCACAGAAATTCAGAGCTCATAGTTGATAGTAGCAGAATGTGTATATGTAGAAAGATTGAAAAGGTTACTAATAAAATCTATGTTCTTTTTCCTTTTTATGGCCGGAGAAAAAGTGAAAAGGAAAGTCAAGCAATAAAGGACATTGCACTTAGTCAGTTGAAGTATCTTGTTGTTGTTTTATTTGACGGCATGTGAGTGAAAACGAAGAAAGAAACATTGGAAGGAGAGGAAAAACGAATGTGTGGCGCACCCTTCCGTCAGGGTCGGCAAATTAAATTTTCTTTAATCACATCTTGCTTGTCGTCTCTAATTCCTGCTTCTATTTGACTGACTGATTTTTGGTCAAGGGACGCGAATAAGTACCTAGCAGGTCACGTGGTTCGATCTAACGACATACCCATTTTTTAGGTGTCATAAATATTTGACTCGATTTACTATTTCCTACCCAATCAGATTCCAGAATCTTGCTTTTCACACTGACTGGTGAAATTTGCCTTGGTCTGGGTTTTTTCAAAATGTTTTCAGTCGTTTTGATCCGATTTTGCGGGTATGCAATTTTACTTTTTATTTTTTAGTTAATTGTTGGATGACAAAGGATTTGTATCCTCTACCAAATTCAAGTCTAGAGTAGATTAAAAAATCTTGTGGTGGATAAGAAATTAAGAATTAAAAACATTTTGGAAAAACCCAAAGTAAAATTGCACACCCGCAAAAGTGGATTCAAATGACTATTCACAAGTCATTGCAAAAAGTAAAATCCTGAATCCTGATTGGATTAAAAACAGCAAATTCATATATGACGTATATTTACACCTAGATGCGAAAAGCCTCGCTGGAGCCGGCATTATGAGAAGTTTCACTATTTAAACTACGTCGCTAACCTGTCAAAGGCAGTCCGACATGGGAGCGGTTAGCTGGGGACCTCGTGGCAATGTAACGAAAGAAAATTCAAGAAACCGACCCGGACGCAGGGCACGTCACATTTTTATTCAACCTCTTCTTTCAATTTTTTTCTTCTTTTCACTCCACGCCGCCAGAGAGAACAAATGGGCACGTTAAGTACAACTTCTTTCTTTGTTTTGCCCTCTCTCTCAACCTATCGCTACCTACTAAAAAGAGGAAAGAACAAAGACTTTATACTCTGCTACTACGCAACCATGAACTCTAAACTTCTGCGGACATTTTAAATACCTACATTACTACTACGAACATTTTCTACAACTCTTGATACCCTAAACTTTCTAATTGCACATTAATTTCTACAACTTCTGTTATTCTTTCTTTTTAATAAATTTCCATTTTTAAATGCAAAATCTATATTTTATTCTTACACTATTCCACACAATTCCACATATTCCAACCTGCCGACAACCAACCTTCTGCTAACGATGATAAAACTTGATAATAATTCTGATGAAAACCTTCTGATGATGAAAACCTTCTGATGACAATACTGGATAAAACTTGTAAGCTGTAGGGTGTTCGGTTAAGTAAGACACAAGGCCGAACCAAGAAACATTAATCAGCCCCCTATAGCCGCAATCTCTCTGTGTGGTTTGCTTTCGCTTATTTATTGGCATCCTGAACCATATCAGTCTTTTCGAAGCAAATTGCTGCATACTTTTTTTTACTGAAAATAAAATATTTTCAGCAGAGATTTCTTTTTATGACCGTAAAAAAAAATTGGACTCCCAACCCACATTAATACACGCGATATCGAAAAGGGTGTGTTAAATATATCGGCAAAAATATTTCCTCATGGTTTCTTTAAATAAAATATCAGATTCAGTAAAATATCCATTTAAATAGATAATGTGTAAATATTTCAGTTGCATGTCAAAAACCTACACAAAAGATGATCAGCATAGGTACCTTCAACTATTCACAAAAAAAAAAAAAAAAAATGAGCATACAATACATGAAAAGAGTTTTATCGTAAAAAATGTTTACGCTATTAAGAGTAAAGACCGAAGGATTTTTTATTATAATTTTTTTTATCCTTTTTAGAACCTTTAACGTTTTTGGTTAAAAATCTTGTTTTCTTGCGTCAGTATGAGTATAGGGAATGTTACAGTGAAGAACACACTGCTTTGGAAATTTTTGCAAAAATCAGATAATTTTTAATCAAACTTCTAGAACTTATTCTCAAATGAATTAAATCATTTTTTTAAATGCACCTTTTTTTTTTAGAAATTCTGTAGCGGATAAGAAATTAAATAAAATCAACCCTCTTCACTTTTACAAAAAATCACAATGACGTGTGAAAAATCATATTCTTAATCCTGATAGGTTAACAAATCGAGAAATTCAAAATACGTCAGAGAAACGGTTTTTCCACAGCTAAAGAAAAAAATAATTCTGGGAGCCACCCCACGTGCATGGATTGAATATTTAAGAATGGCCTCTAAACGGTCATGGTGGTTAATGAGGGGAAGCGGTTAGTTGACACACATAAAATGTAACCAACTTCAAATTGACCCGGAGATAAGGTCAGGTCGCGCCTTGTTCTCTTTCTCCTTATCTCATTCAACTAACAATTTCTTCAACTCTTGATACCCTTAACTTAACTTTATCATTGAACATGAACTCCACGCTTAACGTTTTAAAAATGTTTCTAATTGAACATTTACTTCTACAACTTGTATTATTCTCTCCTTTTAATAAATTTATACTTTAACATTCATCAAAATGTATATTTTATTATTCCACTCTCCTGCACTAATCCATACATCCTACTGACAACCAACCTTCTGATAACTATGAAAACCTTCTGATAATTATAACTCTGCATAAAACTTATAAGCTGTAGGGAGTTCGGTTATGTTTGACTCAAAACCGAATTAAAGAAACATTAACCAGCTCCCTACGCAACAAATCTTAGTAAAAATATTTTTTTTACATCTGTTAACACCACCAATTTCATTTTAGGAAATTTCAATAAATTCTTTTTTGCTGCGCTTAATATTTATATTAGTTATGAGGATAAGTCATAGGAGAATTTAAATCATCAAATGTGTATTACCAAACATTACCCAGTTACAGAAAATCTTCTCTAAATCGTAAAATAAAAAAAGCAATAAAACTAAGACATCATTCAATAGAAAAGCTTTTAGTTGCTTTTAGGTACAAAATATATTATGGACACTATTGTCGTAAATTTTTTTAATGAATAATGAAATTTTACAATAATTGTTTACATTTTGTGAAATTTTAATGAGAATAATTTATAAAGTTTTAAATCTTCTAAAATTATGTTTTAATTTGTAGCGGTCAAGTTGTATAGTTATTAAATTAAAACTGTATTTACTAATAATAAATGGAAAAGCTCACTACAATTCAACGATCAGCAGTATTTAAAAAAAATTAATTTATTTTATGTGTATCATACAACAAACAAATATGTCGATTTTTGTAAATACAGATGTCCAAACGCGATATTTTCAGAAAATAGTGCGGTAACTATATTATTAAAGTTAAAATTTATTGGTAATTTTCTAACGTTCCCTCAACAAATGTCTTCATAAGTTAACCTAAAGCTAAAGTACCGAAGATTCAATGAAATATTAGATTGTAATGAGAAACTGCAACTGTAAAATTCGTCATTATTTTAGGTTATTCATTTTTATAATTTATTTGTGTTCAGTATCAAAGGTTGAACTTACATACATCGAAAAAGATAAAATTGTGCTAATGCAAAAATAAAATTGGATAAAGACATTAAGCTGGAAGCAACTAATTAAAATATCTATTTTCTCTCGTAATAAAATATCACTTATGAACTTCGTCTGACACAAGATCATAATAGCAAGGCATCAGGTGAAGATCCAATTTGCTTCATGAGTAAATTTGACAAAACATTGCGCTTCTTAACTATCACACAATCGGTAAGCATACCGCGTAATGCCTACTATCAATGGTGGGTATGATGTACATAAAGATATTAGTAGTGATAGCAGCGGAAAATGATGATGATGATGATGATGATGATGATGATGATGATGATGATGATGATGATGATGATAGTGAGTTCACTTTTATTCAGTTGCTGTTGAGAGCGGTGATAACTAAAATGTTTTTTTTTTCTTCTAGTTTTTAGCAGAACACAGAGATAAATTGTAAATGAAATGTTGATATTTCGGTTAAAAATAGGAAATGTATTTGGAATGTACATTTTCTGTTTGGGGAAAATTTCAAATGACCTGTGGAAAATAACCACGAATTGTTATGCAACCATGTTTATTGTTTATACAATCCAATTGCGTCAGTTTGTATGTTTGCCATCTCCTTGGATTGGAACTTCAGTGTCAAGTTACTGCAAAAATACGTGTGGCCATTTATTTACTTAATCTTGTAAGTGCTGCTGTCCTGATAGTCCTTCTAAAATCTATACTTACTAAAAGTAGCATAATAATAATAATATCAACCACAGAACAAGAAAACTATTAAAATCCTTGTGAATGTTTTTGTTTTTGCAGTCACTGAATTGACAAAAATAAAAGAAAGATAGTGTTTCTGTGCCAAACAATTTCTCCGAAATGAATAAGACATCAGTTTAAGAAGGAAACATGGCTGCGTTGTTAATTATTCATAATAACAGTGAATATAAACGAACCTCCTTTAGATTTTTTTAAACTTTACACTCTAAGCAAGGTGGAACCGTCACTACTGCGTAGAGGTTACAAAAAGAGAAAAAACTGGGTACAGGGGTATTGAGGAAATGATAAAAGATGAACAGAAATCAAGAATGATGATGGCAATTGATGTTGCATTTAAATTTTTAGAGATTGCAGATATCAGAGAATCAGGTAAACAAAAGGAAGTTCCACAGGCGGAAACTGCGAGTAAAAACTGCGGTTATATTTCATTATTTCAACGGTAAAAGGGTTGGATCTAAATGACAAACTAGTAGCGCGCTAAAATTCATGTGGTCGGGGCACCAGGGAGAAAAAAACTGAATATATATATATATATATGAATTGAGATCAAATAGGGATTAGAATCCGACAGTATGAAAGGATAAGGAACAAATAGAAAATATTCATAAATTTAACATGTTTCACTTTTATTTAAGCTTCATCAGAAATGAAATATGAAAGAGAAAAGAAAATTATGATATATTTTATTTTTGTGCTGTTCGTTTCTCATTGATTAAGTAGACCTCGTGTGTATTTTTCTTGTCAGGTAGCGTTCGTATGTATAATACTTGTGTGTCTGTGTATCATAATTCTAGTTGGTCTATGCGTAATTTTGTTGATAATGTATGTGCGTGTATACATATGTACGTCTCGTGGGTATTTTTATTTTTGTCTGGCAAAATATGTTGATTTGGGATGTTTTTGTGTGGAAGTGAAAGAATTTATTTTACACCGGTTGTGGTTGTGGGCAAACAGATCTTACATTCTTTAAGCATGGATTTTTGGTGGTATAATAAAGTATGTTTGCTGTGTGTTTATTGATGAGAAAATATTTATCAGAATTCCTTCTAAATATTTCTACGTAATAAGTTATTGTATCAGCCAAATCCTGCATAGACCAACTAGAATTATGATACATAAACACACAAGAGTTATACACACGAAGGATACCTGACAAAACAAATCCACTTGATGTCTACATAACCAATGAAAAAGTAAAAACAAATAAAAAAGCAGAATTTTCTTTCCTCCTCCGTATTTAAATTTTTATTAAGCTTAAATAAAAACGAAACAAGTTACGCAGGAAAAAATAAAATGTATACAATGAAAAAATGTGTACGTAGGAGAGATCCAAAGACGCATTGACATGACCAAGGATGCGTTTCAAGAACTAACCAGAATACTGAGAGATGGGAAAATATAATTGAAAACAAAGAAAAGAGTACTGGACTGCTATGTCATACCTGTCTTTCTGTATGGCAGCGAATGTTAAACGATTTCTTCAAGGATGAAGGAGAGGTTTGAGGGAGCAGAAATGTGGTTCTACAGAAAAATACTGAGGATACCATAAACTGAGCGCGTGAGCAATGACGAGCTTTTAGTGAGAATGCAAACGAGAAGAGAACTCATTCTTAACATCCGTATGAGACAGCTGGAAAGAGAACCTGGAGAATCTAATATTCACAGGACGGATAGAAGGAAAGAGAGACAGAGGAAATGGATAGCGGAGCGGGGTTTGGGAAGAGTATCAAGAGGAAAGATATTAAGTGTGACAAGATACAGCGGTAAATGAAAGGGACACGGCACATGAAAAAGAAGAAGAAGAAAGAAGGGTAGACATTACGAAATCTAAAAACAGATCTACAAACACAAAAGGGACTTACGTTTAGACAAACGGTCCAATTCGCTTGTATTACATCGAAACGATGTACGACATAATTTTGATTTCTCTAATGCTAGTTTAATTAAAACAGAACATAACCCTTTTAAGAAGAAATTACTTTGAAAACATATTAATAGCATTGTTACCAACTATATACATTCGTTTAAAACATAACATCATTTCAGCATCTTTCTACAAATCTATACTCCTAATTATGTCTACCAATAGATATGAATACATAATATAATAATACTTCCATATATTATTCTATATAATTCATAATAATGTTCTCTATATGCATTCTATTCTGTGTTTCATCTTACCCTTCTTCCCACCTAGAACTGAGCCTGAACTGAATGACGTCCACATTACACCCTCGCTGGTCTCTAACATAATCTCAAAACTTGACCCTCGCAAAGCGAGTGGAGGGGGCGGAATCCCAATCATAGTATTGAAGAAATGTAACCATGAACTCTCCTCTGTCCTCTCTAAGCTCTACAATTTCTGCCTATCTGCTTCCTGCTTTCCTGCCTGTTAGAAGTCTTCCTCTGTAGTTCCTATATTTAAAAATACTGGAGAACACCTCGGACCTCGCAAATTACCGCCCTATCAGCATTCTTCCGATCTTTGGCAAAGTATTTGAAGCTATTATCCACGCCGAGGTGGTCCGGTTCACCAGGTCTACTGCTGATATGCTAACGACCATCACCAAGTATATATACCAGGCTCTCGACAAGAATGGCGAAGCCCGAACCGTTGCCTTGGATATCTCCAAAGCGTTCGACAGAGTCTGACATGCTAGCCTTCTACGCAAACTGCGGAGCTATGGTATAAGTGGACATTTGTTTGACCTAATCCAGTCATTCCTCTCTAACCGCACATTAAAGGTGGTATTAAACGGACATGCCTCCCAAAACTACCATACGAACGCAGGTGTCCCTCAAGGCTCTATCCTAGGTCCTACGCTGTTTCTGATCTACATTAATGACCTCCCCGATGCCATAAGATCCCAAGTAGGCATGTACGCCGATGACACCACAGTTTACTCTCGCTTCGATCAAAAATCTGGTGTGGGCGACAAAGCGAACCTCGCTGCCGAGCTTGAAAAGGACCTCCAATCTGTAGTGGACTAGAGTAATGGCTCGTAAATTCTAATGCTTCCAAAACGAAGCTGCTATCAATTAACCATCATAGACAATCGCACCTACCTCCAATTAACATGGAACAGGCTTGCCTCCCAGAGAGTAAAACAATACCTCCTTGGCTTCACACTCTCAGAGGATCTCAAGTGGAATGACTATATCGAATCCATTGCTAAAACCGCTGCTATGAAAGTTGGTTCTCTGTGCAGAGCCCGGAAGTTTTTACCGTCTGAATCTATCCTGCACATATATAAATCCACCATCCGCCTGTGTATTGAATACTGCTGCCACATCTGGTTGGGTGCCACTGCTATTCTCCTCGGGGTTCTTGACAAAATACAATGGAGAATCTGTAATGTGATTGATGCCGACTTCGCAGACCGCCTGCAGTCTCTCTCTCACCGGCGTGACGTGGCTTCCCTGTGTCTCTTCTATAAATACTTTCACGGCTTCTGCTCCGATGAACTTAGATCACTGGTGCCCCCTAGGTACGAATTTGCACGACATACTAGATTAGCAACTAGGTCCCACCCTTTTACAACGAAACCGATAAAATGTAACCGCAATTTCTACTCCAACAGCTTCTTTTCTCGCACTTCGCGCCTGTTGAATTCCCTTCCACATACTTGCTTCCCCGACAACTACAGTCTCCAGGAGTTTAAATGTATGGTCAATAGACACCTCCTAACACACCAACTCGCATCCATTCTCTCAAACACTCTTCCCATCTACCCAACCGTCATCCTCGGTATCCTTACCCGTCTATCACCCTCCTTCTGACATTTCCTATATCTAACCACTCTTTCTCATCACTTTCCCCTATGTAACCCCCTGCGCAACAGTGGCAGTGGAATGCCTTGTTTTGGGTGAAATGATAAAAAAAAATATTTCATAATAATTCATATTATAATAATTTATTTTAATATATAATTATGTCCTATATAATATTAGTAAATTAGTAAAATTAGTAAATATTAGTAAAATTATTAAATTTGACTTTGATTCTAACCATATATATATATATATATATATATATATATATATATAGTGAAAATATTGGAATATTTAAGTATAATATTAAGAAGTATCAAAAATACATACATATACACATACATTATATATAATGATAATAATAACTACTTAGACTCTGTAAGAATGCACTCCGTAAATTTATGCCAATATAAACTTTCGAAAAACCATTAACAAACAGAACCTAAATCCGTTAGAATCCGACGTACTAAGTCGTCGGATAAATGGGGAGAAAAAAAAAGACACCAGCGGAACAAGAACAAACATTCAAGATTCCGCAGTAAAGAAAAAAAAACCCAAACGGAACCAAACACAAGAAAAAGTGCTCAATACGAAAGTACTAAAATACAATAGTAGAGCAAAAACACACGAAAATCTAAAGTGAGCCAAAACCTACCGCGGTTTCACACTACGGATCGTCAGGGAAAAGGCTGAAGTACTAAAGATAAAAAGCAAATAAATAGACTTTCACAAAGAATGGGAAAAACCATACCAACACAAGAAAGGGGAGTAAAAAACTTTAATAAAACAAATTTTATTAGAAATAACAGCAACTACGACAATAACTACAACAAACAAACAAAAAAAAAAAAATCAAGTACTAAGCAATGAATTTATTTTTTTGAAACTTACATTTATTTAATATTTCAGTTTTAGCATTAAGTAGATTATGGGCGGGTTCGAATAAGGCTATTGCTAGTTTTTCCTCGCCGCATAAATTACAGAATTTTCTGCCTTTATTATAATCTGTGCATTTTTTTATTATTTCCCATTTTAAAATGGGGTCTTTTTTAATTTTAGATTTTATATTCCAAATGTAATCCGCTAAGGTTGTACTATGTCTATATTTTTCATTTTAAATGAGCTTTTATGATTGTAAAATCTTACTTTGAATGAGCCATGCATTGCACCAATGTACGTTTTGGGATATTTGTCATGCTCATCTTTGTAAACTTTGACACTATAAACTACGTTGGATTGATTACAATTTCCTTTAATAGGACATTCAGATTTCACTCTACAATTATATTTATTATTGGTGTTTTTATTGGTAGCGGTTGCTTTCATTTTCCTTTTGTTACAGTTATTAATTATTTTGCCATTACTTATTCTATCATCTTGTCGGCTTTTAATTCATATACTCAACTCACACACACACACACACACACACACACACACACACACACACACACACACACATATATATATATATATATATATATATATAAAACATCGTGATGATCCACGTATACTGTCTTAATATATATAGGAAAAACTACTAAGAAGTTGTGAGTTTAAAAATGTATTTTTTTGACAGTATTTGTTTATTTCTGTTATTATATTTTATATTTCAGACCGCCGTCCTCGGTCTTTCCGTACATCCGACACCTTTGAATTTTGAAAATTTTATATATATATATATATATATATATATATATATATATATATATATATACAGAGAAGGAGAAAGAGAAAGAGAGAGCGAGTGTGTAAGCTAGTTATTTCATTAGAAAGGAACCAAACCTTAACTTCTACTTCACATTCTGTTCTTTTATTGTTTAACCAATGTACAGCTAACAAGAGCGTCAAGATAACAATGTCTATAATATTAGTGATTAAAAGACGTTGCTGATTGGAAGAAGAGAAAAACAAGTTTTTGAGATAAAACAATATAGATAACTAAAACTTACCGATGTCAAATTTTATCTCATGAACTTTCCTCGCGAATTATTTGGCCTAGCCTTTGTATTCGTAAAATTTAATGATTTAAAATCCTATAACAGAATGTAAGAGGTGATTTGGAATTTTAGAAACCTGTAACGGAGTATATCTGCTTAGCAGTAATGTTAACTTTTTATAATTCAGTGACTGAAATTAGCATCGGAAAAGATGTGAAGTAGGTGAGAAGATGACAGTTGTTTTGAAGTCTCATTTAACAATAATTTATCACAAGTGTTCGTTCGACAAGATACAAAATATGGATTTCACTATTGTTTGAAGTAGATACCTAAATTTAAACTGAAATTTTAAAACTAAATAAGTTATCTTCAAGCTTTAAAATTAGCTTTAATTGAAAGCCAATGGATTAAATTTAGTAATTACAGTGTGGTGATACCGACCGAGCAAAAGCGAGGGACCGGATGTTCGCACTTTCACGAACAAAAAGCAAATGACCAAAAGACGTCGCTGCGCATCCGGGTTCGCGCAGTTGTTCCGGTTAAAAAATAAAAATTAATCAAATTTCCATTTCGCGAGCCTACGCGAATTTTATTTATCAGCCAATAGGAAGCCCAGAATCAAATTCAAGTGTGAAATTCCAAACGAGCTGCTTTGATCCAAAAATTCTTCATTTACACGCTCCACACATTCCTAAACCTTAAATCTTTTTCAGCTTATTATTTGCCATGAACATTTTAACCTCCGTTGGACCTATATTCAAGTATTGCTTTAATTGTAAAACATTAATTGATATGTGTTTATATAAAGAATGTTATTTTCAACTCAATTTGCTTTTCTTGAATTTATAATAATTTTATGACATATAGTGGGCTATCTACCACAAGGCCAACTTCCGATAACCCGCTATAACAGTAAGCAAAATACCCTGGTGTATTTCAAACCGAAATTATATTGATCAGAACCAAAAATTTTGTAGGTTTAAAAAAAAGTTGTTAAAATTTTAAATTTTCCGCCATTTTTCATCGATTGTACACAGAAGCCGTTTTAAAAGTTTAAAAAATCTTACAAAAATAAAATACACCTCGCTGACACATTATTTTATTCAAATTACTGAATTTAAACTTACTGTAAGTTGACTTGAAACAAGAATTGCTTACTGCCCGAAATATTTCCAAAAAAGCCTTTCTCAATTATGTTATCTCTGTTATCTCTGTTATCACATGTCATCAACTTATCAAGGAGGCGATAAATGATATGTTTACAATAGCCGGCCAAAAAATGCTAAGTATGGAAGACGAATTTGGTATAAATCTTTTTTTTTTTCGTGTAAGGGAGGACACGTGACTTTTTAATAAATATCACGTACGGCCACCCGTACAAATAGAATACGGGTAATCAAAATGAACTCAATTAAAATCTTTTAATTATTTAAAAAATCCTTTGACCCAATCATTTGTATTAAGTTTTTCAATTTTTATGCATTAATTCCATACCCCAGCCCGAGCAATAGAAGAATAAATTTTAAAATATTTTTGAAACTTTATATATTATTATAAAAGAAATGAAAATAATTCTTGTAAAAATTCATTCTTCATTGAATTTTTTTCTTTTCAGATTATGATATGCTTAATTTATATTGTTCATGAAAGCATTTAAAAGTTTATCCAAATACACATTGGCATAGTTAGTGCATTTTTCGCAATTCGGACCTATAACAATATTTTGGGACGGTGATAATTAATTTCATTAATTAATTAATAACCATAACCGGAAAATCTTCTAATTGCTATTATAGATCATAAGAGAACATACTAAGAGAAATTTCATAGCGAATATGAGCAAAGGAAAACGGAGGTGATTAATTTTATTAACTAATTATTAACTGTAGCTGGAAAAATTTTATCTTTAAAAAGAAAGCAGGGAAGAAAAATAACACCTGGTATTTCTCTATTATTGTAAACCCGGAAAGAAGAAGAAAGAAAAGAGAAATGGATTTGTTTAATGTCATAGAGTCGATTTCGGCCACTCAAGAGAAGGCTAGCGATGGTCATTCTAAACATAAAGGAAAGATAAATTTAATTGTTGTTCTTTTTCTGGGTAAAGGAAAAGGAGATTTCGTTTTGTATCTGATTGTCTCGCTAGCATGAATTGTGAAAAGAATTAAGATAACAAATGTTTTGATTCAGAGTCGAAGTAATTTAGAGAAAAGGTATTTTCACTGACATCAGGGTAGGACAGATAACAAGGCATTCTTGTCGCTTGAAAATATAGGTGACTCAGAGAATAGATATTAAAAGCAGGTGTGGAGAAATTATTATTTGGGTAACAATGTCAGTGGACCCTTGTCAACTTGTTTTAGGCGAAGCCAGTTCAAAAAGGTTAATACCTAATGTTTTAAGAAAAAAAAAAAAATACCCGAAATTGTTTCGTGAGAAAAAAAAATATTTTGAGAGAGAAAATTCGGTTAAGTCCAGCCCAGAAAAGGGGTATGGGAAGATGACGTCATAAGATCGAGAGAGATTCCATTGGTCCTGTAAACAAGCCCCGAAAGGAGGAGACGACTAACAATTGACGTCATGGAAAGAAGACTAATCCCATTGGGTAAACCACAGGCAACAACGAGTAGCAGCTAATCTCAGGATTTTATTGTTCGCCGAGATGGGAGATTAGACACCCAGCGACCGTCGGCCTCACACCACATCATGGCATGGGCATAAGTACAGGGTCCCGAGGGACCAAAAATCAGTTGGAGTTGGGATTCGAGTTGGCGTAGAGAAGGTTCCGGAAAAAGTTCCAGCGGCGGTTCGAGGCAGTTGAAGTTCAGTTCCAGTTACCGGCCAAAAATGTAACGACGAAGATGGGCGCCAACCACAGAACCTGCCAGCCAACCTGAGTTAAAGACAGAAGAGAAGTGATTTTGCAGACAAAGTTGGATTCCAGTTGGAGTTGGATTCGAGTTGGCGTAGAGAAGATTTCGGAAAAGTTCCAGCGGCAGTTCGAGGCAGTTGAAGTTCAGTTCCAGTTACCGGCCTAAAAATGTAACGACGAAGATGGGCGCCAACCGCAGAGCCTGCCGGCCAACCAGAGATAAAGACAGACAAGAGATTTTGCAGTCAAAGTTTTGAGTTGCAAAGAGCGACAGAGAAGTCAAAGTTGGAGTGGCAGAGATCGACAGAAGAGGCCTGATACCAGCCAACCAGAGTTAAAGACAGACAAGAAGTGATTTTACAGACAAAGTTGCAGTTGAAGTCGGAATGATAGAGATTGACAGAAGAGGCTTGATGCCGGCTAACCAGAGTTAAAGACAGAAGAGAATTTTCAGACAAAGTTTTTGAGATCGACAACTGAATGCAGTTTCCAGTTGTAGTTGAAGTCGGAATGACAAAGATCGACAGAAGAGGCCTGATGCCGGCCAGTCTGAGTTAAAGACAGAAGAGAATTTCCAGACAAAATTTTTGAGATCGACAACTGAATGCAGTCAAGGTTTTAAGTTGCAGTTGAAGTCGGAGTTCGAAGTCGAAGTCGGAATTGCAGAGATCGACAAAGTAATTCGAGTGACATAGAGTTCAATTTCCAGGTCCAGAAACGTAATGACCAAAGACAGTTCCCAACCGAAGAAGTAAAGAGACAGAGAGATGATTGCCATGCCGTTGGGTGCCGACCGTAGAGAAGCCTGTCGCCAATCAATTAACCAGAGTTAAGAAACAGACAAGAGAATTTGCAGACAAGTCTGAAATTGCTAACTGAAAGAGAATAACCCAGCACTTCGGCAAAACAAGCAACAAGTTGACTAGACTTATAACGAACTGTTCGGAGCAGCGAGCTGCGGCCAGCCAGATTCCTCGTTATTGCTTAGGAGAATAATTCGATTTAGCAAAGATACATCGATAGAAACAGGGATGGGAAATTATTCAAGAGACTATTGTGTATAATCTGTTTATAAAGACATTGTTTCACAACACCACAGATGTCGGTGAACTTATTTTTCTTGGTGCTATATTTCTTTCATTTATTACTCAATTGTGTGCACATGTCCCGGTTTGGTTTAGTTCGACAGAGAGACAGTTAGTGGAGAACTCACGTGACTACCTTGTGATTAATCAACACAACGTGGGACAAGGGAAAACACTGTGACAGAGTTAATCTACGACCAGCTGACAGGATCGAAACCAACAGCAACGAGCCGGGGAGGTGCCACAGACGTACTTTTTAGAACATTGGCACCTCTTGAAGAAAAAAAAATACAGTTGATTAGCATTCCTCAATGATTCATGAATTTAATTATTATAGGTTTTATGGGGAAGCGGTGGCGAATTTTTAGACATTTCTGGAAATTAATTGTGTATGAGGGGGGAGTTAACATATGTAAAAAATATTTTTACCAATATTTTCTAAAAATAATAATTTCAAAATTAATTTCAGTCTATTATGAATAAGTTCTGAAATTTTCATCAAAATCCGACCATTCTTTGATTTTTGCAAGCATTTCCAAATTAATGTGTCTTTTTCGGCCAAAAAAGTGCATTGCGTAATATTACTTTTTTTTTACGTAATAAACATTGCGTCAATTTAAGTCTCGCACTAATGAAAAAAAAATGATTTTCTACCAAAATTTCGCACGTTAGAAATAATTAAACATTTTTAAAAGATAATCAAAAAATTATTTGATCTCTCCTCTTAATGATAATGAAAACATTTTGCTTGCTAATAAAACTTTGTTTTTATTTAGTTTGGGGCCGTTTTCCTTCATACTATGCTGTTTTTTTCAGCGATTCTTGGGAGCTACCTAGTTTGAAGGTATTTAGTTTAAAGAAGGTGATGAGTATAAATACGCGAATTGTTTGACAATGTCAGTAAAACAAAGATTGAATGAAGTGGATTTAAATTGATAGAAATTAGAAAACCACACGTCATCAACCGAACAAAGGAAATCTAGTTGTAGCGATAGTAAAGTTTCAGATTTAATTCAACATTGGGAAGAATTGGAATGTTAATGAAGGTAACATAAATAAAGAGACAAATGATTATTCATTGCTGCATTTATACAACAATTGCGGCACAATGTCAAAGAAAAGTCGGTAAGGCTGGTTAACATTAAATATCCTAAACCTAGCTAATCAGATTCACGTGCTATACATCCTTTACAATTTGCTCATTCACCACAAGAATTCATCCATCACCATTTAATCCTACATATACCACACTGCCTCATATTCACAGGGAACCCACAAGACATGACATAAAAATTTCATTGTGTCAAAAAAGTACAAATGGCTTTTTTCTTTTCTTTTTTTTCTATAAAAAATATAAAATTTTAATGATCATGAAATGAGTGGGGAATGGATGGACCCAGAAAACAAAACTAAAATATAACAAGACATTCAAACTAAAGATAACAGATGTTAGCAGGGCCCGTCCATCTCATAAAAATAAGAGTGGCTACTGTATTCTGTCGATAGGCAGAATCAAGAAGCTCATTCATTAACGAAGAGGGAAGAATAAAAAAAATGATGGAGTGGGAAGATCAAAGACAGACCTAGTCGAGATGAAAAACTGGGGAGGTTTTGAATTTTGACATGCATCCTAACAAAAGAGAAAGCCGGAAACAGGCAGGGAACGACACTTACTAGGTAAACAAAGAGAGTCTATTTTAACCAGGGGTGGATTCAACAGAAAAGCACCCCATTGCATCAAAGGGGACTTTCAAAAAAGAAAATCAAGGCTGGGTCTGTTCACTCGAACCAAGCTCGCCATTTTCACCACCTTTCGTTGAATTCTGTCAACAACAAGCGTTTTCTACCAGTTCTGATCTTTATATTGAGCTTATACTCAAAGAATCTGACCAGATAGTAATGAGAATGGACAGAAATGATTGTGAAATAATTGCTTTTTTAGCTTAACAAGAAGCAAGAGAATTGTATTAATGACGCAGTTAGAATTAATTATTGTATACGTAGCTATGATGTACTGATCATTAAAGGTATCGAAAATGCATGTCAAGGCTTTCGGCATCGTGTTGGTACTACTCCGGATGGAGAATACATTGAAATCCGAAAGTATATGAAAATAAACTAATTGCCGTTTTAAGAACTGCTCTATACTAATGGTTTCAAAACATGTGTACCTTAACTAGCTGAATTTAAAATTAAATTTATTATATTTGTTCGGGGAGAGTGACCAACACGAGCGATTTTAGATATAAACTGCATAGAATTAAAAGTACATGGTCATTGTCACTATCAGGCTTCAATGCAATCTTCAAACTACTGTGGTCGTATAAATAGCGGTCTCGAGTAAATATGTCATGGGGTATTAGAAAAGTGGAAGAAGAGGATTCGCTGACCACTCCTAGTTTCTTTTGTTTAGAGCTAATGTTGCGGGTAATTTCAGGTCATGACCTCAAGACTGCTTATTTATATTGGTTGGGTGATTGGGGGAATTCTGCATGTAAATAGATTACGTTTATTAATGATCTGGACCTTTAGATTGCTTATTTCTACTGGTTGGGTGATTGGAGGAATAGTGTATATAAATAGTTTATGTTTATAAATGATCATGAACTTTGGATTGCTGATTTATACTAGTTGGGTGATTGGAAGAATTGTGTAAGTAAATAGATTATATTTATTAAAAATCATACCCTTTAGATTGCTTATTTATACTGTTTGGGCAATTGGAGGAATTGTGTATGTAATTCGGTTACGTTTATTAATGATCATGACTGTTAGATTGCTTATTTATACGGATTGGGTGATAGGAAGTATTATGTATGTAAAAAGGTTAAGTTTATTAATGATCTTGATCATCTGATTACATATTTATACTGGTTGGGCAATAGGAGGAATTTTGCATGTAAAGGGGTTACGTTTATTAATGATAATGACATTTAGATTGCTTATTTATACTGTTTGCGTGATTGGTGATGTGTATGTAAATAGATTAGTTTATTAATGACCATGACCTTCTGATTGCTTATTTAGAGTGGGTGATTGTAAGAATTGTGTATGTAAATAGGTTATATTTATAAATGATCGTGAGCTTTAGATTGCTTATTTATACTGCTTGGGTAATTGAAGGAATTGTGTATGTAAATAGGTTACATTTATTTATGGTCATGACCTTCATATTGCTTATGCTGTTAGGTTGATCAAAGGAATTGTGTATGTAAATAGGTTACGTTTATTAATGATAATGACCTTTAGACTGCTTATTTATATTGATTGAGTGATTGGAAGAATTGTATATGTAAATAGTTACGCTTATTAATGAACATGACCATTAGATTGCTTATTCATGCTGGTTGGGTGATTGGAAGAATTGTGTATATACATAGGTTACGTTTATTAATGACCATGACCATTACATTGCTTATTTATACTGGTTGGGTGATTGGAAGAATTGTGTATGTAAATAACTTAATTAATGGTCATGAACTTGTGATTGCTTATTTACACTGGTTGGGTGATTGGAAGAATTGCGTATGTGAATAGGTTACGTTTATTAATGATCATGACCTTTAGACTGCTTATTTATACTGGTTGGGTGACTGGAAGAATTATGTATGTAAATAGTGTACATTATATTGTTTTGTGGGGAACTTTTGAAGTCCTGAGTTATTGGTAATTATTAGTATAGATTTGATAAACAAATGATAATGCATTGAATTTGTAGGTTCGTTACTAAAAATATCACGACACTTAATCTGCTATATTTAATTTAACATAACATTTTCACCTAACCCTAACCCTAACCCTAACCCTAACCCTAACCTACTTCATCAGTTACTGTCAGCCTATGTGGCAGTAGAATGCCTTGCTTGGGGTGAGAAGATTAAAACAAAAATGTGTGTGTGTGTGTGTGTGTGTGTGTGTGTGTACCTTATAAAATAATGTGTGCAAAGACATTTTTTGTTGTTGCTCAGTTTACCATGTATTTTATAATAGGTATTTTATCTGTCTAACTGTTTGTTTTATCCAGCGAGGAGATAAACAGTCTATCAGACAGCGCATTTTATATAACTACGTGAACCGTTTTTCTCACACACGCACAGCTAGTTCATGTTTACCTGTTGAGATCACCACTGACATTGAGTAAGTCGTGCATCTACACTCCAAGAAGGTCATTCTAGATCAACCCTTCATTTTTCTTTTCTGAAGGTCACTGAGTGTAAATTTATTCCGCATGATCTAAAGTGAAACATACTACATAACTACAATAAATCTTAAGTATTTATTTGTATTCAATAATTGTTATGTACTGGAAAATTATATTTTTACTGGCTTTTTCATCTTGATTAACCTCAGGGTGTTTCTGGTTACGGTAGAATAATTTGAGGAGGGGGAAGTTATAGCAATCTATTTTTTATAATTCTGAAAAGCTAATCTTATTTGCTCTTCGCCGACATGGTTGGAGAAGTTATTGTTGATAAATGCTTTAGATTACTTTAATACTTTATAAAATGTGTGCAAAGAAGATTTTTTTATTGTTGTTGCTCAGTTTACAATATATTTTATAATAGGTGTTTTATATCAGTGAAAACATTCACTTAAATAATTAAGAAGCGTAACAGTTTTTGCTTGTGTGCTTTTAAACCATGAAGTAGAAAATTGTTACTATTAGCGTCTCATAGAAAAGGTGCAACAGTTCGCAACTTCGGACTAGGAAAACGCAATGATAGAGGAAAAAAATGGGTCCAATGGTATACAACAAATGACTAGATAATAACCAACACCTGTTTTCAAGAACACCTAAGACGATTATGAACAAGAAGACAGAAGGCAAGACGAAAAACCAAATCGACTATATAATTTGTCATATAGGAATAAAGTGTCGCTGACCACATTTAGTTTTGAACACGAATCAGAGTAGCGAAACGCTACTCGTGGCATTGCCGGACTCGCTGCCTTCTGGCGAAGAGGCACACAGACGAGGCTCCACCAAAGGGCAGAGTCTTGTCTGGGGGAAATAGACAATAAATGTTTGCCCGAGTTATTTGCCTCGGACCACCACACTTATTATTAGCGTTGAGAAGACGCTACTGTTGATATTGTCGGATTCTCTGCCTTCAGCGAAGAGGAACCCAGTCTCACCTGGGGAAAGTAGACAATTTTTGCCCGAGCTATATGGTTCGAATCACCCACACTAAAAAGGTCTTGTTCCACATTTTACTTCTAGTAGTGAGGTAGCTAAATATAATTAGCGTTGAGAAGAAGTCTGACACAGTATTGTTCGAAGGCGTTATTATTCTTGTATCTACGACTTTACAAAAGTGACTTTATAAAATAACTATAAACAGTATATCCAGGGATGCAGTTGTTCATTGTAAAACTTATCCAAGTGCCGACTATGGAAGCGACTACCTCCCGGTTATATGTAAAATAAGGATGGAACTACGAAGATTGAAGAAGCCTACTTCAACATTCAAGTTGCAATACAACAGACTCGGTAACGTCCTCCTGCACGAAAAATACACGGTCAGTGTGAAGAAATACGAGGGACAAATTGGAAAATGAAACTCAAAATGGGACGCACGAAAGAAGCGTTAGTGACATCAGCAAACGACATCGTCCCAAAGGAAAACAGACGCAGAAGAAAAAATGAATGGATCACAGATAAAGATTCTCGACATGATGCAAAAGAGACAGAAGACAATGCCAAGACACAGAACGGCATACAGAAAACTACACAAAGAAATAAGTAGTAAATGCAGCCTGACTATATGGGGAATGACTTAACGGCAAATGCAAAGAAATAGAGTTGAACATGACTAATAAAGGAGACATGCATAAGAAAATAAGAGGTTAAAAGACATGCTCCTCAAAAAGATGTATACAATCCAAGGACGGAACGCTCATATTAGAGAAAGAGAAAGTACACAGAAATACCGACGGACTAGAAATATTAAAATCTGAAGCGTAAGCTGCACTGGTCAAACAGAATGTATACAAAACTGCAGGACTGGACGGCATTAGAATAGAGATGCTGACAGCCTTAGACGATTTCGGCGTAGACCAAATTACAGAAATAATAAATGAAATCTACAACAGTGGTGATATACCGGAAGACCTAAGCAGATCGATTTTCATAGCACTGCCTAAGAAGCCAGGCACAAAGGAATGTGAACTCCATCAAACAATCAGTCTAATGAGTCACATAACAAATCTCATCATCCAAAATCTGATGAATAGAGTGCATAGCAGAATCAGGCCAGGGATAGGATGAGAACAATGCGGTTTCGTCAAGGACCGCAATATTTATGCTTAGAATGCTTTCAAAGAAGGCAATATAGATGAAGAACGCTGCAACGTGGACATATTCGGGAAATATATTAGCGTATACAAGGACAAGTACTGGCAGCAGACTGCCTACACACGGGCAAGAAATGAGTTCAGCAGATATACAAAGATAGAAAGAGGTGTAGGACAAGGATGTGGCTTCTTACCAGATCTATTAAACTTATACAGCGAAACAATTCTGAGAGCTTTAGAAATCCTGGCAGGATTCATCATTGATGGTCACAATCTGAACAATATAAGATACGCAGGTGATACGATGCTGATAGCAGGCACGGAAAGGAAACTACCAGACCTCCTACAAAAGGTATCTAAAGCAACCAGAAAGAAAGGACTACATATGAACTACATAAAAATGAATGCATAGTCATCAGTAAAAAGAAGAGCCAAAATGCCATCTACAAACCGGAGATACTAAAATAAAAAAAGTGAAGAAATTTAAATACCTGGGAAGTGTTTTAACAGAGGTCGGAAAGGGCAACACTGATATCTGAAGGCATATTGGCATGGCCAAGGATGCATTCCAGAAGCTGAGTAGAGTACTGAGAGACAGAAAAATTTCGCCGGAAACAAAAAAGAGAGTACTGGATTGTTATATGATGTCTGTCCTTCAATATGGCAGCGAATACTGGACAATCTCATCAAAGATTAAAGAAAGACTTAAAGCAACCGAAATGTGCTTCTACAGAAGGATGTTAAGAATACCATGGAGCCAACATGTGAGTAACGACGAGGTTTTGGAGAGGAGAGAAACAAAAGGAAACTGATACTTAACATCAAGAAAACAGCTGAAGTTTCTGGGACATATAAGGAGGAAGGAGGGCTTTAAGAATCTGATGCTAACAGGACAGATAGAGAGCAAGAAAGACAGGAGAAAGTAACTGGTGATATATTTGATGGGCTTGAGAAAATGGATGACAGAACAGGTTTTGGGAGAAGTAACAAGAGAAAGGCTGTTAACAGCTACAAGGGATAAGGATATGTAGACGGCCATGATCGCCTACGTCCTGAAGTGACACTACTCATAGAAGAAAAAAAAAATTCAAAGAAAAGGAATTTTAATGTCAAATTCATAAATAAAGTGTAGAGCAAATTTTCTTGAAAACTTCTTTTTTCTTTTTGTTTCTTTTTTGTGTTTTTCCCCCCTTTAGGTATTTCATTGTTATAAATATATCATCAATATATTAAGAATATATCGCAGGTTTAGCAGAATTTTGTTTTCTACGCGAATCATTGTTGTGAAGTAAATAATAGATCCCCAGTGACAAAATGAACTGGTCTAGAGACTTAAATAAAGTACTCCACTGAGTATGATGGAAAATCAAGGGAGTCAATCTTCAGAATATTTCATGCAAACATCACGGCGAGTACTTAAGTAAGAGTAATATTATAACCGATAGAAACCGAGTTATAACAATCATATATAAGTTATGTAAAGGAGGTGAGAGATATAATGTCGTAAGTCTGTGTAATTGTTGTCGTAATGATTATAAAAAGGTACTTTTGTTATGCAGGATAAAAGTTTACTTAGAATTGTAGGAATATTAGGAGGCAAAAGCGAGGAATTTTTACATACGTTTTGTATTACTATATATTTAGTTTATTTAACAGGAACATTGATAAAGAGATTTTCAACATCTAACGAAGCTCGTATACTGTTATCATGTTTATTTGAGACCTGTACTTCAAGAGATTCGTTAGTGAAGTTAATACTATATTTATTTGGTAAATAAAGTTGAATAAGTTGGTTTATACTTTTGTATAACTTATATACAACGGTAGGAATATCTGAAATTATTGGATGCAGAGGTTGGCTAGGTTTGTGCGTGTATCTATATATATATATATGGAATATGGTGAAAGTTTGCAGACATATAATCGTGGAAAACTTCACTGGCGGATATGAAAATCTCAAAGTAACCTTTTAACGGGCTTTGACGTCATATAAAATGATAAACTAAAGGTTAAATAGATGAACTTCCCTGTAGGCACATCCCAACTGTAATTACTGTGCACATCAGATTGTAAAAATGCTTTGAAATATTCTGAGAACATTTAAACAATTATCTTTTCAGACCTATCAGAATTCTTTGTCCTTGTTTAAAAAACAAAGTCAATAGTTTTGTTTGAAACGTGACTGTTAATATTTTTTATATAGTCTTATCTCTTTATAAACGTTTGGCATAGAAATAAGAATAACGAGAAACCTACAAAATGTAATAAAGATGTAAATCGTTTCGACGGCGTCAAAAATGTAAACTTTGAAAACTGAGACAATTTCAAGACATCACTTTTCTTATTTTTATTTTTTGTACTTTTCAAGTACAGTTGAAATATCTATGACTATTCTCTGCTATTCATTATGAATTACTGTCTGAAATCACAAATCATCTAAGTTTGCAGATACGTTTGTAGAATTTGTGTACCCGGAGACTTGTATCTATGTACAGAGACGCTCTTCCCTAATGTAGCAAGAGGCTAAATTAGTAATTGGCGACGGAATAAAAATGGATGAAGATGAGTGTGCTTGGTGACATTAAATAAACTTAATTCCTAACAGTGGCGGCTCGTATATAGGCTTTGCGGAACTGCAGCACACCCTATTTTTACTCGATATTATTGTATAGGATACAAATCCTATATCATCCATCAACTAGCTAAAACACACAAAATAAATTGAACACCCGCAAAATCGGATTCAAACAACTAAAAGCATTTTGGAAAACCTAACTAAGAAAAATTTCACAAGTCAATGTGAAAAGCAAAATCCTGGATCCTGATTGGATGGCAATTGATATGTGACATCGGTTAAACGTTTTTTCACATCTAGAAGCGAAAATGCTCACAGGAGCCGGTCACTACTTAAGGATATTCCGTGACCGGTCAAAAGCAGTCAGAATGGGAGCGGTATCTGATAGCCTCTCACAATGTAAGAAAGAAACTTCAAGCTGACTCGGTCACGTCTCGTCGACCTCTTCTTCCAACTTTCTTTTCTTTTTCACTCCACGCGCCGCCAAAGAAAACAACAACAACAACGACAACAAGACGCGCTAAGTACAATTTCTTTATTTGTTTAACCTTCTCTCTCACTCTGTAACCAACCAACCAAAAGGAGGAAGGAGCATAAGACTTTACATTCTGCTACTACACAACCATGAACTCTAAATTTCTGTGGACATTTTAAATACTTACATTTCTCTTTGAATATGTTTAACTACAAAACTGCATACATTTTCTCAATAAACATTTTTCTTCTCACAAATATATTACAGTGTTCAGTTAACAAAATTTCACTTATATTTTTCTTCATACAATTTTGTCATTCTGTTAATAAATCTTTACTTTAATGAACACACGAGATATTTTATCCTTCCTCATTTCAACATCCAACTTTCAACCTTCTGATATTTAAATTGTGGGGACTTCGGACATGTTTGACACAAGACCAATTTACCAAGCATCACCGAGGCCTCTACAACATAACATTAAAATATAATGAGTCTTTTTTCTTTAATCCTTTTTTTATACTTGTACATTTTATAATCCTTAAGCTTAATGTAAGTAGCCATCCTTTTGTCTATGAAAAAGTACAAAAATCCCTGGATGGAACTGTGAGCTTCATGCAGTGCCGACCCTATATTCTGAATGTTTGTTATTGAGTCAGTGTGTGTTGTACTTAAAACCATGTACCATATTACTGGAAGGAAGAGACGGATTAATACCTTTCCCAAGGGTATTTGTGCGTAAGTGAATACAATGGATTCAACTGGAATTCGAACTCGGCTCCCCGGCTTCTCGTTCCGCGCCGATATCCATTGTACCACAACGCACATCCGCATATTTGATCTAAATTTACCCATGATCTCCTTAAATATTCACAAAATAAGTTCTGTGAACTTCAACAGCTTAAGTTTTCACAGTTGTCTCTCTATAAGAAAGTTACAGTTAAGAAAAGAGGTTGTCAATACTTGATATTCAAACATCTCAGCCATTAATAAGCAACAACAATAGATATGGTCGTAGCTTCAATTCTGAATGGTACCAACATGTGCGTTGTGGTGCAGTTGATATCGGATTGGAACGAGAAATCGGAGAGCGTGTATCACGTATGGTACTGACTGACTGACCAACAAAAAAGTTAGCTCTGCGGCTGTAAAATAAAAACTGCATTATTTTGTTTCCCGTGTTTGCTGTTTGGAAGTAATCTAACATGGATAAAAGACGCTTTTAGAAATATAAAAAAAAATGAAAGAAAAACTGAAAAAGATGAACTCAAATGTGGTTCCGTTGTCACTTTTAAGAAACGTAAAGACATCAAAGTAATAAAGAATCTCTAATGGCAGCAAACCGCCTGCATACGGACAGGAAACGAATTCAGCAAATATACGAAGATAGAAAGGGGCGTAAGACAAAGATGCGTCTTTTTACCAGATCTATTCAACTTGTACAGCGAGACTATTCTGAGGACCCTAGAAGTTAGGCCAGGATTCGTCATTTGTGGTCACAATCTGAACAACATACGATACGCAGATGATACAGAGCTGATAGCTGAAACGGAAAGAAAACTACAAGACCTCCTAAAAAGTTAGATGAAGAAAGTCAAAAGAAAGGACTACAAATAAATTACAAGAAAACTGAATGTATGGTCATCTGCAAACGCAGGAGCCCAAAATGCCAATTACAGGTCGAGAATAGTAAAATCAAGCAAGTACAAAAATTTAAGTACTTGAGAAGTGTTCTAACGGAAGACGGAAAGTGCGACACTGAGGTCCGAATGCAAATTAGAATAGCAAAGGACGCATTCCAGAGGCTGAGTAGATTCTTAAGAGACAGGAAAATTTCGTTAGAAACAAAGAAGAAAGTACTGAGTTATTATGTGATGTCTGGCCTTCAATATGGCAGTGAATGTTCGGACAATATCATCAAATCTGAAGGAAAAACTTGAAGCAACTAAAATGTGGTTCTACAGAATGATGCTGCGAATATCATGGATCGAGTATGTGAGCAATGATGAGGTTTTAGAAAAGATGGAAACGAAAAGGAAATTAATACTGAGCATCAGGAAGAGAGAGTTGAAGTTCTTGGGGCATGTAATAAGTTTGGAGAATCTGATACTCACAGGTCAGATAGAGAGAAAAAGAGACAGAGGAAAGCAGCGGATAACATATTTGAACGGCCTGAGCAGGTGGATGACAGAGCGGGGTTTAGGTGAGGTAACAGAAGAAAGTGTACTAAGAGCCACCAGAGATAGAGAGACGTGGAAAGCCATGAGCGCCTACATTCTAAAGGAAAATGGCACAAAGAAGAAGAAGAAGAAGAAGAAGAAGAAGAAGAAGAAAATGTTAAGGAGAAACTTGGTGTGGAATACAGACTTTCAATCAATGAGCATAACTAAAGATTAAAAAGAATCGTGAAATTTTACTTAAAATAATAGACTATATTTTAAAGAAACCTTGAAACTCCTTTACGTGGACATGTTGAAAAATGATTCAATTAGTCCAGGAGTATATAAAATAGATTATAGAAGATTAATACATTTTGCATTTAGATCCAGATGTGAAGAATTATTTAGAAACCACCACGGTTTTCAAAGGTGTTTCACAAACTATTTAGAATGAGATACTTGACTTGATACAAATATATTGTGAGAAGACTAGCAGTATAGCCCGGCGTTGCTCGGGTGTAATGAAAGCTTTTTTATATATACACTCCTGATCAAAAATTTAAGACCACTTAAAAATCTTTAAAAAGAATTTTTTATTTTTACAGATAGATTTTAAACTCCTACCACTTAAGGTTACCAATACTACAATCTAAAAGGTTATGGAAACAAAAAGCTACATTCCAAACATTTTATTTAGAAATTTACATTTTTATAAAATGAGGCGATTTACGCATGATCAAAATTATAAGACCAGGGGTATAAATTGTTACATCTATGGTAATTCCAATGTTTTTAGTTCAGTTAGAGATTAGCAATCACTGCATAAAGGTGTTACCATGCCTAAAGCAAGCAAACTTACCAAAGTTGAGCGTTCTCGAATTCTAGAATTCCATAAGCAAGATTTGTCACAGCGGGCGATCGCAGCTAAGGTAAATCGCAGTAAAACTCTAATTTGCAACTTTCTAAAGAACAGTGAGAATTATGGAAAAGCAAAATCCTTTGGTAGGCCGGCCCCCAAAATTTCTCCTGCATTGAGTAAGAGAATAAGATGGGTTGTTATGAAAGAAGGGGGACTTTCTTTTAGTCAAATTAAGGCAGTCACAGATGCTGATTGCAGTCACGTAACCATCAGACGACACTTACGACAAAAGGGCATGGTAAATAAAAAGCGTAAACAAATTCCTCGGCTGCTTCCACGTCACAAGGTGGACCGCTTAAAGTTTGGTTGTGAATACCAAACATGGGACGTTGAGAAGCAGAAGAAAGTCCTGTTTTCTGATGAGAAAAAATTCAATATAGATGGTCCTGATGGCTTCCAATGATATTGGCATAACAAAAACATGCCTCCTGAAATTTTCTCCACACGTCATAGTGGTGGAGGGTCCCTAATGGTATGGGGTGTCTTTTCTTACAGAGGGACGATGGAGCTCCAGGTGGTGCAGGGTTGTCAAACAGCGGCTGGTTATGTTAGCATGCTACAAAAAGCATCATTGATGATGGAGGGCAACGTTTGTGTGTGGATGGATGGTTATTCCAACAGAATAATGCTGCAATCCACGCTGCAAGACGGACCTTGACCTTTCTACAAGAAAATGGGGTCCATCTCTTGGGACATCCTGCATGCTCACCAGACTTGAACCCAATTGAAAATGTTTGAGGATGGATGACAAGAGATGTTTATCGAAATGGCAAACAATATTAAAAATAAAAATGAACTTCGTGAAGCTGGAGCAACATCCCCCGCACCTTAATGGAAACGCTTATTTCTAGCATACCCGACAGAATTTTTGAAGTCATCAAAAGCAGTGGAGGTAGAACTCATTATTAAATTTGGTTGTTGAATGTTTTCATACACTTTTTGTACAATTTCGTAGAATTTTTGTCTCTGGTCTTATAATTTTGATCATGTGTAAATCGCCTCATTTTATAAAAATGTAAATTTCTAAATAAAATGTTTGGAATATAGCTTTTTGTTTCCATAACCTTTTAGATTGTAGTATTGGTATTGGTGGGAGGAGTTTAAAATCTATCCGTAAAAAAAATATTTCTTTTTAAAGATTTTTAAGTGGTCTTAAAATTTTGATCAGGAGTGTATTATCTATTTTCTGCACTACTGTAAGAACTACAACCTTGAAACTTCTGAATATCGTTTCTTATGTCTTTGTCTATGAATGCATCAAATTTGATTAAAATCGGACCACTCCTTCTATAATCCGATTTTTTCGATTATCGATTTTCGATATTTATCGGGGGTACCTCGACACAAAACCTAGCTAAGAACACTCGCAGACGCTTATAGTACAACTGTGTAAATTTTCAAGAAAATCGGTTCAGCCGTTTCGGAGTCTATAGGTAACTGACACACACGCATAAACACACACTGAGACAATGTTCCATTTATAAATAAGTTTAGATAAGGATAGAAATTAGGGAAGCTTCATTTGTAGCCGTCATGGCTGATGACATTACAGATGCTTCAAAACACTCAAATGGTCATTGTTCTACGATATGTGTTGAATGAAGAAATATTTGTGCATTTTTGAGGATTCTTTATTCCAGAAAATCAAACTCAGATGAAATATCAAAGTGTATTCTAGAACAATTAGACCTAATCCTTCAAGGAAATAGACAAAAATTGATAGCTCAGACATTTAACGGTGCAAATGCCATCAAAGACCAAAAAGAGTTCAAGCAAAAATAAAATAAGTTTATAGTAGTGCGCATTTCATTCACTGTTATACACATCAACTTAATTTAGTAATGAAAAATGCATTATTACACGGAGCGCAAGAAAATTTTTCCTTAATATTTTGGCTCTTCCAACATTCATCTTCAAGATCGCCAGAATGTGTATCCAGGTGCCGTCTTAACAGCATTATGGTCTCCTAGGCAAACCAATGTGATGGAGCCCCTACAAAAACCACCCACAGGAATAAAAAGTAAATGGTCAATAATATTAAAAATATAGTTATTTTATTGTCACTTGAACAAAACTGGTGTTAAAACATTAAAAACATGCTGTACGGTAGCAACTAATCAACATAATAAACATTTGAACAATACTCAAGGCTTGAAAAACGCAATAATACTCTGTAAACCACACAGGATAGCACAGTATGAAATTACTACGAACCTCTTATTATAACAAGTATCTGCGGTATTTCTTTTGGGATAATTCCTTTATTATGAAGTCAATGGTCTTCAGAAATAGGATATTTCAATGGTCTTCAGAAATAGGATATTTTCCATGCACATGAGTGAAAGCCAGTTCAAACGATGCTGCCAAATTGTGCTATGAAGCAGATTCAATCTTGAAAAAGAACGTTCTTCTGTATAGCTAGTCACCATCATGCAGTTTAAACTTTCGGGTATACGATTTCAATTTGTCCGAAATTATTTTTCTGTACAATACAGGGAAAGTCTTACAATTTTACTCAAGGCTCATGTAGTGCTTGAGATGCGCACATTCATTAAAAAGTCATCATAATTCAGGTCGTTGTAATACATAGCCAGAGGTTCACAATTTTTCTTTGGTGAATCAGAAGTAATGGTTTTTGTTGTAATGGAATGTCCCACACTCCCTATCGCCGATGTGGACTAACTATATTAGTAGCAATATGAGAACAGAAGATACCTGTGACTTGCTTCGGCAATTACTAGCCTGCTACCAGATTCCCTGTCTTGCAGTAGTGTATTCTCTTTACAATAAACCTTTTATCTACGCACGTGTTGCTGTTTTTTCACTCGAGTACGACTGTAAAACCGTATCCTCACACTACTGGACTGGCGCACGCCACAAGACTGGCCGTTGTTCCGGTATGGTCCAGTATGACAGGTTAGGTAAAAGTTTCCGGTTCCCAATGTCAATTCGATGCCACCCTCCAGCCACGTAGTGATTATTTTGATCCTGGAGAGCGGCCATCAGATCGTAGAAACCCAGAAATTCCCCGTTTGTCCACCTGCGTGTTCGTCGGGTGAGAACCGGGTTAACAGAAAAATAAATATAACCAAGCCGACGCGATTTTTTTATATATAAAAAAACAAACACACACAAAAAATTCTTGTTGCACAAAGTTGAACAATAATCAAATAAAACACAAATACGTCGAATAATTTCGGTAAAGGCGACATATGTCCTTCATTTAACCCTTTTCGGTCTGTTCTTAGCGAAACTACTACAACCTTCGACGTTTCTGTTCTCAGAAGTAGTAACAGTAGGAATAGTAGTAGTAGGAGGAGGAGTATAAGTAGCGGTATTTAGATGTTAGTGACGGTATTTCGCTTCTTCGCCCTCAGTATCAGCAACACACAACAGATGTTCCCTTTTAAACTCTGACGTCTCTCAACTCAGTTCGACTGCATTCGAAGACAGTCGAACCCCAGCTCACACTCCCTCTGGTCTTCGTTTTGCTTGTCTCTTTTATTAAGAGAACCGGTCACACGTGCTCCGATTGTGACGTATCTGTCTTTCTAGCGCGAACGTACTAATATCCTACCAAAATACAACCTCTCATTCGAGAATAAACAATTTACTTTTTCATCAATTGGTTTTCAAGGTTCACAACAAAAAGCTATTGTTTTATTGCCTTACTATTAATTAGTCCGCCATTCTTTTGTAAACTACAGAGATTCTTGTTTAAAAAAAAGATAAAACATCATTAATTTTAACCTCGATTCTTAGAGTGTCAAAAAGTTTCAAACTATTACTGTTCCAGTACTTTTCTATTAGTAATCTGATATCCTTTGTACATTTACAAAAATACTGTATCTCTAAATTAACTTTCTGTACCTTAACATTTCAAAGTCTTTACAGTATATTAACATCTTGGTTATTCTATGACGCCTCTCTTTCTTTTCGTGTTTTCTGTTTTATGGCACATCCACTCTCACCACTACTATTACCATTTCACGAGTGACATCGCCCCTGCCACACCACCTTGTCTGTTTCTAACCTCTTTAAAGGATACAACAGTGGCCACAAGAGATTCTATTCAAACCCACAGCGAGAAAGAACCAAGACACTATTTGTAAAACATGCAACAAATTACAAATTTGGTCAACTTACGTTGAAAATAGCCAGCGAAATAACTCAACAAAAATGAAACAACTGGCTAAACTAACACATTACATACTAGTTTGCAGTTACAACAAGAATTACATCAACAGTTGTTACAGCAACAAGAAAAATTTGAACAAAATATTTTTCAACATGAACTGATGCAATTACGAAAATAACAAGCGGAAGATACTAAGCTATTGTGCGAAACCGTAATATCTAAACCGACAAAAGAACGGGGCTACAGATTTTTCCTCTGAAGGAACATCGAATTCGTTATCAGAATTCAAGTATGACCCAGACAATGGAATACCATTCCCTGCCTATTTTTGGAAGTACGAGAATAATTTTTCGAAAGTGCAAATAATGGCCCGAGGAGGAGAAAGTTACGCTGTTAGTCCAAAAATTAGGTACAGAGGAGAACACGAAATACACGAACCTAATTTTACCTAAAAAGCTGGAGGAAATCTCGTTTGAGGAGACAATAAAGATTTTGTCAGGAATGTTCGACGAAAGAGACAGTTTATTCCATACACAATATAAGTGTGTTATGGATTATAAAATGGCGAGTGTTCTAAAAATAGAAAAAGATAGACACACTGACGCCAAGCATTCAAAATTGGGCGGCAAAATAAGGAACCGTTTCTTTTGGTAGGAGCAAGAGTAAGAGTAGGAGTAAGAAGTAGAAGTTAAGGACAGTAGTTTTGTGTAGAAGATTTGAAAAGAGGAAGAAGCTAAAGTTGACCACTAGAGTCCAGAAAGGATAGGCTCGTTTTACTACTAGCATCCCACAGTGAAGAGAATTTAGCTAGTCTGCTTCTGTATCCACACAAAATTTAAAGGTTGTAACTTGATGTAAAAACCTAAAGTTTTATATAAAAAATAAACATCATTAATTCAAGTTTGTGTTATCTTCTAATTATTCCAAAACGAAGCAACACAACAGTGGTGACCCCGACATACGAACAGAAAGCTACTTCATATACAAAATATATATATATATATACACATATAAAAGGATAAATGGAGCAGGCAGGAGAGGAAACGACTCATCAAGTCAATATCAAGGCACCGGAATTCATGGAAACTGCTGTAAATGGATGGTTTACGATATTAGAAGCCCAGTTTCACTTGCGAAATGTGACAGCGTCGAAAACAAAGTTTTATACAGTAATATCGTTGTTACCAGCCGAAGAAGTGGGTAAACTACCAAATGCTACCCTCGCATCACAAGACTACGAGGACTTAAAAAAGCTCACGAACAAACATAACCGGAGCTTCTAGAAAAATTAATGTCGGCTACGACGATTTCAGGACGACCGTCGACATATTTGCACGAAATGCTATCCGTAGCTAAACGGATAGGTATTAGCGACGACATTGTGAGACACAAATTCCCGCAGGCATTACCGTCAACAATAGCTCCAGTAATAGCCTCGCAAAAAGATTTAAACCATACACAACTTGTCAGGTTAGCAGATGAACTGATGCCATTATTGAATAACGATAAGGCATTTGTTATTCAGCGACCCTTATCTAAAAAGAATAACTCACAAATTATAAAGGAAAATACAGCCAAGACACTTCAGTGCCACTAAATGTCAGGCCGTATCGGAATAACCAACGGACAAAAATTTGCAGAGCACATATTTATTTCGCCAATAAAGCAAGAACATGTAAACCTTGGTGTAAATGGCCCAAAAAGAACAATCTACAAATGTTGCCTAGTTCCCGACCAGCAACACCTACGGGAAGTGATTCGGAAAACTAATAGGGCGAACAAGTTCAGTCCCACGAGGTTCGCCGCTATTAGAAATTACCGCAAAATTAGCGGCTACTAAATTCAAATTTATTGGAGATACTGGCGCAAGTATCTCAATATTACCAACTTCTGCAGTGAATGGTATTACATTAAAACCGACTCCCATATCACTATCCACTGCAAATGGGGAGAAAATAAAATGCTACGGTCAAGCGAGTTTGGAAATTGGAATATCCAGTTTAAGGAGATCTTTTACTTGGACATTCGTAATCGCTGATATCACCAACCCACTCCTTGGACTGGATTTCCTCAACAAGTTTGGGCTAATAGTAGACTGCAGTAACAAAACCATTTACGATCCTACAACAACCCAGAGAAAGAGTTTAAAAATATCTGCATCAGCAATGAATCTAGTCGTAAATGAAACGGAGCTCCCGTCATTCATACGGAATATGATTAAAGAAAAATATCCGAACCTCATCACACCACACAAGAACAGTAACAAAAAACACTGCGGTGTCTACCACAGAATTGCCATAGGAAGCCATACGTCAGTATTTGCAAAACCCAGGCGGCTTAATGTAGAAAAACTGGAAGCCGCGCGTACAAAAAGACGGAGTGATCTCCCTTTCCAAAAGCGAGTGGTCTAGCCCACTACATATAGTATCGAAACAAAGCGGAGGATTTAGATGTTGTGAAGATTATCGTTCTCTCAATAGCATAACCAAGACTAACAGGTACCCTATACCAAATACAAACTCTTTTTCAGCAAAACTTGCGAACAAACGACGATTCTCCAAAATCGATTTGATTTCAGCCTACCACCAAATTAAAATGCATCCGGACGATGTAGCAAAAACTGCTCTCACCACCCCATTTGGTCTTTATGAATATAATTATATGCCGTTTGGATTAAAAAATGCGTCAGCTACATTTCAACGGTATATGGACAAAAGTTTTGAAGACATTGATTGTGTTTTTATATATATTGATGACATTTTAATTTTCAGCAATGATGAGATTTCTCATAAAAAAGACATCGAAACTGTTTTTAATATTTTAAATGAACACAATTTAAAAATTTCAGCCACAAAATCTGTTTTCAATGTGACTTCCCTAGATTTCTTAGGCTTTCATATTAGCGTAGATGGCATTAAACCTACAACTCGTAAAATAGAAGAATTAAAATCTTTTCCTTAACCTAAAGACGCAAAAGGGCCACGCAGATTTCTTGGAATAGTAGGACTTTATAGAAAATTAATACCAAAATTTTCAGAGATAGTCTTACCCCTATCTGAGAGAATGAGGTTATCCCCCAAAGGATCGTTCACATTAGATGAATCTGAACCACAATCTTTCAATTCTGTAATTAAGGAACTTAATGATACATCCTTATCAGCTCACCCTGAACCTAACTGTACAAATTATCAATTAGTCACTGACAGTAGTAATTATGCTGTCGGTGCGGCATTGCACCAAATGGTGGAAGGAAATCCAATACCGATCGGATTTTTCTCTAAAAAATTAACACAAACGCAAATGAGATATTCTACATTCGATCGCGAATTTTTACAGCTTATTTGTCAGTGCTGCACTTCTGTCACCTCATAGAAGGTCGCCAAGTGCTACTTTTAACTGACCATAAGCCATTGTGTGGTGCATTTTATAGTTTAAACGCCGCTAAATCAGACAGACAACAACGACAATTAGCCATCCTGACAGAATTTATTTCAGATATTGAACATGTAAAAGGTAGTCAGAATATAGTTGCTGATTGTCTATCCCGACCAACTCTTGCTGTACAAATAGATGCGTGTGATTTACCTGCACTTGCAGAATCACAGGCATCTGATACAGAAATTTAATCTTTTCAGGATTTAAAAAAATTCACCATACCTTGAGATAACCAATTTATATGGTGTGACTTATCAACGTCCTTTATCAGACCTTTTGTTCCATCTAAATTGCGTGAGTCCATATTCTATAGTATCCATTCCATAAATTACCCTGGCATTATATCATCCATTAAGATGATTAAAGCTAGACATTACTGGCCAAACATGGATAAATCAGTCAAAGACTTTTGTGCATCATGCACAGCCTGCCAACAAGCAAAGGTCTACAAACATACAAAATCACCTATACAGACATTAGAAAGACCATCAGCTAGATTTCACACAGTCCACATAGATATAGTAGGGCCACTCCCACCAACAAAAAGCCCAAATAGCAGTTACATCAGCCCGTATAGGTATATCCTCACATGTATTGGCCGCACAACTCGTTGGGTAGAAACACAACCCATCAGCGAAATCACTGCAGCTAGTGTAGCTGAGGCTTTTATAAACACGTGGGTCACACGTTAGGATGTTCCGCTGCATGTTATAACCGACAGAGGCCGACAATTTGAAAGTGAGTTGTTTAGTGAAGTAGCAAAAATAATTGGTTTTTATAGAGTACGTACGACAGCTTATCATTCTCAATGTAATGGTTTGATTGAGAGAATGCACAGGACCATTAAAACTGCTATTATAGCACGAAAAGAGTCCTGGCTCTCAGCTCTTCCAATAGTACTTCTTGGGATTCGCAGTATGCCCAATAGCTCTGATTTTTCTCCTTTTTATGCTGTTACAGGCACACAATGTTTGCTATCACAGCTACTAATAGATAGCACAAGCGAGGAGGCTATAACTCAAAAGTTCACAAGAGATTTACATAAAACCTTGTCACAAATTGATGTGAGAGACTTCACCAAAAGAGTTAATAAGTCCGCAAAATCTTATGTCTCAGAAAAACTTCAAACTTGTGATAAAGTTTGGATTAGAGTGGATCGTGTTCGAAGACCATTGGATGCATCCTATTCAGGTCCCTACACAGTCCTTCAGCGAACGCCTAAACATTTTCTGGTTAAGATAAATAATGATATGGATACTCAAGTTTCTGTGGACAGGTTGAAATCATATATAGAAGTACAAGAACAAATAGTAGAGAAACAAATAGACGAAAAGATGAATAAAAACAAAACGCTTAAATATTCAGAACAAGAAATAAATACAAGAAATAAAAAAAAGATTCTCCCATGATAAATACAAAATCTTGTTCAGCTCGAAAAGTTTCCTGGAAGAAACATAACGAGTACTATTATTATTAGTACACTCCGTTCTAACGGAGGAACTTCTGTTATGGTTTATAAAATGGCGAGTGTTCTAAAAAGAGAAAAATATAGACACACTGATGCCAAGAATTCAAATTTGGGAGGCAAAATAATACTCCTACTCTTACTCCTACTCCTACCAAAAGAAACGGAGTAAGAAGTAGGAGTTAAGGACCGTAGTTTTGTGCAGGAGATTTGAAAAGAGGAAAACGCTAGTCAGTTGACCACTAGAGTCCAGAAGGGATAGGTTCGTTTTACTACTAGCATCCCACAGTGAAGAGAATTTAGCTAGTCTGCTTCTGTATCCACACAAAATTTAAAGGTTGTAACTTGATATAAAAACCTAAAGTTTTATACCAAAAATAAACATCATTAATTCAAGTTTGTGTTATCTTCTAATTATGCCAAAAAGAAACAACACAACAAGTGTTTAAACATTGTAAAACAAGAGAATGAAGACTTTGTGACTTATGCAGGGATTGTAAATTCACAATGTGAATTTTTTAAATTAGGCGACCTTTCAGTCTACATATTTAAATGTTTAATCTTCGTGCAGGGGCTTACAGCATGGAAGAACAAAGACATTAGATCAAGGATTCTGACAAGACACTATGGGATACACATTTTTTTCTATTAAAATAAGCAATAAGAAAATACATAAAAACATTATAGAAATTTTGGATCAAAACGGCATTAGAATTTAAATTACATTTTTATATTTCTCAACCAATCAGCTAAAAACATAGAATAAGAACATTCTAGAAAAATAGGATCGGAAGTCAATTAACAAAAAATATTTAGGCCCCAAAACAAAA
>JBBBDQ010000298.1:1732500-1740000 GCA_037127315.1 Ascarosepion bandense | reverse complement strand
TACATATATATCTCTGTGTGTATATATATATATAGCTGTGTGTATATATATATATATAGCTGTGTGTGTATGTATATATATAGCTGTGTGTGTGTATGTATATATATATATAGCTGTGTGTGTGTATGTATATATATATATAGCTGTGTGTGTATATATTTATATATATAGCTGTGTGTGTGTATATATATATATAACTGTGTGTATATATATAACTATATATATATAGCTGTGTATATATACAAATAACTTTGTATATATATAGCTATATATATATGTGTATATATATATCTGTAATGCTGTGCGAGTATAAATGTGTGTATGTACATATATATATATATCTATAATCTCTGAGTATAAACGTGCGTGTGTGTGTGTATATATACCTATATATATTTTTCTGTGAGTATAAATGTGTGTGCTTATGTCTTTATATACATATATATAAGACTCTGTCAGTATAAAGGTGTGTGCGTATGTCTATAAATACCTATATTTGTCTGAGTATAAATGTGTGTGCCTATAGATATATATATACCTGTATATATTTCTGTGCGTATAAATGTATGTGCGTATGTCTATATATATATATATATATATATATAGCTGTGTGTGTATAAATGTGTGCATGTGTGTGTATATATATATATATATATATATATATACATGCACACATTTATACACACACTGCCATATATAGGTATATGTAGCTGTTTGATTAGAAACGTGTGTTGGTGTATATATATATATATGTATGTATACATATATTTATTTATAAATATAGCTGTTTAATTATTAACGTGTTTGTGTATATATATATATATATATATATATATATATATATATATACATATTATATAGAGTAGAAACGTGTGTGTGTTTGAAAATTTATATAGCTGTGTAGAGTATAAACATGTGCGTATATATATATATATATATATATATATAACTATTTGAGTATAAACGTGTGTGCGTATAAATATATACAGCTGTGTGTGTGTATAAATATATACAGCTGTGTGTGTATGTATAATATATACAGCTGTGTGTGTATGTATGTATAATATATACAGCTGTGCGTGTGTGTGTGTAATATATACAGGTGTATGTGTAATATATACAGGTGTGTATGTGTGCAATATATATAGTTGTGTGTGCAATATATATAGCTGTGTGTGTATAATATATACAGCAGTGTGTGTGATTATGTATAATATATACAGCTGTGTGTGTATAAACGTGTGTGTGAATATATATATATGTATATATTTATATATATTTATAAATATATATCGCCGTTGGAGTATAAACGTGTGTGTGTATATGTATATATTTATAAATATATATCGCTGTGAGATTATAAACGTGTGTGTGTATGTAATGTATATATTTATGTATTGCTTTTTGAGTATAAAGGTGTGTGTATATATATTTATAAATATATGTAGCTGTGTGTGTATAAACGTGTGCGTATAGGTATATATATATGTATATATATATTTATAAATATTTAAAGCTGTGTGAGTATAGACGTGTGCGTGTATATATCTTTATAAATATGGCAATGTGAGTATAAATGTGTCTGTATATATATATATATATATACACACAGCTATATATAAATGTGTATATATATATATTTATACATATAAATATAGCTGTCTGTGCGTGTATATATATATATATATATACATTTATAATTATATATTGCTGTGTGTGTATGGATATATATTTATTAATATATATTGTTGTGTGTATATGTATAGATATATATTTATAAATATATATTGCCGTGTTTGTGTATAGCTGTATGTATATATAGCAAAGTGAGTTTAAATGTGTGTGTGTATATATATTTAAAAATATATATAGCCGTGTGAGCTTCAATGTGTGTGTGTATATATATTTAAAAATATATATAGCCGTGTGAGCTTCAATGTGTGTGTGTATATATATTTAAAAATATATATAGCCGTGTGAGCTTCAATGTGTGTGTGTATATATATTTAAAAATATATATAGCCGTGTGAGCTTCAATGTGTGTGTGTGTATATATATATAGCCGTGTGAGGTTAAATGTGTGTGTGTATATATTTTAAAATATATATAGCCGTGTGAGTTTAGATGTGTGTGTTTATATATTTATAAATATATATAGCTGTTAGAGTATAAATGTGTCTGTATATATATCCACATATTTATAAATATATATAGCTGTGGGAGTATAAATGTGTCGGTGTATATATATATATATGTATATATATATAGCTGTGAGAGTATAAATGTGTCGGTATATAAATATATATAGCCGTGAGAGTATAAATGTGTCGGTATATAAATATATATAGCCGTAAGAGTATAAATGTGTCGGTATATATATAAATATATATAGCTGTGAGAGTATAAATGTGTCTGTGTGTGTATATATATATATATATATATATATATATTTATAAATATATATATAGCTATTGAGGATAAATGTAAAATGCCATATATATATATATATTTATAAATATATATAGCTGTGAGAGGATAAATGTGTCTATACATATATATATATATATATATATATATATATATATATTTATTTATAAATATATATGTGTGAGAATATAAATGTGTCTGTATATATATATATATATATATATATATATATATATGTGAGAGTATAAATGTGTCTGTATATATATATATATAAATATATATATAGCTGTGAGAGTATAAATGTGTCTGTATATATATAAATATAGCTGAGAGTATAAATATATATATATATAAATATATATAGCTGTGAGAGTATAAATGTGTCTGTATATATATTTATAAATATATATAGCTGTGTATAAATGTGTCTGTATATATATTTATAAATATATATAGCTGGTATTATGTAATATATATATATTTATAAATATATATAGCTGTGAGTATAAATGTGTCTGTATATATATATTTATAAATATATATAGCTGTGAGTATAGAAATGTGTCTGTATATATATATATATTTATAAATATATATAGCTGTGAAAGTATAAATGTGTCTGTATATATATATATTTATAAATATATATAGCTGTGAGTATAAATATTGATATATATATTTATAAATATATAGCTGTGAGAAGTGTGTCTGTATATATATATATTTATAAATATATATATAAGCTGTGAGAGTAAATGTGTCTGTATATATATATATTTATAAATATATATATGTAGAAATAAATATGTCTGTATATATATATATATTTATAAATATATATAGCTGTATTGAGAGTATAAATGTGTCTGTATATATATATATATTTATAAATATATATAGCTGTGAGAGTATAAATGTGTCTGTATATATATATATATTTATAAATATATATAGCTGTGAGTATAAATGTGTCTGTATATATATATATATTTATAAATATATATAGCTGTGTGTGTGTGTCTGTATATATATATATATTTATAAATATATATATAGCTGTGAGAGTATAAATGTGTCTGTATATATATATTTATAAATATATATAACTGTAGTATAAATGTGTCTGTATATATATATATTTATAAATATATATATAGCTGTGAGTAATGTGTCTGTATATATATATATATTTATAAATATATATAGCTGTGAGTATAAATGTGTCTGTATATATTTATAAATATATATATGTGTGTATAAATGTGTCTGTATATATTTATAAATATATATAGCATGAGTAAATGTGTCTGTATATATTTATAAATAGCTGTGAGAGTATAAATGTGTCTGTATATATTTATAAATATATATAGCTGTGAGAGTATAAATGTGTCTGTATATATTTATAAATATATATAGCTGTGTAGTATAAATGTGTGTATATATATATATTTATAAATATATAAATGTGAGAGTATAAATGTATCTGTATATAAATATATATATATATATATATAGCTGTGAGAGTATAAATGTGTCTGTATATATATATATATATATATATAGCTGTGAGATATAAATGTGTCTGTATATATATTTATAAATATATATAGCTGTGAGAGTATAAATGTGTGGTGTATATATATATATATATATATATATATATAGCTGTGAGAGTATAAATGTATATGTATATTTATAAATATATATAGCTGTGAGAGTATAAATGTATATGTATATTTATAAATATATATAGCTGTGAGAGTATAAATGTATATGTATATTTATAAATATATATAGTGTGAGTATAAATGTATATGTATATTTATAAATATATATAGCTGTGAGAGTATAAATGTATATGTATATTTATAAATACATATAGCTGTGAGAGTATAAATGTATATGTATATTTATAAATACATATAGCTGTGAGAGCATAAATGTGTCTGTATATTTATAAATACATATAGCTAAGAGAGTATAAATGTGTCTGTATATGTATATTTATAAATACATATAGCTGTGAGAGTATAAATGTGTCTGTATATGTATATTTATAAATACATATAGCTGTGAGAGTATAACTGTGTCTGTATATTTATAAATACATAGCTGTGAGAGTATAAATGTGTCTGTATATTTAAATACATATAGCTGTGAGAGTATAACTGTAAGTTCGTATATTTATAAATACATGCAGCTGTGAGAGTATAACTGTGTCTGTATATTTATAAATACATATAGCTGTGAGAGTATAAATGTGTCTGTATATTTATAAATACATATAGCTGTGAGTATAAATGTCTGTATATTTATAAATACATATAGCTGTATATATATAAATGTAATCTGTATATTTATAAATACATATAGCTGTGAGAGTATAAATGTGTCTGTATATTTATAAATACATATAGCTGTGAGAGTATAAATGTCTGTATATTTATAAATACATATAGCTGTGAGAGTATAAATGTGTCTGTATATTTTTTTATAAATACATATAGCTGTGAGAGTATAAATGTTTGTATATTTATAAATACATATAGCTGTGAGAGTATAAATGTGTCTGTATATATTTATAAATACATATAGCTGTGAGAGTATAAATGTGTCTGTATATTTATAAATACATATAGCTGTGAGAGTATAAATGTGTCTGTATATTTATAAATACATATAGCTGTGAGAGTATAAATGTGTCTGTATATTTATAAATACAGAGTATTGTGAGAGTATAAATGCATATGTATATTTATAAATACATATAGCTGTGAGAGTATAAATGTGTCTGTATATGTATATTTATAAATACATAGAATATGTATATATTAATGTGTCTGTATATGTATATTTATAAATACATATAGCTGTGAGAGTATAAATGTGTCTGTATATGTATATTTATAAATACATATAGCTGTGAGAGTATAAATGTGTCTGTATATGTATATTTATAAATACATATAGCTGTGAGAGTATAAATGTGTCTGTATATGTATATTTATAAATACATATAGCTGTGAGAGTATAAATGTGTCTGTATATGTATATTTATAAATATATATAGCTGTATATATAAATGTGTTCGTATATGTATATTTATAAATATATATAGCTGTGAGAGTATAAATGTGTTCGTATATGTATATTTATAAATATATATAGCTGTGAGAGTATAAATGTGTCTGTATATGTATATTTATAAATATATATAGCTGTGAGAGTATAAATGTGTCTGTATATGTATATTTATAAATATATATAGCTGTGAGAGTATAAATGTGTCTGTATATGTATATTTATAAATATATATAGCTGTGAGAGTATAAATGTGTTCATATATGTATATTTATAAATATATATAGCTGTGAGTATAAATGTGTCTGTATATGTATATTTATAAATATATATAGCTGTGAGAGTATAAATGTGTTCGTATATGTATATTTATAAATATATATAGCTGTATATATATAAATGTGTCTGTATATGTATATTTATAAATATATATAGCTGTGAGAGTATAAATGTGTCTGTATATGTGTATATATATATGTATTTATAAATATATATATAGCTGTGAGAGTATAAATGTGTCTGTATATGTATATATATGTATTTATAAATATATACAGTGAGAGTATAAATGTGTCTGTGTATATATGTATGTATATATATTTATATATATACATAGCTGTGTGTGTGTGTGTAAACCATTACAGGCAACCTCTCCTGCCTCCCATATGCATGGACCAAGTGATTCTCCCAGAGAGCAACACACTACGCCTCCTCGGCCTTACTCTCTCCTCAGATTTCAAATGGAACCACTATATTGATTCCATAGCTAAATCTACTGCTAAGAAGTTTGGGTCACTATGCCGATCCAGGATGTTTTTTCCGCCTGAATCCATCCTGCACATATACAAGTCAACCATCCGTCCGTGCATGGAGTACTGCTGCCATTTATGGTCAGGCGCCCCTGCCGTTCTCCTAAGTGTTCTCGACAGGCTCCAAAGGTGAGTCTGTAATGTGACAGGTACTGATCTGGCGGGTCGACTGCAACCACTTCCCCATGTGGCCTACGTTTTTCTGTTCTATAAATACTTCATGGCTTCTGCTCGGACGTACTTAAGTCACTGGTGCCTCCTCAACAGGTGTTTACTCGTGCAACCAGACTGGCAACTGGGTCCCACCCATTCCCAGTCAGGTTAGCCAAATGCAGACGACAATTCTACTCCTGCAGCTTCTTCTCTCGCACTTCCCGCCGGTGGAACTCTCTCCCATATTCTTTCTTTCCTGACGGCTACAACCTCCAGAAATTTAAATGCTATGTCAATACTCATCTATTAACCACTGGACTCTAGCTCCCCCCCTAAATCCTTCCCTTTCTCTCCACCTATGTATCTGTCATCGCACCTGCATTCTCAGCTTTCTAATGCTCCTTTCTAACTAGTTTGTACTCCTCACTCTTTTCTAATTAATCTTTTTACAGTTAGGTAGCCCCCAGCTCATCAGTGGCATTTCTGCCTTGCTCGTTCCTTATGTCGGTAATTTTTTCTATGCCATATTCTTCTAACGCTATCAGCAGCTCTATCACTATGCCGTCTGGACCAGCTGCTTTGTTTCTGTTCAGTTTGGTCATTGTAGCTTCCACTTTGGTTTTTAGTATTTCCGGTCCAGCCACCTTCTTGTGTATTCTCGGTTGTTCTCTCCTGTCGCAAAAAAGATCTTTTATATACTCTTCCCATCGATGGAGTATTTTCTCTTTCTCCAATATGATTGTTCCATCCTTTGATTTTATGCATCTCTGCTCAGTCTCTCTACTTCTGCGCATTTGTTGAGCCATTCCTCTTTAGCTTGTCTGCATTTGTTCCTTATCTCCCTGTGAAATTTCTTGTACTCTGCGCCATTTCTTGGCGTTATTTTTGTCTCTTTTGCATCATGTAGAGAATCTCTTCGGTCATCCACTCGTTTTTTCTTCTGCGTCTGATTTCCTTTGGGGCTATGTTGTTCGCTGAGGTCACCATCGCTTCCTTTAGTGAATCCATTTTGAGTGCCTTTTTCCAA
>JBBBDQ010000298.1:1685000-1725000 GCA_037127315.1 Ascarosepion bandense | reverse complement strand
GTAGCTTCTTTGATAAAGTCTGAGATCGTTTCACATTACATTAATGAATACATACCTTAATAAATTTCAAGGTCGTGGTTGAATAGTCGGGAAAAATCAGTTATATTTCGCAATTTGTATTTAAATAATACGTCACTAGAATCATCGACAATACCACATTGAAAAATGTATTAATTCAACATCTGTGATAGCATGATAAATAGGATTGCTAAAAGATAACCAAAGCCTCCCAGTTGTCTTACAATGAATCGTCCGATTGTAATCATTAATTTTCTATACTTGTCCGAACCTAGTGACTTTTAGAAGCATTCAAGTGGCAGCTGTGCAGCATGTTATTTCTGACAGGATTTAAAGATATATTGATTATAAATAAAATGGGGTAAATTCTGTTATATTCTTAACTTAAAATAATGGTGTACAAAAGAGTCATTTTCTCTTATATCCTTTTATAATCTGATTTTTAAAAAATACCAGTGTTTGCATGTGTATACGGATTTTGTATATATTAAGTTTCACTGATTATGTGTGGTCGTTTTTTGTTTTTGTTTTTTTGTTTTCATTCTTTTTTTTTTTTTTTTTCATAATCATTTCACTCTCAAGCAAGGCAGAACTACCACTGGTGCGCAGGGGGTTATAAAGAGGGAAAAAACAGGGTATAGGGGAGGCCAAAGAATGGATGGGAAATGGATGGGATTTAGGGAGATAGAAGCTGGCAATTGACGCTGCATTTAAACTTTTGGAGATTGTAGCTATCAGAATCAAGCATACGAAAGGGAATTCTACAGACGGGAAGTGCGTGAAAAGAAACTGTTAGAGTAGACGTGAGGATTACATTTGACTATTCTGACGATAAAAGAGTGGCACCTTGATGCCAGTCTAATAGCACGAGTACATTCATGTGGTTGAACAATTTGCCAAAAATCGGTAGGAGGCGATAGAAGGGTCAGAGGGCTTTTTAAATATTATTATTTATTTATTGTGTTAGTCCATATACAGGGTTATATACATGTTACTGAGTTAAGCCTCAGTTCTAAGTGGAAAATCGAGTGTGGGTGCCTCGGAAGAGATACGTTTGGAGTTGGAAAATAATTTGCGAGCAAAGACCTTAACTTTGTTCGCTTTGGATGTGAGGACGTCAACTTGATTGAATAGAAGGGGCGAGGGTTTGCTGTTTTTCAGCACACTCTTACAAAGCCGCCAGTAGTGTTTAGAACCAAACTTGCGAAATGCTATATGCTGCTTCATTCTCTCAGCAAACAGAATCATTTAAGACACGCTTGCATTTATTACGGGCAAAGACAAAAAGGCGCCGATTGTAAACAGACGTGTCGCTCCGGTAAAGCTATAAGTGATCCCTGTCGACAATGGCGGCTGAGCAAGCAAGACTGAATCAAGCAGATGAATGAGGTTTAAATCGGAATTTCTTGGCTGGGATGAAAGCATCAATGTCGGCTTTCACCCAAGAGGAGACCTCAATGGTGCAGTCTTCAACAGGGAGAATAAAAACTTTGTCCCAAGGGACATCACAAAAGAAATCACTAAATGATTACCAGTCCGCTCTTTGTTAGCAGTAAGATATTCGACTAGTAGGAGGCTCCTGGAAGGAGGAGGAGTATAATGAGATATTTAGACACCAGAGCATGATCAGAGTTACCAAGAGGGCAGAGCTGCATGGTGAGTCAGGGAGAGAAGTATAGAAGAGATCTAGAAGGGAAGCTTATCCGTCAGGGTTACTGAGGTAACACGTGGGGGAAATCCACCACTTGTGTGAGAGATTGAGTGATAGAAAAGTTCAGAGTTTGGCCTCCGGCAATATTTCACCCACTTATGATGAGCACTGAAGTCACCAAATACAAATATATTAGGGAATGGGTGAAAGGAATTGTCTATATTTATACTGTCTAGCACGGAACAATCAGGAGAGGAAGGAGGAGCGGTAGAGAAAGAAAAGATAGCTAACCAAGTTTAGCGGTAGAGAAAGAAAAGATAGCTAACCAAGTTTAGTAGTAAAAGACGAAGCCGCATTAAAGTATGAACTAGAGATTCAAGAGATCTTCCTAGCCAGAGGGAGATTTTCGTGGACGTAAACCCCCAGGTCATGTTGAGGAGAAAAGAGAGGAAGGCATCCAGAAATCGAGAGATCAAACGAGGGGATTGTAGGGTTGAGGTTAGTTTCGCAGAGAGGTAGGATGTTAGAGGACCTTTCGTAGAAGAACACTCGCACACTGCAAAAATTTGGTACGGATATCGCGAACATTAGAGAAAGAAATTTTGACGGGTTTAGATGTTTTTGTTTGGCTGGTTTAGTTTTATATCTTTGATTTCATTTGCATGACTCTTGGCAGAGGTATTCATTATTTAACCATTACTACGTTATTTTGAGTTAATGCGCCGGAGTACTCTTTAGACATCTGTTGGATTACCCTACCTTGTCTGCTAATAGGCTTCGCTCAATGCCCGCTAGATAGCGTGGTAATCAGCAGTATTAAAGTAAGACTTCCCCGCCCCTAACTCGATGTTGGTAGAAAACTCTGCAGTAATTTCCACCAAGAAAAATTTCCGACTACTTAATCTACACACACACACACACACACACACACACACACACACACTACGCTAAACACATTTTTTGCATACTTGTATACATGTAAATAAATTTTCTCTTTCTTTTGTGAGTTATTCTTTATATAGAAATATATGTATGCAAATAAATACAACTACTTTGAAGAACGCATCGTAAATTTACTTAAAAATTCCACGAGAATTCACAAAGAAACGTTACACTATCTACACAAAATATTTGCAAATACAAAGTAAATCTGCAAATATCAAATTTTCCTCACTTGACATCTTGTTCATGTGTGCTACCAAACCCTTGTTTTGTATGTCTACAGTTTCATCGAAATTATTAATCTGGAAAAAAGTAAACAAAAAATTTAACAACATTTAATCTTATTTGATCCTGGAGAGTGCTTCACATATTAAACTTTTTGAATAACTCTTTACGATCAACTTTTGTTTCCAGATACAAATACAAGAACAAATACAAGAATAAAGGCGAATATTTATCGACTGATCAAATGAGGCTTCATGAATTAAAGTACTTAGGCATATAACTTGTAACTGCTATCCAATTTGTGGGCTACACCCACATCACTATACAACAACTGACCAATGAACATCACAATTAGCAACCAGTGTTCACCTATGATATATAAATGAAAAACATTGCTTCACTTATGCCGATCCCATCTCTGCAAACGCCGCAGACAACACATCTCATGTTCGTTCAGAATAATCAACCAATGAAATAGCTTTTAGTCTTCAAATCCTCTAACTTACTACAGTAGTCATTCCAATATATATATAGGAATCGACAACTGGAAAAGTCAATCTGATAGAGCTCTGGGGGCACGCAAGAAGACCTGGAAGAATGACCGTTCAAGACAACTTTAATTTCGAGATTTGATAAGAAAGATTGAATTAGATCAGAAACACGACCGGCTTGTGAAGATCAATATGCTAAATCCTGTTGAAAGCCTTCAAGATATCCAAAGCAACATTTTTTGACCCGCTTTCAGCATTAATGCATCATCAGTTGACCTACAGAAGCGAAAATCATATCGATGCCCGAAAAAAAAAAAACCCTGATATGTGAGATGCTAAACCAGTTTGGAGTTGATTATAGCCTCTAGAACTGCGAAGAAGTAGTAAGTTAATAGGCCAATAGTTAGAAAGATCAGACGGTTCGCCTGGTGCTTAAAGACTGGAACCGCGAAAGAGGATTTCCAACAAGTAAGAAGCAGTCAGACATTTAATATATAGTTTATTCAGAACAGGAGCACATTTCTTAAGAACAATTGCTGGGATACCATCAAATTCATATAGGGATCTAGTTAAGAGATGATAGCAGAAACCATGGACGGAGTTTCATGCATATCACTCAGTAGAAAGTAGGTTCTAAATATATAATCGGGCAAACGGTAAGTACAGATGATTCAAGAGTAGAATTGGAAGAGAATTTACGAGCGAAACATTCTGATTTGTCAGAAGATAATACCTAAAATTGAGAGAAGAGAGAAGAAATGGAAGACTTACTCTTTAACATACTATTTCAGTGCCACCAGTAGTCACGAGAACCAAACAATGTTAGATTATTGCCTCATCCTGTCAGTGAATAAAAAAAATGCCTCTTTGAGCACACGTTTACAATTATTACGAGCGGATACAGTTGTGAACTGAACTATCAAGTTGGTACAGCCATAACATCTGATTTATATGAGGTACAGCGGCTGAACAGGCAGGTGTGAACTAAAATTGTGGTTTCACCTGGTATTTCCGAGAAGGCACAAACACATCGAAGTCGGTTTTTACCCAAGAAGAAAATTTAGTGTCACAATTATCAATAGGAGGGTTACAAATTTAACTCCAACGAGCGTTGCGAAGAAAATCATGAAATGAATCTCAATCAGTAAAAGAAAAGTCATGTGAATAGGAGGTTCGTGTCTAATAAAGTACGCAACAGAACTATCAAGATACTGCAGCATGATTTTAAGGGAATAGTTGCTATGCTAGATAAACCAGAAACAAATCGACTAATAAAAATATTTATCAGAAATATTAGAGTACGGAAATTAACAATTTGAGTGAGAGACGGTAAAGGTAAAAGTCTGAATACTGGTAACATCAGTTACGTTAGAATGATTAAGAACAAAAAAAAAAAAATACTATACGAAAGATCAGAAAAAGTGTCCAGAAAAATAGAAAATATCTTGATCATACAAAACTGGATCAAAATGCTTAAAATGATTAAGTAATCCCTCATTACTTTTAAAATTTCATTTATTTCCAACTGCTAGCCGCGCGTTCGTAAAAATCCCTGTTGTATGTTTGAAAATGTTGGAAAGTCAGTTATTAAAAATGTGTGAAGATACCGTAAGGTTGAAACCAAAGTGGAGTAAATAACTAGTTTCTAAATGAAAAATATTCCTACATTATGTATATATTGAGCACTTTTTAATACGGCTATATACTGGTCTAATTTAATTATGACAAAGAACTAGTTAACAATAATATATGTGTATGTGTGTGATAGAATATAGTAAAGAACAAGGTAGGAAATAACATACTAAGAAAATAACTCCTGAAATAAATGAAAAAAAAACTTCCTATACATGTCCACAAAATTATAGATATATCCAATATATACTTAATAACAGTTTCTGCAAACAAAAATTCAGCATTCTCATAAGTAGATTAATCGCTTGCTTCTCTCTCAAATTGTTAGAATTCGGCCCTTTCAAATATATCATACCTAACAGGACTACTTATACACACACACACACACATATATATATATATATATATATAAAGGAATAATGTCTTCATACCACAGAACAAAAAATAGATCAGAATAAACACAATGTTTTTTTTATATTAGGACCGAGGCTGCCTTTCGACCAACGCATCGTTGGCACAATTTTAATTCAGTCAGTTAAGTGCCATACGTGATACACGCTTGGGCGATCATGTGTCGAAAGAGACATGACTGGCTGGGCAGAAGATTATCCCGCAGTAGGTTGCCATTGCTTTCTGCGGTAGACTGGTTGTCGACCAAGGCTATAGAACCCAATCTGTCCTGCTATTTAAGCCATAACTGGAAGGAAGAGACGGATTAATACCTTTCCCAAGGGTATTTGTGCGTAAGTGAATAGAAGGGATTCAACTGGAATTCGAACTCGGCTTCCCCGATTTCTCGTTCTGAGCCGATATCCAATGCACCACAACACACAATTTTAATTACATTAGACTAAATGGAGAAGAATACATAGCGATAAGGCTAAAACACGTTTAAAATTACGATGGATATGAATATACTCAGCTTCGCACTGGCATCTAAACTTATAGATGAGTAAACCTTTATTATGATAGGGCAGACGGTCTTTAGAAAATTATGGAAAAATCGAACGGGTGCCAAAAACACCACGTAATTTGCTTGAAAAGAAAGTGGCAGACAATAATGAAAACTATCTAAACTTATTTATAAATGGAACTTTATCTGTGTGTGTCTGTGTGTCCGTTACCTATAGACTCCAAAATGAAATCTTGAAAATTTACGCAGTTGTACTATAAGCGTCTGCGAGTGTTCTTAGCTAGGTTTTGTGTCGAGCTACACCCGATAAATATCGATAATCGAAAAAATCGGGTTATAAAAGGGGTGGTCCGATTTTAATCAAATTTGATACACTCATAGACAAAGACATAAAAAACGATATTCAGAAGTTTCAAGGTTGCAGTTCTTACAATAGAGCAGAAAATCGATTATATATATATATATATATAAAAGGCAAGATGTTTGTGTGTATGTCTGTTTATCTGCCTGTATTTTTTTTTTCAGCCCTTTTATTTTAGTTTTTGCTTCGGATTTGGCTCTAAATAGGTATAATTGTAGTTCTTAGTTTCTCAGCAATGATATCATTTACTCAGAGGACTTATTTAGCCTTCAAAATTCAGTTTACGAAGAAAAAAACTTATTTAATATCGATACCAGGAAATCAAAATTTGACTTACATCCATTCATTCAATCTACGGTTTCGCTTTAACTGGAAACAACTATTGCTTTTTAGTCTTTCGTGCCAACGTCCAAAGAGTCTGAGCTCCAGGACCATGGATTAGTTTTAAAGCTTTCATTACACCCGAGCAACGCCGGGCTATACTGCTAGTCACTTAAAAGTTTACATTTTCTGCCAAGCCAAGGTAATTTCAAATAAATGGGGCACAGACTAGGGCCAAATTTTGGGGGCATGTTAAAATTATTTAACTTCCATTCTATTGTGCGCACAACAATATTAGTCGGAAAACCATTATTAACAAGAATACAACAAATCCTGTTCTAATACTTTTGTTGAATGCGGTTTTCAGCATTAAATTTATATTAAATTAATAGCAATACATGTATTGCTATTAATTTAATATAAATTTTATGCTGAAAACCGCATTCAAAAATATTAAAAAGAAAAAATTAAATGCAATTGATTAAAAAAAAATGATTTAACTAATTCTGATAATCAATTTTGATAAAATAGGTGATGAGCAAAGTTTGATTGACAAAAATAAGATATCAGAATTTAAATGTTGAAAATTGCATGCAAAAATATTAAACAAAAAAGTTATAATGAATAAGATTTATTATTAGAAGCGTTAGTCACTCACTCATGTAGTCTGTCTTTTCGGACTTTACATATTTTGATAACTTTTTTATCTTCTGAACCAAATTTTTTTTCGAAATGTAGCTAAGGTGTCCTATCTAATTCTGTAAACTGTTTGAAATTTGGTTGAGAACTAAAATTTTAAGATTAAAAAAAATTCAATTTTTCGGCCCTTTTTTTCCGTCGTCTCGGAATTAATTTTGATTGTTCTGAACCACGTAAATTAACAGAACGAATTTTTTTTTCTAAATTCTTACATTTAAAACGAAAATAGTATTTACACTTAATCACAATTCAATTAGGAAATAAATATCTCTACTAAATCGCTGAAAAAACAGCATAGTTCAAGGTCCCAAATTTAATAAAAACGAACTTTTATAACACATACTGGACTTTTGTTGGACTTAATCCAGTCATTCCTCTCTAACCGCACACTGAAAGTGGTATTAAATGGACATGCCTCCCAGAACTACCCTACAAACGCAGGTGTCCCCCAAGGCTCTATCCTTGGTCCTACGCTCTTTCTAATCTACATCAATGATCTCCCCGATGCCATAAGATCACAAGTAGGCATGCACGCCGATGATACCACAGTTTACTCTCGCCTCGATCAAAAATCTGGTGTTGATGACAAGGCGAACCTTGCTGCTGAGCTTGAAAAGGACCTCCAATCCGTGGTGGTTTGGGGGTAAGAAATGACTCATAAAATTCAATTCTTCCAAAACGAAGCTGCTGTCAATTAACCACCACAGGCAACCGCACCTCCCTCCCATTAGCATGGAACAGGCTTGCCTCCCAGAGAGTAAAACACTACGCCTGCTTGGCCTGACACTCTCAGCGGACCTCAAGTGGAATGACTACGTCGAATCCATTGCTAAATTCACTGCTATGAAAGTTGGCTCTCTGTGCAGTACCCGGAAATCCTTTCCGTCTGAATCTATCCTGCACTTATATAAATCTACCATTCGCCCGTGTTTTGAATACTGCTGCCACATCTGGTCGGGTGCCCCTGCTATTCTTCTCGGGGTTCTTGACAAAATACAGCGAAGAATCTGTAATGTGATTGATACCGACTTAGCTGACCGCCTGCAGTCACTTTCTCGCCGGCGTGACGTGGTTTCCCTGTGCCTCTTCTATAAATACTTTCATGGCTTCTGCTCTGATGAACTTAAATCACTGGTGCCCCTAGGTGTGAATTTGCACGAAATACTAGATTGGCAACTAGGTCCCACCCTTTTACAGTAAAACCGATGAAATGTAATCGCAATTTCTACTCCAACAGCTTTTTTCTCGCACTTCCCGCCTGTGGAATTCCCTTCCGCATGCTTGCTTCCCCGACGGCTACAACCTCCAGGAGTTTAAATGTAGGGTCAATAGACACCTCCTAACACACTATCTCACATCCATTCTCTCCAACTCTCTCCCTATGTACATCCTAACTCGTCTATCACCCTCCTTCTGATATTTCCTATACCCAATCATTCTATGTAACCCCTGCGTGTCGCTTCTCGGCCCAAATTCTGCTTAAGCGTTTGTTTTTTGTGGTTTTTGGTCGAGTGCAAAGGTAGTATCTGTTCCGACTTTTACTAGTCCTTGAAGGTTTGCGTGACAAGCTGATTTCCACTCGAGTTCATTGCTCGAGCAGCGTGAAAGTAGTGTCTTTCGGGACGCGAAAAGCCGGAAGCAGCAGTCTTGCGTGTGGCCTCTTAGGAGGCGATGGCCTCGGATAGGCCAGGAGAGATTGTTCCCCCCACCACGGCGTCGGTGGGAGGAAAGGAGGGGGATTGGGCTTTACCGCCACGGATCAATCCCCCTTCTACAGCAGCAGCACCAGCATCCCCCTTACCTTCGACCTCTGGGTGGAAGGGAGGCAAGATCGCGTTGAAAGACGAAGAATACTATGAACACATACAGGTCAAGTACGCCGATTATATAAAAGGCACAGAACTAGTTTCGGTGCCAGAAAAATTAGCGCAAATAGAAGCGAGGATTATCACGCTGATTACAAAGGACTTAAAGACGCACAAAATGATTGGCATCCCCAGGGAGAAGTTTGAAGAGGGAATAAAAACCCTGAACCTTAAAGCCAAGGCCGTGGAGAGGAGAAGCAATGCCATGTGGGACGTCCTGCTTGGCTCCGCAGAAGAAGCCAAAAGTCTAGTTGGTGTGGTCCTGGAGACCAAGACGCTCCAGTTTCATACAGAGTACATGGGAGCAAGAAAGCTGAAAATCACTCTGCATGGCGTCCCCATGGACATTGAGGAGGACCATATCGGCGCCTTTTTCGCAAGGTATGGAAAGGTTGCTGAAGTCTCCTCGCTGCGGTCCAAGGCTGGATTCTACACCGGAGACATGACGCTACTGGTGACCCTCGATAAGGAAAACATTGACAAAATCCCCAACATTCTCACCTGTAGGGGTAGGGCGATATTTATTATTGTGGAAGGGAGAAAGCCGTGCTGTTGGGTCTGCGGGGCGACAGATCACGTAGCAAAGATCTGTCCAACCAAGAATTCGCCCCCAAAGGCCCAACCAGCCAAACAACAACAACAGCAAGCAGAAGAGAAAGCAACCGCAAAGCCAGCTTCGCCAGCTTCGCCAGCTTCACCAGCACAAACACCGGTAGCCAACAAGGAGGGCGAGTGGCAGGTGGTAACAAAGAAGAAGAAGGCCAAAACGCCTTCCCCGGCGAAGGGGCCGCCCCCTGCCAAGACTCCAACAAAACAGAAGGAGTCACCGGCGAAGAGTTCGCCTGCCAAACAGGAAGGAAAAAGGAGTCCCTCCCCCCCAAAAAAGGACGAGGATATGGATATAGAAAGATCGGCGTCATTGAAGCGAGGAAGAAGAGGAGAAGCTCGACAACCAGAAGAGTCGACGGAAGAGTAGGAGTGTGGAGAGAAGAAATGTGGCGGACAAATGCTCGTCGCTGCCGGTCTCTCCAGTAAGGTGCTCTTACGCACAAAAGGCCAGAAGCCTTCCCTCTTCCCCGCGTAAAGCTGCCCAGTCCCCCCTAACCTCTAAATTGACCCCCCTGAAAAGAGCTATTACTGCAACCCCCACTCCCTCCCCTTTTCCTATTCCCACTCCCGCACGGGGTAAAAAGAAAAATATCCTCCCTCAGGGGGGATGCCCTCATGAGGGTTGACGAGGATGTTGTAGGTGAATGGTCATCGCAAAGGAGGAAATTATTGAAACCTCTACTGAAACTGTCCTCGGTGAACGGTCTGTCCACCGAAGACCCGAATAACTTTTCCCAGGCCCCAGGAATCATTACCCTGGTAAGGAATACCGGGGGTAACCTGAGGGTCTGGGACCACTTGGCAGCAGTGCAAAAACACTACCCCAAATTAAGAATGGTGCAGGAAGGCACCCCAGAGTTAAAAAGAATGTCGAAAAACTGTGCTGGGAGGTTCCCGGTTTTGCTCCACCCCTGTTTATATAGGGTGGTAAAACTCACCTATCCCACGGACGTCGGCGGGATTGTCCTAGACGGGCGGATTACGTCCGACATAGGAACGGGTTCCCTAGGACAGTCCGTCGGGGTCCCTTCCACCAGAGATTTCTATCCGGTATGCGATTAGAGCCTTTGTTGCATGTTTTTCTTTTTTCTGTTTTTCAGGTCTAAGAAATGTCTATTAAGATAGCCAGCTTGAATGCGAAGGGCCTGAGGGATCGGGGTAAGGCGGCTCGCCTGCTTCGTGACCTCTTGTCCTTCGGCGTGGATGTGGCCGCGATCCAAGAAACTCACTTTGTTTGCGAAGTCGACTCGTGTGTGCTGTCTAACGACTTTGTTGTCTATTCAGCATATGGGAGCCGGCGTGCCAGAGGTGTTTCTTTGCTGGTCAAGCGTACCCTGGACGCGAGGATTGACCTTGTCCATGTCGGTGCCGAGGGCCGGCTGATCGTGGCCGATATTGCAGTGAAAAGCAAGTCGTTCCGGCTGATTGCGGTTTATGCGCCCAATGATCAAGTGAGCGAGTCTCTTTCTTTCGGCTGTTGGAGCCCTTCATGGTGGATTCAACACGGCTAATCTTAGTTGGGGACTGGAATGCCATCCTAACCCCCAAATGGGATAAAGGGCGGGGCGCTAGCGGGAGGAGTGGTGATCGTAGCCTGGTTGATCTGATCGGCGAATTTGGTCTCGTCGATAGATACCGGGTCGATCATCCGGATGGGAGCATGTGGACGTGGGCGCTTAATTGGCCTTCTACCCGGGTATCTGCGTACCTGGATAGAATGTTAGTGAGAGTGGCCGACATAGACTTCTTAGAATGTCCAATGTTCCACTGGTTAGGCTACTCGGACCACAAACTCGTTTGTGCCCGAGTGGTGTTAGATTTTAGGCCTAGGTTGGCTGGTTATTGGAAGTTCAATCAGTCCTTACTGGACAGGCGGGACTTTCGTGACCAGCTGACTAGAGTAGTTCAGCGGGCGTTAATTGGGCGAGTCATTGGGAGTAAGTGGTGGGTTAGTCTTAAGGATAGTATTAGGTCTTTCGCCACCCAATACAGCCAACGGCTCAACCTAGATAAGGCTGCGAAGGCAAAGACACTTAGAGCTAATTTCTCCCGGGCGGAGGCTGGTGGGGATCCCCTAGAAATAGCCGTAGCCAGGGAGGCCCTGAGGCGCTCGACTAGCGAGCGTTACATGGGCCAGGTAATTAGACATAAGTTAAGCAAGATGTCTTCCGAAGCTGTGAACATGGGCGCAGAACTGCGCAAGGAAGAAATTCGTCGGGCCGGCGATCGGTACATTCGAGAGGTGCGCGACCCGGAGGGGCATCTCCTTCGGTCCACTGACGACATGTGCGAAGCGTTCCGGCAGCATTTCGAACATCGGTTTACCAAGGAGCCTGGTCTCCGTGACGAGGAGTTTCGCAGCTATTTGGCTGACTTTCCCCGGCTTTTGCCGGCTGAAGCGGCTAGCTGCGAAGGGGAGATTACGGAGGACGAAATCTACGCGGCTTTGAAGAAGGTCGGCAGTGGCAAGTCGCCAGGTTTGGATGGTTTGCCCTATGAATTGTACTTGAGGATGTCGCACCTTTTTGTCCCGATCTTGGCTGTCGTGTTCAACCACTGGTTTCGGCAGGGGTCCATCCCCGGTCGGATCACCAGGGGCGTGATCACGCTGTTGAGAAAAGGCAAGAAGGTTGGGCGGGAATTAGATGACTACAGGCCCATAACTCTGCTAAACACAGAGTTAAAGATTTTGGCCAAGATCCTGACGAATCGCTTGCAGCTAGTTGCCGAGTCTCTGTTGGAACCGGATCAGACTTGTTCTGTGAAGGGACGAACAATTCAGAGCAACCTGCACTTGATTCGCACGATCCTAGAGGGTGTAGAAGACGACGATGAGGCCGCGCTGATCAATTTGGATCAGTCCAAGGCATTTGATAGGATTGACCATGGCTACCTGGCTGCTGTCCTGCAGGCCGCCGGATTCAAACCCGACTTCAGCCGCTGGATTAGCCTTCTGTATCGCTCCCCCAAGGCTGTGGTACAGGTGAACGGGAAGCTGTCGGGCGCTTTCGCGCTGTCTAGGTCGGTCCGACAGGGTTGTCCACTGTCGCCTCTCCTTTATGTCCTGGCGTTGGAGCCTCTCCTTCGCCGGCTGAGGGACGAGACTGGCAGTCCGGTCCTGCGTGGAATTGCTGTCCCTGGTGGAGCTCGAGCCAGGGTTTCCGCGTACGCCGATGACGTAACGTCCTTTGTGTCCTCCCGCAGGGACATAGAGGCGGTACAACAGGCGCTTGAACGGTACGAGAAGGTGACAGGGGCCAGAATTAACCGCGACAAGTCATCCGGCTTGCGGTTAGGTGCCTGGAAGGGTGTTTCCCTCCCGGGGCCCTTCAGCTGGACGGACGAGCCGGTCAAAATCCTCGGGATTTGGTTCGGTCCGGACTTACAGCTGGAGAAAAACTGGTCAGAAATACTGGCAAAGGTCGGCGCGTCGGTCAAGACTTGGCGTCGACGGAGTCTCTCCGTGAAGGGCTTGGCGGAGGTGTGTAATACATACCTCTTTCCCAGGATCCTTTACCGGCTGTCAGTACTTCCCCTTTGTGACGATCATGAGAAGGCGCTCGAGCGTTTGCTATTCTCCTGTCTGTGGAGAGGACGCAAACACATGGTCGACAAAGGAGTCTGTTGCCTCCGTCCGTGTCAAGGGGGTCTGGGGATGCCACACTTGAGGAGCCACGTGCTCGCTTCGAGGTTGGCGTTTCTCAGGCGCGCGTTGGAGGAGGATCGGTTGCTCGCGGGGGTAGTGAGGGACATGTTCCCTAGCCTCACTATCGCTCCCCCGCTCCTAAGGACTAGCAATAGGCCTTGGGGGCGGCCGAAATTCCTGCTCGAATGTCTGACGGCCCTTCGGGCCATTCCATGGTCCAGTGACCTTTCACGGCCTAGGAGAATCTTCTATCGGGGATTAGTGGAGGGTGCCGTGAAGGATAAACTGTGGAGTAAGCTCGGCATGTCGAGAGAGGAGTATCGCTCTCATTGGTCTTGGGCGCCAGGTGCGGATTGGCTCAGCAACTCTTGAGTTTTCTCTGACCTGGCGATTGGCTCGGAATGGTTTGTCTCTCAACGACAAGCGTTTCGCAATGGGCCTGGCGGATTTGCCAGATTGTGAACGTTGCAACCTTGGAATCAAGGAGACGTCTGCGCACGCCTTCTTCCATTGTTCGCGCGTTCGCCCGTTGTGGGCGCGTGTCGGGGAGTTGACTGCTCGTATCGCGCCGCGGGAGCTTGTGCTCATTGATCGCGCATACGCTGTGGACAATGTGTCGCCCCCGTACTCTGGAGTGAAGCGGATGGTGTTTCTGACGCTACTGGCCACGGCTAGAATGGTGATATGGACGACGCGTCTGGAGGAAGTCTTGCGGGGTGGCCGTCTTTCGGATCAGGATCTAATCCGATATTTTGAGCACCAGCTCAAAATGAAGATTAGAACTGAACGGAAACGGCTGCACCCGATAGATTTCAGCAAAAGGTGGATAAATGCAGCAAGCCTGGTTCGCGTGACTGGGGCTAGCCTTGATTTTCTTTTTTAGATCTGCTAGTCGCATCGGGGTGGATTCCTTTGGAACCCCTCCCGCGGTTAAGGTAAGAAGTCTTTTGTGTACCTAGTTAATGTGAGTGATTGTGTTTGTCCCGGCCTGTTCCCGGCTCCATTGCTTTTGTTATGATCCAGTTCGAGATCCCCTCCATTGTCCATTGTTATTTTGTCCCGTTCTATTCTTGGCTGGATCAGCCTTATTTTTTCTCCAGTCCAATTTATTTTGTACCCTTTTCTTCCCTTCCCCTTAGAAAGAGAGCGGCTTGATTTTGTCTTGTGAGACAGAATACAGCAGCCTCTTTAATTACGAGGGTGTGTTTGGGTCTTACTAACATTACGTATATAGATTCATTTGAAATTGTTTTTGTTTTGGGATTTTTGTTTCTTCATAACCCCTCCCCATCATTTCATTTCATAAAAAATTTATAAAGTTATTTTTGTAAACTATTGTACATAGCCAAATTTTTATGTCCATTTGGGGTGTATTTTTAGGTCCCTGGTATGTTTTTGCGGAATTTTGGTGCGTGATAAGTACGAGTGGTGATGGACAAATTTTTGTGGTGAATGAGAAGCATTGCAACGCATGTATGGGTCGTGAATCTGATTAGCTAGGTATAGGATAGAGTACTGAAGACCAACCCAAGTTTTGTTCCCCCTCCCTTCTTCGGCCTTGAGCCATAATTTTGTATTTTACAAAATAAATACACATTCTATGTAACCCCTGCGTTATAGTGGCAGTGGAATGCCTTGCTTGGGGTGACATGATTAAAAAAATCATAAATGTGTATGTTATTATTAAGAGGGAAGATCAAAGTATTTTAAAATTGTTTTCTAAAATTTTTAGTTCTTTCTAACACGCTCGAAATTTTGCTAAAGAATCTCGTCTGATTTTAGTTAGCATTTAACTCATTCGTTACAAGAGTTTACAATGGAAAATGTAATATTACATGACTCATTTTTTTTTTTTCAAGTGAAAAATATATTAATTTGAAAATTCTTGCAAAAATCAAATAATTGTCGGATTTTAATGAAACTTTCAGGACTTATTAACAAGTTAATGAAATTATTTTTGAAATCGGTATCTTGGTAATTTTTTTATATATGTTATCCCCACTCCACATAAATTCATTAAACTTTAAGAAATTATTAGGATTCATTAGGGAATGTAAATCCTCTCTTATTTTTTTTATTTTTATTTTTTTTTAACATTTGGCCTTTATTTTCGAGAATCTTCTCTCAATAGTAAAATAAAAAATGCAATAAAACTGATATTTAATTTGATAAGCTTTTTATTGCTTTAATAAAATATATATTAAAGACATTATAGTCTGAAGAAAATTTTTTCAATTAATGCTGAAATTTTAAAGACTTGCTTTTATTTTTTCTTTAATTATAGTAATTCATAAAGTTTCAAAAATATTTTAAAATATTTCAAAGACTTTTGGGCGTTAGGTTAGTAAGTGAAGACTATATTTACTAATATAAAGTTGAAAAGCTTAATACAAATCGTCGAACCTTCGTATTTTTAAAATAATTTTTTTAAATATTTTTGCATATTTGAAGTGTTTTTGTTTTTTTTGTATGGTAATTTCTGTGTGTACATTAAATGTTTTTTTTTTTTTTTTGTAATTGCGTGGAGGTACCTACCATAGACATTTAGCTTGTCTCACATCTAGCTGCTGTTACATGTCAAATCAGAAATATCAACATTTTGTAATTGAGAAATACTTTTTATCTAAATTTTATGCTATCAATAATGCGTGTGAAAATCAGATTAATTTAGCATTATATTTGCTAATTTCTCAGAAATAACGTGTCACAGAAGTATATTTTATTTTTGCAAGATTTTTAAAACCGAGAATCAACTCTGTGTCGATCGCTATAATTTAAAAAAAACTGAAAAATTTTATGGTTCCAATAAATATAATTTATAGACACCAGAGTATATTGCTTACTAAAAGTAATAAAATTTAAAAAGTTAAAATTTGAAAGTTAAATGATAAAATTTTATTACTTCCAGTAAGCAATATACTCTGGTGTACAGAAATTATATTTATTGGAACCTAAATTTTTTCAATTTTTAAAATTATTATAACGATCGACACATTTCTGAACAATATGCAAGCAGGTTTCATTGTAAATGATAGACAACGTACTATGAATTTGATTTTTTATGTAATTTTTCATGTGATCTTATTTTTCTTTTCAGGGCATAAATTGTTAAAATTGTTCAAATGTCTTTGGACCATTTATATTGGTGTTGTCACGGTAGCTTTTTATATTTGTTGTTTTTAAGGCATTTATTAAGAAATTGACAGTTGTCTTTTTTTCGGTAGTTAACATTTGTTTGTATTGTCATTGGTTTGATTAAATACTTTCTTGTGTTTGCTTATTATTTTCTCTTTTCCATGCAGCTGTAACTGATTTTTTTACTGTTTTTTTAAAAATGATTTTTGATAGTTTGCTGTGCTTGCGGAAGTCTTTTTCTATTATTTTAAGAAATATTTTTCCTATTTTATTTTTATATTTTTGTTGTAGGGCAGATTGAACCAGATTGTTTATTTTTGTTATTTTTGTTTAATTTATCTTCGTTTGTGTATTCGAGTAACCGCTGTTTCTTTGTGCTGACTTGTATGTTTCGTTGTTTTCGTTGAATATTTTTGTTACTGAAGTTCGTAGATACCCATATCTATTAATAAAGGCTATGTGTTTGAATACATTGGCAGGGTGATTGCAATTTTTGTTTATATATATATATATATATATATATATATATATATATATATATATATTATTTTTCTTTTTTGTATGGTTTGTATATATTTTCCGTACTTCTACCGTTTCAGATTCTTAGATTTATTCGTCCGTCGAGTCTGCATAAACCTATATTTTTGTTAATAATTTTTGTTAGTTTGATGATGTATATGCTTATAATTTTGCATAATTCTGCACCATCATGGCTTACCACTGTTGCGTCAAAGTTGTGGTCATTGTTGTTTTTTTTCTTAAGCCATATTCTGTTATGTTCTGCAGTGTTTGATAATATTTAGGTCTTCTTCTGAGATGTTTATATATTGTTTCGCCAAGTTTAGCACATTATTTAGTGTTTGTTGATGGGTCAGAAATGTTTTATGTCTAATTGTATGTCCATTGGTTTATTTTAGTTTACGTCTTGTTTTGAGCATATTTTTTAATGAGTTTGCTTATTTTTCTGAAGTTAAATTTTGTAGTGTTTATTAATTTGCATATTAGTTTAAGAAGTTATGTTTAGTCTTTTAGTTTAATGAATGGTTCAACTTTCGGTAGATGTTTGATTTTGTTGTCTAGTTTTAGTTTGGCGGCTATGATTTTTGCTTTGTTTATGTTGCTTGTTATTGTAAGTGGTTTTACAAAACTTGATTTCCTTTTCAACTAGTCTTCATTTTGTTGATTTTATCAACTTGTATGTATAGCTTTTCCGGGTTGTTTATAATTTTTTGATCATTTTGTAATTGAGTTTGGAATTTATTGCTTTTTTCATGTTTCTAGTTGGTTTATAATGTCGTTTTCAAATGCGATAAGTTCGCCCTGTTGTGGTGGGCATTTTGCTCATGGGAATCCGAAGTTGTCGGCGTTGCTGTTTTTTTTTTTTTTTCTTTCTTGAAGACGTAAAATATTTTCCATCTTACGCGTTTTATGAAGTGTTCCTGTTTTCCCAGTGAGTCTGATTTTGTAGTTGTGCATGTTTGTTGTGGGTATGTTTTTTAGTGAATAATTGAATTTGCTCTGTTGGTGTGTGGTAGATATCAAGATAAGTATCAAGATAAGCTTCTGCGAGTGTGCTCGACTGTGAATATTTATCTCTCTCTCCCTATATATATATATATATATATATATATATATATATATGTCATCCGCAGATAGATCTGTTTCGCTGTATCACAGCTCATCAGTGCGGTTAGACTCCGACTGCTTTTAACCTAGGATTGAAATCCGACCGAAGTGGCGTCACTCTGGGCCACATATTTTCTTTCCTACTAGACATTAGTTAATAATAGGTTTCTCAGTTACATCATTGATAAACAAAATTATTCTTACAAAAAATACACAACACCATAAAGAAAATACCTCACATAAAAATATTTTACTGCTACCTGATGCGCAATGATTATAAGCAGGACCAATTTTCTACACAAAAAATTATTAAAAACACCATATGTCTGCTATATTCTCTGAAAAACATGTAAAATCTATAATGTTAGAGAAAATGAAAGACCGTAAACCCTGTTACTAATCAAAATACCCCCGTCAAATCTAAACTAGCTATGACCAATATAGTATATGAATTTCAATGTCTACCACAAGACTTTCTTGTCATAAATCTATTAACTATATTTTTCACACTGTCACTTATCCAAAGTGCCATAAAAAAAATATTTAACAGGAATAATATGCAAGAACCCTTAAGGAAAATTCCGATTAAAAAAACAATAATTCTATATAAATCACAATATCAAAACATCTCGCTATGAGAGAGGCACTATATATCAAACATTTCTCTCCTACCAAAAACCTTACATTAATAGTGAAAATGGAGTATTGAAAGTTTTTAAAATAGAAAGATGCTCACGAGATTTCAAGTCGCGCGCGGTATTTGTGAGCTTGGAAATGAACACTCCTGTTTCAAAAATAAATTACTACGTTAGTCAAAACATGAGGAAAAATAACAACAGCAGAGATATAAACACCCTTGAAAATGGCTATAGAAGTGGCCGAAAGTGCCTGGAATGATAAAAATTATAGACAATTTTTATATTCATTATCTCCAACAAAACAGAAAACTGTCAGGATGTTGGCAAAATCTTTGTAAAAAAAAACAAAAAACTTAAACTTCGTAATCAGTTGTATTCATTGAAATGTGTGTGTGTGTGTGTGTGTGTGTGTGTGTGTGTGTTTTACACACTCTTACTTACTGAAACCAATATTCCTGACATGCACTATCAAACCTATTTGTACGGAGTGAACTTCTCTTGCTCCATCTAAGAAAACTTCATTCAACATAACATAAATGAGCTCTTTGAAAAACAAATGTGGACGATATTTTTTTTTTTTTTTTTTTTAATCATTTCACCCCGAGCAAGGCAGAAACGCCACTGATGTGCAGGGGGTTACATAAGTGTAGAAAGATTAATTAGAAAAGAGTGAGGAGTACAAGCTAGTTAGAAAGGAACAATAGAAAACTGAGAAAGCAGGTGCAATGACAGGTACATGGGCGGAGAGAAAGGGAAGCTTATACAGGGGAGGGGAGAGAGAGCTAGAGGCCAGTGGTTAGTAGGTGAGTATTAACTTTGCTTTTAAATTTCTGGAGGTCGTAGCCGTCAGGAAAGCAAGAATACGGGAGTGAGTTCCACAGGCGGGAAGTGCGAGAGAGGAAGCTGCAGGAGTAGAATTGTCGTCTGCGTTTGGCTAACCTGACTGTGAATGGGTGGGACCCAGTTGCCAGTCTGGTTGAACGGGTAAACACCTGTTGAGGAGGCATCAGTGACTTAAGCTCATCCGAGCAGAAGCCATGAAAGTATTTATAGAAGAGACAGAGGGAGGCCACATTTCGACGATGGGAAAGTGGCTGCAGACGAGTCGCCAGATCAGTACCTATCACATTACAGACTCTCCTTTGGAGCTTGTCAAGAACACTGAGGAGAACGGCAGGGGCACCTGACCATAAATGGCAGCAGTACTCCATGCACGGACGGATGGTTGACTTGTATATATGCAGGATGGATTCAGGTGGAAAAAACATCCTGGATCGACATAGTGACCCAATCTTCTTAGCAGTAGATTTTGCTATGGATTCAATATAGTGCTTCCATTTGAGGTCTGAGGACAGGGTAAGTCCGAGGAGGCGTAGTGTATTACTCTCCGGGAGAATCATCTGGTCCATGCTTATGGGAGGCAGAAGAGGTTGCCTGTAATGGTTGACAGACAACAGCTTGGTCTTAGAGGAATTAAAGTTGACAAGCCACTTCTTGCCCCAGTTCACCACAGAGTGTAGATCCCGCTCAAGGTCAGCAGCGAGATTATGTCTGTCCGCCACGACAGGTTTCTTACTGGAGCGGGAGTATATTGTAGTGTCATCTGCGTAGATGCCTACTTGGGACCTGATCTCATCTGGGAGGTCGTTGATGAAAATAAGGAAGAGCGTTGGGCCCAGGATAGAGCCTTGTGGGACACCAGCATTCGTGCTGTAGGACGAAGAGGCACGCCCATTCAGAACGACCTTCATTTTGCGGTTATTTAAGAAAGATTGGATTAGGTCAAGCAGGCGACCGGTAATACCATAACCGCGTAGTTTGCATAGGAGGCCAGGGTGCCAAACCCTGTCGAAAGCCTTGGAGATATCCAGAGCAACCGCGCGAGCCTCGTCAGACTCATCAAGGGCCTGTAGCATGTACTCCGTTACAGTAGTTAGCAGGTCGGCTGTGGACCTGTCAAATCGGAATCCATATTGCCTGTCGGAGAACAGCTTGTGGGCGGTGAGATGATGAACTATTTCAGCATTTATTATAGCCTCGAACACTTTCCCGAATATTGGTAGGAGACTGATAGGGCGATAGTTGGATGGGTCCGAGGGTTCACCACAATTCTTAAAGACAGGAACGACTGAGGAGAATTTCCAGCATGCAGGAAAGCAGGAAGCAGAAAGGCAGTAGTTAAACAGTTTAGAGAGGACAGGGGAAAGTTCAGGGGCACACCTCTTAAGGACTATCACCGGGATTCCATCGTCTCCACACGCCTTATGGGGGTCGAGTTTTGAAATTACTCTGGATACTATTGTCGGGGTAATATACACGTCATGCAGTTTGGCCTCAGTTCTAATAGGGAAGTCGGGTGGGTGCACTCCGGACGAGTCGAGTGTGGAGTTGGATGAGAATCTGCGGGCAAAGCACTCAGCTTTCTCAGCAGATGACGTGAGAACGTCAAATCCATGGATTAAAGGAGGTATTGAGGATTTCCTATTGTTGAGCACTAATCTCATTTCTTAAAATAATGGCCTATACCCAAAATGTAAACCTGTTAAGAAAACTGATATCTAAATCAACCCAAGAAGTTAATGACATGATTGTAAAATGTTAAATGTTATGCAATACAAGACTGTCAAATGACCCATGGGACGCTGATAAGCCATAAAACAAAACAATCAACCAACTCAGCTTGTGTTGAAAATGTTCTATTGCAAAGACAAGAGTTGAATGGACCTGACGAATACATTTTGACATGAAAGTCTTTCGTTTTCCCCATTCAAAGTATCGCAGCATACGAATCACGTAGCGAAAACCGGTTTGAAGTTGATCAGCCCAGCTTAATCCTAAACTTTCTCTATAATCGTTCACACCGAATGCAGCATTTCTTATTAATCCCTGCTATGAACCCCCCCCCCCCCCCCCCATCACACACACCTGCTCCAGGTTCTCAATGAAAAGTTTTAAAATTCCTCACGGATGTCTCCGCATGTAGGTAGACGTAATGTCTGCCAATATGACACTGGTAATATACCGTTCTTTGACGTTCCGAAGCTGTTCTGCACGTAATAATACGGTCATATTGGTTGGCTAGACATTCTTTTTTAATCTCGCTCTAATTAGTCCTTTTTAAACAACGACGGTAACTCTGCCTTAGCTATGGCTGCTTTGTTTACATTTCCTGATTTCTGAATTGTTATTCCCTCTGAGATTTTAATAAGGTAATTTTGGTGTTATTACACGAATGGAAAAGAAGTGATAAATGTCTGTATGTATGTGGAAATAAGTATCGTTGGTTTAGTTTTCGTATCATTACTGCTGTCATGGTTGCCATTGCAGTCTTAATTGGTAGCTGTGAATCTGGTATGGATAGAGGTTTTTAAAAATCGGTAAGGATACTTTTTTTTTATTATTTAAAAAAAAAAATATTTCTCTCGTCCACGGATTCACTTTGTGACTAGGTATCCTAGGAGGGGGACTAAATAAGGATTCTGGTTTCTCTGTTGTTCAATTTACTGCTTGAAAGAGATTCTGTCCGAGGAAGCTGTATCAGCACACCAGTTTATTTCCTGTAATGAACGGCAACTTCCGACTATCAACATCCAAGCAGAATTTTCTATTAATCCTCATATCAAATTCCTGTTTCCTATGCAAACTATCAGGAGTCTCTGTCACAATTTTTCTAAATTGGACGAAATCTATTGGTTTTCTGTAAAGTTCATGCCGATTTTTAAGGGGGATTAAGACACAAAGCAAAAAGTATACCCTTAAATATTTTCTTAACTAAATATGAATCATTTCGTTGCACAACTCTTCTCCATTTTTTTTCTTAAACTTAAAGATTCCGTCTTCCTTGAATTTCAGTAGTTTCTTGACAAAGAATTTATTAAGGTGTTTTTTATGTAATCCAAAAAATTTAATTCTTTTACTATGAGATTATTCTGCAAGGATCAGTATAAATAAAATTCCCAAGGAGCAATGTCTAATGAATATGACAAGTGGAAGTAACACATCCTAGCCAAGTTGCAACAATTTTACCGGGTCGCCAAAGAAATGTGTGGTCTAGCATTATCCTGATGGAAAACAAACTCTTGCTGTTTTGAATTCTGGCTGTTTTTCTTGAATTGCTGCCTTTTAATTCGTTCAGTTGCGAGCAGTACTTTTCAATTGACTGGTTATTTGGCAGAAGATCATAGTACAGAATTCATTTCCAATCTCACCAAATGAACAGCATGACTTTCTTAGGATGAAACCTGTTTTTGAGGTGGCTCATGTCATTTACCCCAGGATCTTTGTCGCTGAACATTGTTGTAAACGACCCATTTCTTTTCACTTGTCACAATTTGCTTAAAAAACGGTGCATTTTTCGTTCCATTTATACAGCAAATCACAGATCCAAATTTGCGATCTAAAAAATTATTTTCATTCATATCATGTAGTACCTAACCACCACAGCAATTTGAATACCCAAGCTTCACTAAGTGCTCATGGATGGTAGATTTTGATAGATTTAATGTTTCTGACAATTTCCACTTTGTGTAATGCAGATTATTCTCAATGTCTTGCTTTGGCATTTTTACTTTTACGGTAATAAAAAAAAAAGCATCTAGTGTGTAAAATGCAACTTACAATTTTACATTTTCATAGGGATGCAAAATTGGCACAAATTAAGTAATTTTAAACTTTCTTTCCCAACAGATTGTTTGAAGTGTGCCCTAATCGGAAATGTAAGCATATCTGTCTACAAATTAGACGTGTTCTAATGTGTTGGAATATGAACGACTGAAACTTAGCATAAACCATCTAGACAACCAAGTGAGATTCAAAGATATAAATCGGAAATTCAGTATATTATGACCCTTGGCTTGTGTAATATACTTTCCTTAGTTTTGCATATCTTTTATTTCGGTGGCCACTAGAATGTCCCACATTAGTAAGGTCTATTCTTTTACAGCCTGCAAACCCTTCACACCCGGGCTAAAGGGCAACTTGATTATAGTCTTGTTCACTTCATCTTTTTATTCCGCTTTCTTTGTCACAATGGTAGATATATTTTCAAATCACCTTCAATCAGAATTGGTCATACAAGAGACAGGAGTCTACGCGTTAGAGATGATTTCGCGCTTGTCGTTCAATGCAGTGACGATCCTGTTGACTTCCGCGTCGACTATTAAAATGATAGACAAAAGTTAGTCCGGATAAATTTAACCCAACTGAGCCTAAAAAAAAAGTCCTTTTTGATCCTTAAAATGTACATGAAAGTGAAAATAGCAAGAGATTGGTTTCACTCTACGTTCGAACATCAACAGAAGTATCAATCGTATTTATTTTTGTGCGTATGTAAATATATATAAGAAAAAAGTGCGAGAAGCCGTGAACGTCTTGTTTAAAGTGTAGATTTGTTCTTATTAATATTACTTGCTTTTTGTATGATATATTAAGTGTCCATAATGGTATTTGTTTCGAGTTTAAAGTTGACTTTCTTCAAGTAAATAAACTTCACATGTCGAGATTCGTTTGTTTTGCTGATGGCCAAGGTATCGTGTATAAGTGGTAAGAAGGTCAGAAAGTTCATAGGTGTGCGTGTTCCCCCACCCCCTCGCATGTTAAAATCTCTCCCGTCACCTTTCGTTGATTATACAAGTTTTTACACTGACTTGCAAAATTTAATTTCGTCGTTTTACTTAAAAATATATTTTGATTTAATTCTACTCTACAGGTCATCTAATTCTTTTATATTGTTTTTGGAATAATATTTGAATTTAGCGTTGTTTATTTATTTTTTATCGCTTTTGAATTTAGTGTGTCTCTGTGTGTGTCTTAGATTTTTCATCTTGTTTTGTTGAAGGGAGGCTTCTATTTTTTTATAAATATTTCTTCTTGCATCATGAGCGTGTCATGATCTGCATTTTGGTAGCTAGGCATTACTCTGAGTTTACCTCCCCTACATTCGTGTAGATGTTGGGAAACGTACAATTTCCTGTTATTGACCAGTTTAATGTTAATTCTGCGCAGGGCTATTCTTTTATTCAGGTCTTGTGTCGCCCCCACGTATATTTATATGCATTCATCGCATTTTCGAGCTCAGATTTGTTTTTATTTCGAATGTAGATGTGTTTTTGTACTTGAAGTTTTTTCCTTCTATTATTATGTTGCATACCCCAAATCTTTTTTGTTGCATTTTGTGACCCCCTGTGTTGTGTGTTGCTCGAATTTTGATGAGGTTAGTATGTTTTTTTTAAATTTTGGGGTTGTCGTTTGTTTTTAATCATTTTAGTTGTCTTTAAGATTTCCTTTATCATATGTGTGTTTTGATCTTTTTAAATAATTCTGGGTTGCTTTTGCTGTGTGTGGAGACATATGCTAGAATGTTTTCTTTTTCATGTTTTTAGCTTTTTGGGATTTCGGAGAGATTCTAATAGTATTTCTTCTGCCAGTTGGCAACCTTTGTTTATTAGTGGAGTTGGGTATCCTCTAATTTGTAGTACTTTTCATAGTTCCTCTAGGCGTATTTTACCAAGGGGTTTGTCAGCTACTGTTGTGCAAATTCGTCGTGCTAGGAAGTAGGGGATGGATTTTAGACAACTTTTAGGGTGGTGACTTTTGAAATGGAGGTATTGTTGGGTGTCTGTGGGTAAATGTCTGTGATGATGTAATTGTTTTTTGTTTATGAGCATGCCTAGGAATGGCAATTCATTATAGCTATATACTAGCGTGAACTTAATTTTGGGTGCAAGTTTTGGAGTAGATTGTGTAGTTTATTTATATCTCCCCTTGTTGATCTCCAAAAGATAAATTAATCATTTAGATATCTCTTCCATGATTTAGTGAATTCTGGTTTTATGTTGTCCCCATATTTATGTCCTATTTGGCTGTATAGGCTTTCTTCTAGATATGCTAGTGTGAGTGTTGCATATGTCGGTGCCATTTTTGTCCCCATCGCGGTACCTGTTCTTTGAATATAATTTGTTGTTAAATTGAAATGAATTGTCTAAAATGAGTTCTATATTTTGTATAATAAATTATTTTGTGAAGCGTGTGGGAAGTATTTCTGGGTGTTTCTCCATTATGTAATGGTCTGTTTACCTAGTTCATGGGGTATGTTGCTGTACAGGCAGTTCACTTCAAATGTTACTATGAGTGTACCTAGATCTACTTTTTATGGTATGAAACTTAGGAAATATGTGCTCTCTTTGATGTAGCTCTTTATTTTTGTGGTGTATAGTTGTAATATTTTATCTATTAAGTTGCTCAGTTTCCTTATTGGGAAGGCTGGCCCTACTACAAATGATATGAATTTGAGAATACTAGGGTTTGGGGTGTGAATATATTCCAATTTTTGTTCCAGGATAGCTGCTGTAAAATTGCTAGTTTTTGAAACAGTCTGAGAAAAAAAATTTTTTTCATTAGTATTCTATTGTGTGTAAGACAGATTTTTATTTTAAATTTTTGATTCGATGTTTTCATCTATATTATGGTTGATTAATCTGTAGTTAATTTCGTCTCCTAGCATATCTTGAATATTTGTTTTGTAGTAAATTTTATCCATAATGACTACAGCACTGCCTTTGTCTGCTTCTTTTATTGTCATTATTCTCACGAATGTTTTTTTAATGCTAGTTTTTGTTTGTGTGAGAGATTGTTATGGGGATTGTAAGTGTTTTGAAAGTCTTTGTCCCAAATTTTTTCAAAGAATATGTACATTTAATTTGAATTGTTGTTCTTATTTGGGAAATATTTAGATTTGTTTTTACTATTGAGCTATTGGTAGTATTGTTGTTGTTATGTAATGTTTCTAGAAGTTTAAATTTTCGTTCGAATTCTCTAAAGTTTATTTTTTAGGTCTGTAATGTTACTTTTTGGTATGGGACAGAATTTTAGACCTCACTTTGGAAGGTTTATTTCTTCTTCTTTTAAAGAATATGAGGAAAGTTTAATAGTAATGGGTTTTGTATTTTTTAAATTGATTTTTCCTTCGGGTCGGATGTTCTAAAAATGTTGTGTAGTTGGCGAGGTAGCTCTGTTTTGAAATTTCTGAGTGGTAGGTGTTTGGGTTGGAAAATGTAGTGTTGGCATATCTAGGTTATCATAGGTAGGTGAGTATATTTCGATAGTGGGATTTGTAGTAGTGTCGTCTATTTTGTGTTGTGGAGAATATTTTGTAGTTGTCTCTTTGTGCTATGAAATAGTTGCCCATTTACACGAATGTAGTAGAGGTGAATTCAGAGTAATGACTATCTACTAAAATGCAGATTATGACACGCTCATGATAAATATTTATAAAATATATAAGCCTTCCCTCAACAAAACAAGATGAAAAAGCTAAGAGATACACTCACACACTACATTTAAAAACGATGAAAAAATAAAAAACACCAAATTCAAATAGTATTCAAAAAACAAGGAATTGATGACCCGTAGAGTATAATTGAATCAAAATCGCTGAAAACTATTTTGATGTATAAAGACGAAATCAAATTTTGCAAGTTAGTGTAAAAGTTTTTTTTTATAGCCAACGAAAGGTGACAGGTGAGATTTAACGTGAGAGTGTGAAAGATCCCAATAAACACGCACGCACGCATACGAACTTTCTGACCTGCTCACCACTTATCTATTTATACACGATAATTTGACCATCAGAAAAACAAACGGATCTCGATATGTAAACTCGCAAGTTTATTCGCCTGAGTGAAGAGTCAACTTTAGACTCAAAACACGAGTAGCGACACACATACAATTATGGACACTTAATACATCATACAAAAAGCAAGTAATATTATTAATAATAACAACAACAACAATAAATCTATAAACAAAACGTACGGTTTCTCGCTCTTTTTTCTTTTATACCAATTTCTCTGGTTTGAACAAGTCCTAGTGTGTGTGTGTGTGTGTGTGTGTGTGTTAAAGCTGTGACACGAGGCTGATAATTGAGGGGGAAAAAGATGTTTGACTTCATTATTCTCATGAACTTAACTATTAGCATTCACTGACCCAAAAGAATTATTTCCATGATAATGTCACATTTATTCTTTCGTGCAACAATGGCTAAAACGTCACATTCTCGCTACAAATGTAAATCCTTTACAATCTGGAGAGAGGAAGAAAACAAATGATTCCTATTACAATATTATTTTTCCCGGCGATGTAACGAAATATTTACCGAAAAAAATGCGTTATTATGTGATTCCCACACTAGGTACATAGAACAAAGAGTAAGTTAACTGACCGAAAAATGATATGCAAAAAAAATGTAAACGAAATGTTCAGGCATCATCGGCCATTTGTCACCAAATGAGGAGGGAGTCAGAAACAGAAATGCATAAAACTAAAAAATAAACTAGAAAGAACAATGATCATACATTCCTTTGCTAAGTTAAACTAACAAACCCACACATTGAGCTGAATAGTCTTTCTCAAGCGTAAAATCTCTAACTAGACATTTTTCAAGTTGCTACGCTACCAACTTTACCATTGAGATTTTAACCATATGAAGTGCTTTTATGCACTTCCACTAAATCGCTAAAAACAGCATAGTATGATTAAAAAAAGGCCCCAAACTTAATAAAAAAAAATTAACTTTTTCCTTCAAAATGTTTATATTATTATTAAGAGGAAAGATCAAAGTAATTTTTAATGAGTTAAAAAAAAAAATGAATCTCTTCTAACACGTTCGAAATTTTGATAAAATCTTTTGAATTGAGTTAGTGGGCAACTAAATAGTTACGAGAATTTGCGATGGAAAAACGTAATATTACATAAGTTTTTTATATTTTTTTTTTCCGGTGGCAAACACATTATGATTAAATTGAAAATTCTGACAAAATTGTCGGATTTTAATGAAACTTTCAAGACTTATTCACAAATGAATGAAATTATTTTTTAAATTATTTTTTAAAAAATATTATTTTTTTTACATCTGTTCCCCCCCCAACACACACACACACACACACACACACACACACACACACACGTAAATTCATGAAATTTTAAGAGATTAAATTTTGTTGCGATAAATGGTTTTATTAGTTAAATGCAGGACTCATTGGGGAACGTAAATTACCTATTTTTTTTTTTTTTTAATTGGTCTATATATCCGAAAATCTGCTTCCATTAGTAAAATGAAAAATGCAATATAACTATGACATTATTTAATTTGATAAGCTTTTAATTGCTTTAATAAATAAAAATTAAGGACATTATAGCCTGAAGAAAAAAAAAATTTGAGTACTAATGAAATTTTAAAAGAATTGTTTTCATTTTTTTTATTTTTTTTTTTATAATTTATAAAGTTTCAAAATATTTTTAGATATACTTCAAAGATTTTTTTGGGTAAGTTCAAAAACTAATTAAGGGAAGATTATATTTAGTAAACGAAGATTAAAAACTTTAATACAAATTGTTTGACTTCCCTATTTGTAAAATAATTTTTCTTTTTTTTCTGTGCATTTGAAGTTTTTTTTTTTTGTATGGTAATTTCTATGTGCAAGTTAAAAGGTCACAATTTCCTCCCCTTACCCGAAAAAAAGTTGTACAATTTTATCACTTGTGATCGCCATATACTTACATTATCTCTAATCTGACACCCTGTTAACACGTTTAATATACGGCGGACAGGTCAAAAAGTCAACTCTGTTATTAAAAAATAGTCTTATTCTAAATTTTATGCTATAAATATGTTATAGGATACAAATCCCATATCATCCAACAATTAATTGAAACGCAAAAAGTAAAATTGCACACACCAAAAAAATAGATCAGAATGACTGAAAACATTTTTGAAAAACCTAGACCAAGACAAATTTCACAAGTCGGTGTGAAAATTAAGATTCTGGATTCTGATTCGATAGGAAATAGCAAATTAAAGTATGACCTGGTTAATTTTTCTTAACACCTAAAAAATGGGTATGCGATTCGAGCTGACCACGTGACTAATTTCATTACTTATTCACGACTCTTGACCGGCAAAAACAGTCAAATGGGAGCAGAGAGAGAGACTAAAATGTAACAAAGGAAACTTCAAGTCTGACCAGGACGTAAGTTCGCGTCACACACTCGTTCTTCTTCTTCACTCATGCTAATTTCTTTTACCTCTTTTTCTCCATCCACAACATTCTCGCGGTCAACAAAGACGACGGCAACAGTAACAACAAGACACTTCAACTGATTGCTAAAAAATTAACGTCCGATGAGTACAATTTCGTTTATTGCTTCATCTTCCTTTTCACTTTATCGCCAGCCATAAAAAAAAAATGAATGGAACTTTTTAGTAATCTGTTACTCTTTCTACATACACACTTTCTGATGCTAGCAACTATAAGCTCTGGAACATTTAACTACGTACATTTTTTTCTCTTTGAACACTTTTTTACAAATCTGTTATTCTGATTAGTTAATTAAATTTTACTTTAACATACAAAACGAAATATTCTTCCACATTCCAACATTCTGATATTTTAAATTGTGGGAACTTCAGTTGTGTTTGGCACAAGGCCAATTTGAAAAACATCACCGAGACCCCTAAAAAGTAATACTTGTGTAAATCAGATGAATTTAACATAAAATTTTCTAATTTTCCAAAAATGATGTGTCACAGATGTGTATTTTATTTTTGCAAAATTTTTAAAACCGAGAATTAACTTTTGTTTACATATGTGTCGATCGCTTAAAAATGGCCAGAAAATTGAAAGATTAAAAATAAATTGAAAAACTTTAGATTCCAATCAATATAATTTATGTTTGAAATATACCAGAGTAATTTGCTTACTGGAAATTTAATCATTTAGCTTTCAATTAAAACTAAAATAAGTTTAAAGAAAACTTTTTATTTTTAAAAATTCAATTTAAAATTTAGATATCGAAAATGAGTTTAAGTATCTACTTAAAATAAGTGGCCATATAATAGATGATAAGGCAGATCGCTGTAGAATTTCTGTATTCTCATCACAAGAATCACTATTCGTATTACGACTAATATGCAGAAATACCATATATTTCGACTTGTTGAGACGTTGCTATAAGTAGAATTGACTTCCAAGGGAGAAAAAAATGCCCGCGAAGCATGCAAAACACGTTGTATTCGACAAGACTGTACGACTGCACAGTGAAATCACTGAAAACGGACGTATTCTGTTGAAACAACCGGTCAGCACTTCAAGATATCTTTTGCTGACTCAGACAAGGCCTCGAATCACCAGCCAAATAAGCGATGCTTCGTTATTGTTGCAGCATTTTAACTCAAACGTTAAAGTCCCTAAGAAGTGATGTTCCGCTCTCATCAGGTTGAATACCTGGACTAACTCATTTCGAACGTTTCTTCTTACTAATACTGGATGTAGTCATTTTAGACAACAATCGAGTTTTATAGATCAGTCTTCACTCGAGAGAAGACCCTTAAAGTATTTTTACATTTACTATACACATGATTTCAGGATAAACTGGAGTCGATGTGCGAAACTTTCACTTCTGTTCTTTCGTTAAGAAAACTAATTAACTGCGGTTTTGACTTATTTTTCTAGAGGTCGAAAATGAACTAGAAGCTGAATGTCCTTCATCGCGATTTTAACCCTCTAGGGCCATTCGTATCATATTTGATTTGGTATTTCCCTATAAGGAAACATTTGGTATTCATTGACTGAGCAGTCAGTACTGCTTTCATTTGAAATTTATAAAATATTTCTCTTAAAAAATTTTTCAGGAAAATATTTATTTCCAGGCTTGTTTTCATACTGTATCAAATATGATACGAATGGCCCTAGAGGGTTAACCATATATTATTAAAGAAAAACCTTATCAGAAGCTCAACTGCAAATCAAGAAATTATCGTAGTTGATTTTTATCTTTGGTACCATATCTCTTTCGAGTCGTGTGGGCACTATTATGTACAGCTGCTGTAGTAGAAATGGTGTGTCTTGGGCGAGACAGCTTGAAGAAGCTCAACCCTCTCAAGATTGGTTTGAATTCAAAGGTTTTCCCCACCTAGACCGGTTGCCACCCAAGAAAATAGAACCTAGTTTGTCATGCCATTTACCCATAGCTGGGAGTAGAAGAGATGAATTCGTACCTTTCTCAAGGGTATTTGCATGTACGTGAATCCGAGCACTATTCCACTACTCACCGTATCTCCTCTTGAGTAATGTCCCATTGCAAACTGATCTGGCCAAAATGAGATGCATCGATTCACTTCTCATAGCCCCACAGATATCATTCAAAAACAAAAGTGCGGCTTGAACCCGGTCACGGAACAACATAGCCTCCAAGATCATCGAATCTGTAAAAGGCCTAAATTGTTCAGCATGGCTTCATGATCATGCTTCTCTGCATACAAGTTTTCTTAGATCGCACCCCTCCTCTTCCTTTGCCCGTGTTTGGGAGCTATAAAACTATCTAGCGCAACTAGCAATGGGTCTCAAATACCTTTTAACTCTGTATTCAACATAATTAAGGGGCGAAAATTACTAATCCCATTACCATTCACTTGTAGTGTGGGCAGAAAGTTCCATCCAATTTCAGTCTCGGCAACGGGACACATGGGTGACAATCTTAAGTACAACAACCGTCATCGCTTGATTTTCAAACTTCACAATAGTAGCTTCACTTTTTCGCTTTGTCGAACTGACATAGTTGCTGCAACATCGAGCGGTTGATGAATACGGTCATTGGACTTTCTTATGTATGGACGGGTTCCAAGAAAGACTTGAGGTCCTGCCACAAACTTTTTCAGTGACAGTGTGAGATGCTATGCATCTGAAATTTCCGGTTTTTAACTGCCGATACTAGGGTCAGTTTTTCGAGAACTGTTTCTGTAAAGTTGCAGAAAGGTAACTAATATATCTACAATACCAGCATGCATGCCAACCTCCTTTCCACAACAATGATCCGCAACTTGTGACTCTTGACGACCAAACTGTTGGAAATAGTGTTGAAGGCTTTCTGGTCGATCACGATATCAAACCTGAGCATTCGGCTACGATATTCCCACTTTGTAGGAAAAACGCAACCAAATGAATAGTCAACACGAAGCTAAGAACATGAAAACCAGCAACCCTTGTCCTGATAATATACCCGAGAAATATTTTATTTATTCTGTAGACACCATTCTCTTCTTGTATGGGTAGAAAAGCAAACTTTTTTATATTGATGGTTCTGTATCTGGGCAGCTTCTGTTACTAGGTGGGTGTACTGCCTAGCACGCCGCACATATTCGGACACCGGTTAAACGGAGAGATTTCCAGTTGAGGTTGAAAACCTTCTTCAGGAGATTGAACTATCTAGAACAATCTACCTTGAACAAAATAAATGGTTCAGTTCAAAATTTAATTCAGGGGAGAATTGCATAGAAAATGTTTTACACACACAGTGACTTTTATTTTGTTAGATCAGCAAAGTGTTGACTGGTTAAAAGGAAAGTGTGAATTTAAAGTTGAGCATTTACCATTTAAGTGTAGTTTGCTGTTGTTAACTGATTTTTTTTTTTTTACTATCAGTTCTTAAACGATATTCTGACATACATAAAAACGTAAAAATGCCTTTAACATTTACATTGGATTAAGTATTAAAAGTATAATATTTATCTCTTTCCTACATTGTAACATTACATTAGCAAATGTTAGAGAAATCATTTCATTTGAGAAACACTTTTAAAATTCGCTCAGCTGTTAAATTGATCTTTGTGTTTAGGTGCCGATGTAAATAACCCACTTTGTCGTTGAAGCAAACTGAGCCAATCTAGATAAGTGAACTAAGCGATCTTAGGGTTTGAATGCTCACAGTTTAGGAGAATTTGATTTCCAAGAACAAGGTTTTTTTTACATTGTAGTAATGTAAAAATGTTATATAAAACCTTTTTTTTTTTTTTTTTTTGAAAAATACTCAACTAATGGTATGTGAATTTATTTTCTTAGTTCTTACTATAGAATTTGTTTGACTAGATTACGAGTGTTTTTCTGTTTTGTATTCAATGTCTGTAGGAAACAAATTCCTTGTACATCATGGAGCTTTCATTGCACTAAGATCTGTTGAACATATTTACGACTTCAAATCATTTAAAAAATTTGAAACCAGGACAAAAATACGGTTTACCAAATGCAAAATACATTTATTTATACGCGAAACTTGTTCGCGTCGGACTGAGATGTAAGTGTGAAGCGCGTGCTTATTGACAAGGGTGTCCGTATCAATATGCGACGCTTATATTTATGTCTGCGTATGGGAAAGAGTATTTACTTTAGTATCTGGTGTTGTTGAAATGGTTTGTTACTAATTTTTTGACCTGCCAGTTGGCACGCGTGTGCATTCTGTGGAATGCATCATCTTGGACGCCTGTTCCTTTTGGCTGGCAGGATGAAATCTTCCACCTGGTTATTTTTGACGAACTATTTTTGTCGTATAATGCGGACGTAGTTGAGAGCAAAATTTTACTTATCTGGCAATTTGAGTTAAATGTTTGCGTCAAGGAAAATGTGTGGTGGTTTAAAAAGAAAGAAAAAATATCGTTTTTTAGTGAGCTACTGATCTATTCCCAAATATCATTTCCATTGTATTCTTATATTGATCTTTGCACCTTTTCTTTAAAAAACAAGAGATAAAAGATAAACTACATTGTGTTTGAATCAAGCTGAATAAATATAAAAACTCTGTTCCTCAAAAAGTATCTCTCTGCGTTAAGCACTGTCTAGTCAAAATGTCATTCAAAGAATAAAATGGATCATAGATTATCATAATTTATTCTATGACACCTTTTTCTTTTGTGGATTGAAGTTACTTCTGATATTATTATACAAATAGAAAATAAACCCTTGATTACTATAATGGAATATTAGATTTCTCTTCTAATTTGAAAAGGAACCCAAAAATCCTCAAATCGAGAGCAATTTATCTTTTCCTCTTAACCCTCTAGGGCCATTCGTATCATATTTGATACAGTATGAAAACAAGCCTTGAAAGAAATATTTTCCTGAAAAATTTTTTAAGAGAAATATTTTATAAATTTCAAATGAAAGCAGTACTGACTGCTCAGTCAATGAATACCAAATGTTTCCTTATAGGGAAATACCAAATCAAATATAATACGAATGGCCCTAGAGGGTTAAAGACATTTGAGGCCTCATATAATCATCATATAAAAATCTTCATTTTTTTTTGTTTGTAGTTAAATTTGCCCAGAAAGTTAACTTTCATGAATAAAAGAAAGTATAACAAATTGTTTTTACTTATATTTCAAGGGACATTTTGCCACCAGCTATAAAATATTTTGAAAGATTTAAAGATTCAAATTTCTATATGATTATAGTAGTGGCATAAGTGCATTAAGGTACGTGATACAGGTGGAAACGGAAATGAAACTGCTCTTGAATAGTTAAAGGGTTGGAGAATCTTTAATTGTGATGTTCATTGCAACATACGGAAATATTAAATTATCGGTAATAGTAAACTTCAATCATGATAATTTGATATAGACTATACATTTTCAGGATTGCTGTCAATTGCAATGTTAAAACATGATAGTGAATTACAAAACTTTTTGCATTATAAAATTATCAGCTAAAGTTAAAATTCTATATAGAAAACCAGAAAAGTAAAGATTGAATTTGTTTAAATAACGTTAAGTTTTGATGACTGTGAATATATATATTTTTAAAACCCAAAACATTAACATGATTTGCTTTTCTGCTAAATGCAAAATTTAATTCTATAATATAAATACTTCTGATCTCAATTGCCACACAACAATTTTTATTTTATTGCTTTCAGTTTTGAATCTCTCATTTCACGGTAATAGAACGTTATGCATTTGTTGGGGAATAGACAATTTTTTGCCTCTGGCTAGGTGACTGTATTTAGTCTCTAATTAGCTCTTCTGCTCATGCTAAGTAATTTCTTTCTTTAACAGTCACCATCTTCCCACTTTTTCTTCCTTTGATGAATATGTATTTTATGCACTATACACAGGCGTCTATAGAAGCCTGTTTATCAAATTTCAGTGAGAATAATTTTCTGTAAGGGCATTGTATAAGCAATGATACTGAAAACCATGAGTTCAAGCCATTCCCCTTATTTATCTATCATTAACATTAGACAAAGAACTTCAATCTCATTATTCTAAATTATATGAAGTTACTCTCTATTAAGTAAAAAAAGGTTACATGTTTATTCTTTGAAAATATCATTATTGTAATGACAGCTTTATATCCATAAAATTGTTTCCGATTAAGTCTTTCTTTAAACTAGCACGCAAAATTCTAACATAATGTGTACAGATACATATTTGTTTTTTTATGAACTTTATTTGTATGATTATCATACTGACAGTACCAATCTACTCGCAATATTGCATTATTGGCGATTCTGTTTAACACGTTTTAATAAAAATTGTTTTCTGGGATTCACTGAAATAATCTTTTTAGCATTTTCAAATTCTAACGTATAGTGCAAAAATTTCAAAATTATCTTAAGTCGCTTTTCATGGTATCTGCACTTTTGTCAACATGTCTTTGTTTTATTTGATTTATGTACCTCGAAATCAATAAACTGATTGACATAGATGTAAATTACCCAATATTCTTAAAGTTTTCACTTAAGCTTCGTACTCTTTCAGATTTTAAATTTGATAAAAATTTACGATTTTCCTCTTTTCAGAGTTTTGTTTGGCATCTTGCATTGAAAGCGTTTTCGCATCATTGCAATTACCCACGCCCTTAGCTTCATTTAAATTTACAGTTCTTGTGTGTATTACAAATAGGAAATTTAATATATTTCTATTTGGCTATTTGAATGAAATTGTGATTGATTCAATTTGATGAATATTATTGCAGTATTCTGCTGAAGTGAAATAAATATCTTTGTTATACTTGACTTCCATAATCTAAAGTTAAGTATTTCAATAAAGTTAAGGTTTCAAATTTAAAATACCCGGTGTTAAATATGTTTTGTTAATGGAAACCAACTTTTGAGCTAAATAAAATGACTGTTTTATGGTAAGTTTAAAGTGTAAATTTATGCGTACAGTATTTTATGGAACTAATCCACCTATCTACCTATAGGTTTGCTCAGCTTGAACTGAGAAATATATACTGCAACGTTTTATTTAGAATTTCTGTAATATAACATATCCACTATCATAGTTGGAAGCATCATCTATAATTATTTCTCGGTTAAGATCATGATGGGAGTAAGATGTTAGTAATTTAATTAATTCACAATTAATGACATTCAATTGATCAATGATACTTTCTGTTCAAGAAATCCTTAACGCATTCGAGTTTTTGTCCGGTAATTAAAAATCCAAAGAAAAAAATATTTGCAGATTCTGTCATCTTGTTTGATCTTTTTTTTCTTGATTCAGGTGCTGTCTATTAGTGTCTGAAATTATCCATGCATGCAAGGGATTCTCCAGAAGTATCTCCTATTTATTGCTTCAAAAATTACAACAGAGAGGGGTGAACAATATTGTTGAATAGAACAACAAAATAATTGTCCCAGTCGTCATTGGCTGTGTATTTTTACCATTAGTGAATAAAAACTTAGTTTGTCATATTGTATAACCCACTGCCTTACTGTGCTCATATACACTCTTTGGTTTGTATAATAGTTAAGCAAGGTGTCAATGTATATAAATAAGTACAATTTTACTTCATGGTAAAACTCGACTCCTCTCTGCTTCATACACATTTTCATGTCAGATTTTAAAGTAAAAATAATGGGTTATTTACATGAGGGTTCAACTTCAGCTATGAACAAACAACTGCCTCTGACGTTATGGGCTGTAAGAAGTATTATTTTCGGAACAACTAATCATAAAAATGGGATTACTAAAAGTATTGTAGCAAATATTTTCTTTCTTGATGCACTTTGTTTTTCAATTCAATATTTACATTGTCCAAATGAAACATCTGTCAGCATTGCTTCTATAAATGTGTTTAAAAATAGTTTAAGTTTTGAAGTATATTTATTAATAAAGATTGTTTTCTTTATTTTCCACTTGAAGATTATATGAAAAGGTCATTTCTGAAAGAATTTACCATTCTCATTAACTTATAGCATTCATAATGAATACAAATGGTCTTTAAATACTTTAATTCGATAAAGAAATCCCTCATTGGCTGGTTAATATGAAACCTTTACCCATGAATTGGAAAAATGTATTCGCAACAATTCACAAATTTTGACAGGTTTCATCCGCTGAGACAAAAAGGCTATAAAAACAACTTTTGCACAAATAATTTTGGCGGTTCTTTAACCGAAAATGAATCAGATTTTCTCAACTGCATCAATTTATTTTTACAAATACGTCTTACGTAAAATTACACGTTTAAGGTTGGGTGGGGGACAACAAAACGTTAACTTAGACAAACATTTTTTTTTACTACACTAAAGACTGTTATGAAATAAGTTTTTTTTTTTTTTTTTTTTTTTTTTTAATTATAAAAGATGATCCAGAGGTTTACCACAATTAGGCAGTAAGCGTTGGAAGATTCTGTTTTGGAGAAACCAATCGAATATTTTCAACGACTGTTAGTATCAGACTCACAATGACTTCTGTCCCTCAGTCAATCAGTTAACTGCCATACGTAATACACGCGTTGGGCGATCATGTCTCGAAAGAGACATGACGGGGCAGAAGATTATCCCGCAGTAGTTTGCCATTGTTTTCTGTAACCCAATCTGTCCTATTAGTTAACCCATAACTGGAGGGAAGGGTATTTGTGCGTAAGTGAATGCAACGAATTCAACTGAAATTCGAACTCGGCTCCCCAATTTGTCGTTAGTTTTCTTTATCGTCTTCCTGGGAAAAATAATGCAAGAGAGACTTCAAGACCACTGCATTTCTATCTTCAGTGGTCGCAGATGACATTGATCTAATACGACAATAACAGTGAGCTCCAAGATCTGATGGGCAGACTAGTAGTTAGATCCATTGCATATTTAATGGAATTCATCTCAGAAGTACAAAATAATGGTGAAATACGTGGACACCGTCAATACCAATATTCTCATAAACTGAGATCTCCTGGGAGAAGTGACAACTTTCATGTATTTAGGTGTCTCTCTTTGACGCGATATGGCCTCAACAACAGAATTCTTACGTATCGCCGCAACCATAAATTGCTAGACTAGTGTGTGGAAGAATAATAATAGTTCTAAATAAAGTTCAGGCTCTTCAAGTCGCTGGTCGAATCGATCCTGTTATGATTGTAAGATACAGGAGACACTGGTTATGGAAGATTAGAATAAGTCGAAAACAAGTACTTCATTTCTCTTAGTGGGAGTATAATACGAACGAATTCATGAGGAGCGTGGCCAAGATACTTGTTGGTTTCCAAGAATCGCTAGTCTTCCAGATGGAAAGTGGCTTGGTTCAAACACGTTGCCAGGCAAAACACGCTGGTCAACAACCATTATTTCAGGTATAAAGTATAGAGGACGGAGAAGCGGGCGATAGCGCATGAAATGGTTTGATAACATCAAGGACTGGACATATTCTCTGGTTTCAGTGTCCGACAACTCCAGAGTGCATTTTTTGTTTGTGTAACGCTTGTATACATTAACAGATGAGTTCAGTACATGAATATGAACGAATTTCCATTTCTGTAGGGTACATTTTATTGACATAGTAAAAATTACATTTTGATAAATAAAAGTCCATATATATTGAAAATTGATCAAGATATTTGCTTAACATTCAGGAAGTATTTAACGTAAAATAAAATTCAGAGTAACATATTTTGTTCATTTTATCTTATAAATTTTTTTGATAGCACAGATAAACCAGTATTACGAATATTGTATAAAATTTCACTATTGATCCAGTATACATATTGATTTATGTAGTACCGTATTTTGTTACCCTATAATAAGAAATTACCCTAAATATTTGAAAGTCAGATTTGTGTTTTTGATATTTTCAGAAGATTGCTTGTTAACTGGATTACGTAATGATTCAGTGTCATGGTGGTTTTGTATGAAACTATTTTTGTTAAATATTATGTAATTTTAATGAATACGGCTTTAACTTGGAATTATTTATTTATTTATTTTTGTTAATTCATAATTATAAAGTACGAAATTCTAAAAAGAACAGAGCTAAAGATTCGTTTTATTTCACTACGTCTGGCAGCAATTTATGGCGTCATGAAAATCTACTCATCTCTAACCTTAGGTTATTAACTTGATAAAATATTTTTTTATTTGTTTCCGTACTAACAAATCATACACACTCTTAAATGCTGACAAAAATAGGGA